>CM028130.1:1161027500-1161097500 GCA_016271365.2 Neoceratodus forsteri | reverse complement strand
AATGACTATGTTGAAAATTTGGAGTCAAAATTTAGAAAATTAGTGAAGTTATGAACGAATGTTGAAATACTGCAATGTTCACCCATAACCTTGGCATTTTACTGTATTTGTACATCAGATTTCCAGCATAGCCTTCTTATTACCCTACCTCATGAACCTGGTAGGTGAAAATTTTCCAGACCCCACCAAAATGTCATTCCACACCGCAGGCGTGAAAACACATTTTGGCCAGGTTTTGAAAATTGACAGCTGTCACGTTCCTGAGGTGCTGTGAAAAAATGGCAATGTTGAAAAATTGGGGTCAAAATATTTACAATTACCAAACTCATGAGTGTGGAAAAATTTCAATGTACACTCATGACTTTGCCATTGTTACATATTTTGACCCCAAATTTTCAACATAGCCTTCTTATGACTCCACCTAATGAACAAGGGTAGTGAACACTTTCAAATCTCAGCTGAAAGTTGATTTCACCACATGACTGAGAAGTCATGTTTTGGGCCTGATTTGCATAATTCCACCACCATTGGTCATGAAGTGGGATTCCAAAGAGGACATGTTGAAAATTTGGGATCAAAATATGCAAAAATGACAAAGTTATGCATCAAAGTTCAAAACCCCATTAAAATACATTGAACCACACTTACTTTAGTTTCTCATACTATAGTCGGCAGTTCCTTCAGATAAAATTGTGTCTCTGATTAGAGAGTGGATCTATGCCATGGGACATGTCCAGGTGAGTGAGGGTGTATAGGGAGTGTGGAGGGGTTTGGGGTGGTGGGTGCCAGGAGGTGGACTAAGTTGGTTGTGGCTATGGGGTAAGGTAGGACAGGGGCCTGTAGGGGTACATAAGTGGCAGGATATGTCCTGATGGGGGATTGCTGGGAGGTGGCAACCCACCTCAGCATGTGGCACCAATTATGAGGGTGCCAACATGTACTGGCATGGACCCTGGGCACCCCTGTGCCTAGACAGTATTGTTTTGCAGCTGTCACTCATCCCCAGGACCGTTTGGTGCGCTGGTCATTGGTGGTATAGTGGTCCCCAAGTTCAACTTAGCTCCAGTCCCTCGTTGTTCCTTGTAAACATCCCTGGTCCCAGTCCTCCCCCCCAGCCCCCCAACACACAGGTAACCCTGATCCCCCCATTGCCACTTGTAGGCAGAAAATGCTGGTGCCACTCCATGTTCCTGCTCCATCCCCAGCGCTCCCTTCGTGCCACATCAGACTGCCAACACATTGTGCCTGGTGATCTAGTGGCCCCACCCTGACAGGCAGTGGATCCCCCCAGCCCTATCTCTGACATGCATCCACGATTTGCACAGCCCTCCTCACACCACCATGGGCAGCCGTAGACTATGTATGGTGTGTACTGTACACTGTATAGTACACAGTGTACAGTAAGTGCAGTCACACATGCATTCTGTGGCTGGCCATGGTGGTGTGAGGAGGGATGTGCCAGTCGTGGATGTGCATTGGGGAAGGGGGTGGGGGGTCCACTGCCTGTCAGGGTGGGGAGGGTGAAGGGCCACTAGACCACCAGGTACAATGTGTGGACAGTTTGATGTGGACACAGTGGGATTGTGGGGGGATGGAGCAGGGAACACAGAAGTGGCACTGGCATTTTCTGCTCACAAGCGGCAATGGGGGATTGGGGCTCCCTGTGCATTGGGTGGGCACTGTACTTCCACCACAGTGGGGAGTTTGGTAATAGCCTGCCACAGCAGGCATTACATCCAGGTGGCACATGGATGCTCAGTCGGTTGTGGCATGGTGCACTGCAGAGGCAAGACACCCTGTGCCACAGCCATGCAGGTTCTGACCCATTTGTGCCATGGTTCTGGAGTTGGTGCTTGTTGGGCACCTCAGCCACCCCCTGCCCACTTGTCTTGGGCTGCGTCCTGGCCCTGGGCCACATTGTCTGACTGCACCCCTCTTTCTGGCACAGGGCTGCATGTTGCAGCTATTCCAGAAGGTTTGCCACTTGCAGCAAACTTTCTGGAATAGTGACTTTTGCATGTGCCACAACTGCATCAGGTGTAGCCAGCTCTTCTGCCGCAAGTTGTGTCTGATGCAGGTGGCTTTTAAAATCGGGCCCCACAACTCCAGAAGGACATAGACAGAGTGGGGTGGTCCAGAGGAGTTCAACTAAAATAGTGCAGGGTCTGCAACAGAATCCCTATGAGGAGAGACTAAAGGACCTCAATACATATACCCTGGAAGAGAGGCGGGACATGGGGAATATGACAGAGACCTTTAAATACCTCACAATGTAAATAATGTTCAGGAAGGAAGTAGTTTTCAGAAGAAAAGGTGCTCAAGAACAAGGGGACATGCCATGAAGCTGGATGGGGTTAGACTCAGAAGATATGTGAGAAAGTAATTCTTCACAGAAAGAGTGGTGGATCCAAGGAAGAGCCTTACAGCAGAGGTAGTGGGGTGAAAACAGTGGTGGGGTTCAAGAATGCATGGGATAGGCATAAAGGAATATTAGGGGAAAGTAAGGAGGTGGGGCAGGGAAAATGAGCCGGAGATCAAATAGGGTCTGCGGTGGTACTGTACTGTACTGTAGGTAGGGGAAAATGGGCAGACTGGGTGGGCCAAGCAGTCCTTATCTGTTGTCAGAGTTTACGTTTCTGTGTTACCCCAGATCTCTTTCCTGCTTGGTGGTAATCAATACCACTCCCCTCATTTTGTACTCTGCCCCTGAGCTTCTGTGCCCTGCATTATTTTTCACTTTTTTGTATTTCTTAAGCACCAAATGATCACTTTTTTATGCCAGTGCTTATGTACATATGGGTATTATTCACCTTATGAGGTACAATAATTAAGTCAATTCTAGAAAATATAAAAATAAGAAAGAATTAAACAACACTTCCACTTTGTGTTTCTCCATTTCAAAGACCCAGCTGATCTAAGTACTCACAGAAAAGCTGCAGTTGTTCAGCAACAACATAACCATGGTGATGTACCTTCCTACGGGTACAAGAGGGTTAGCCAAACGGTGTCCCTTGCTGCCAGTTTTCACATAGCAAATCGGTGGCTAAGGTAAGAAGCACTATGCAGTGTAAGCCAATAAAATGCAAAATAGAACATAGTGCTATTCAAAGGAGTTACTAGGCAAATTTAAAAAATACACAAAATGTTAGAAAGGTATCGGATGGCACATGTGTGTACTGTAGAAGACTTTCAGTTCTCCAGAGAACTGTTTGTTAATGCTGTTTAGATGAGCACAGCAGTGAACACTTATATTTAACAACATATATTCAAAACTTTGCACCGGGCAAAAACTGTTTGCGCAGGTTTAGCGTGGGATTAGCACAGGTCTGCTATATTCTAAAGACCAAATAGTGCAGGCAAACTGCATTAGCGCTGGGCAAAATCATAATGTATGTAAGAGGCAAACACATGAATACAGGCGCGATGCTATATTCAGTGACTAGCACCATGCAAAGTGGTTTTGCGTGACTTAGCGCGACACTTAGCACGGTGTACATTATCACCCAGAAAAAGTTTGTCTTAACCCATGGCAATCAGCTTTGCATGACACTTTGGTTTTGCCTGGTGTTTGCGCGGCTTTTGCGTGGCTTTGCTTGATCCTAGCAAATAAATATGACACATAGACAAAACCAAACATAGAGGACATATGCTGCTAACTGATGGCATCACAATAATGCCATCATCTGCCACCAGTCCCAGCCATGCCAGGCAGTAAGTGGTGACCCTGCCGTCAGTGGACAGCATGGCAGTGTGGCCACACAACACACACCTGTGGACCACTCTTCTGTGGACACCAACAGATGCCAGCACACACATGCAGCACTGTGGGCATGGAGGATGTTGAGGGGAGTGTGTATGGGTGGTCAGGCTGTGCCACAGACCATGTGTTGCCACAAGGCTGGGACACATCATTCAGTGCACAAGGGCCAATATTGGGAATACCCCAACACCAGTGCACCTTTCTGATAATATATGCCCCCCTTGGACACATACCGCACAGCTGTACAACTGTCACAGTACACAAAGTTGGACATGTATATGTCACTGTGAGCATCCCATGCCAGAGGTGCAGCGTCTGTGGGTCACACAACAACGTAACAGTACTGTC
This sequence comes from Neoceratodus forsteri, assembly GCA_016271365.2. Lineage (NCBI taxonomy): Eukaryota > Metazoa > Chordata > Ceratodontiformes > Ceratodontidae > Neoceratodus > Neoceratodus forsteri. Next base: position 1,161,093,392 of record CM028130.1, on the reverse strand, counting down.
CACTGTCAGTAAACACCTGCAGGTTGGGCCTCTCACTGTGTATAGTGCAGTCATCATCACTGCCCTACACACCATATGCATTGCTGTGTCCACACACTACTGGCCCCCTTGCTACTGTAGTGTCTGCTGTGCACTGTAGCATGACCTACAGTGTGACAATTGCATGCAGCACCACCACCATCTGTGCCTATGTTGTGTTGTCCCAGTACAGCTGCAGGCAGCAGTGCTTGTGAAAGTACAGTGTTCAAAACTGTACAATATTCCCCAAACTGTTAGTGCAGCGCTAACACGTTTGCGTGGGTTTAGTGCAGGGCTAAACCGTTAGCCCGGTGCAAACTGCATGCAAATCAGGGCATAATGAGATGCTAATCTGGATGTTTGCCCAGAGACTACCTAAGTAGGCTCATTTGCATGTCACTTTTGAATATGGCAAAGTTTAGTGCTGGGCAAATGTGTTTGCAGCAGGCTAACGGTTTAGCCCTGCATTAAACCTGCGCAAATGTGTTACCGCTGCACAAACAGTTCAGGGAATATTTTACAGTTTTGCACACTGTACTTTCACATACGCTGCTGCCTGCAGCTGTTCTGGGTCCACACATTTGCTGACACACACATTGGCCACATAGTTCACCTCTACCTACCTTCACATCGCTGTGCACTGTGTTGCTGTTGTGCTTTGCACTTCCTGGTTGCCATATTCAGAGCTGTCTCATATACCAGGGCTAAGTTTGCCCTGCACTCCCAGCCCAGTTTGCCCAGCCTCATTCCCATGTTATATTCAGAAGCTGTTTGCCCTGGGCTATTCCTTTTGAATATGGCTTGCTTTGTGCTCCGGGCTAAGTTTTCCCACCAGGCAGTGCTAATTTAGCCTCAGGGCAAAGTTTTGAATATCTGGCCCATAGAGTCAAAACTTTAAAAGCTAATTATTCAGTTAGATTGTTTTGAAGCCAATTGTTTAACCAGGAGTGGCACACTAAGCTGAAAGCTTGTTTATAGGAGCAACCTAGGAACGCAGGTAAGTTAAGTGACTTGGTAAGTGTCACAGAGTATATGCACAGGGGGTCTGTAAGATTCAAACTTGGGTCCTCAGATTTGCAGCTTCTAGCCTTAAACTACTGCACTATACTGCCTCCCTTAAACTATGGATATTTTTATAAGCACATATTAGCATATATAAGCAAGATGGAAAGCAAAATAAAATATATATAATGTCTCTTTTCTCTTCTTCTGTAGCGCCTAATGAATCTCAAGCTTTCAAGAATGGGTACAAAGTGTTTCATACATATGATATGCAAGTTGTATGCAAGCAAGTTAAAATATAACTGTTTTAAAAAAACACCGTAAAGTGTGCAAAAAAAACCTATCTTCATATTAGTTAAATCTCCTACTGAAAACAAATAAGCTTTATAAGCCTTCACATAATTATGAATAACATTCTGTAACCCTGACTCTCTTGTTATAGAGATAAAGACCTCATAAATATATTTTGTCACAGTTCTGGCAACCAATTGAGAAGCAAGTGGCAGCTGTAAGGTTGGTATCTTAGGAGGTAGCAATTATGTGCATACTTAAAAACAGTAAATCATTGTTACAATCTGTAATAATAATTTACTATATCAACATCACATTCTGAATTTAAAACGTTTCTTATTTTTATATTTTCTAGAACTGACTTAATAATTATTGCACCTCATTAAGTGAACAATACCATATGTACATAAACACTGGTATGTAAAAGTGATCACTTGGTGCTTAAGTAGTGCATAAGGTAATTGCATATTAAAAATGCAATGATGCAATTATAAAAAAAAAATTGTTGCACGGCCCATGGCGCCAGGCAATGGGGGATTGTCTGGGCCACTGGCGACCTGGGTTTGCACCCCAAACCCAGAATGGCAGGAGTGGAGGCTGGCAGGGAGGGCTCAAGAGCATCCTTTGGATGCTCGCCTCCTGGGGGGAAGGTTAAGTAGGCACTGCCCTTTTGCAGTCCCAGCAGCCGATTTTGGCATCACGCATTGAGGCTACACCACATGCGTGATTAGGCTAGGACGCCACATTGTGCCTTCAAGTGGGAGGGGGAAGCCTAACTGAAAAATGTCCTCCTAGCCATCTGGGTGATGGCGGCTGCCCTCCCATCTCCATGACAGCCCTGGGTCTGCCCATGCTGCACCCTTGCCGGCGAGGATGAAAGAAGTGCCCTCAAGGCACAGACAGTCCCCCCCAGTTGTGACCACAGAAGGGATACATTGGGTCAGTCAAGGGGCAGCAGGATGGGAGAAGTGGACGGTAGATGGAAGGAGAGTGGAGGCAGGTCTGGCCACCCGAATGATTGGATGGCTAGGCTGGTGGGAGGGTGGGTGGGGAGTGGGAATAAAGGGCATAACACAAAATAAAAAAATAAAAATAGTTTATTATTTTTTACAGTCCCACAGAAGATGCTTAATAAGACAAAACATTGGGGTATATTAAAATAAATGGAATTTTGAAGAAGAGATGTTGATGGTGTGTCTCTTTTTGCCTCGAATGGGCCACATGTCTTTCAGTTTTTGGAATACCTCCGGACAAGGACAAGCTTCACCCAGGACTTTATACTTACACTGATGGCAATGTCCCCTAGGACATTATTTGTTCATTTTTTTGCATTGAAATCCAGCTGCCTTGACCATTCCTTGAGTTTTCTCAGGTCTCTACTCATTCCTTTCGATCCTGCCGGAGAGTCTTCCCTAGTGCAGCTTGTGGTGTCATCTGCAAAAAGGCAGAACTTCCCTTCTAGCTCCCCTGCAATATCATGTATAAAGACATTAACAGATTGGGTCACAGTACTCTCTACCACAGACATCACAGGTGCTCTTGACAACCTTCTAAACAACCTCCTCTCTCTGCAGGATAAGCATGCCCCTCACGTCAGAAAGAGAGTTAGAGGCACTATCACTAAATGGTTACATGGGACTTGCTCTCCCTCATGAAAGCCAGCGATAAGCACTGGGCTAAATTTGAAGTCTCTAAGGAATTGTCTGACTGTCGTGAATACCGGCAGCTCCGCAACATCTGCAAAAAAGCCCGACGTAATGCCAAGAGTGAATACTGCGAGGCTGCCTTCTTACCCTCTGCAAGGGACCCACGATACTTCTGACACACTATTAAAACCGTAATCGGGGGTTATAGCTGGTGTGAGACTACAGATATGATTGTCGATGATAGAAATTGCAATAATGCTACTACCATTGCCAATGCCTTTAACAAGCAATTCTTTGATCTTTCGGCATACACCCCCCTGTTTACTACTGCAAATGATGAGTCATCTACCTCTAACCATTCCTCCCCTCCAGAATCTCTGTCTCGCCCACCTTTCTATCTTAAGATAATCTCAGTGAGGGAAACCTACAAGCTTCTCGCTGGCCTTTCTTCTCATATGAGTGCTGGTCATGATGACCTTGAACCAAAATACCTAAAGATTGGGGCCCCTTTGCTTGTGCTCCCTATATCCCATATTCACCAGCGGAATTGTTCCTGCAATCTGGAACCAGCAAAGGTTGTTCCTGTTTTCAAGCAGGGCAACCGGAAATGCATAGAAAACTACCGTCCTATGGCCACCCTGTCTGCTGTTAGCAAGATACTGGAAAAGGTGGTGGAAGTGCAGCTGATGGACTACCTGTCTAAACATACCTTACTGTCACCCAAACAGCACAGATTGTGTAAAGGACATAGCATTGGTACAACCCTTGCTAAAGTTACATCTGATATAAGGATTGCCATGGACCAGGGTATGCTAACTGGGGCTATCTTCGTGGACCTCTTAAAGGCCTTCGATCTAGTGAATCACTCCCTACTCTGTACCAAGCTTCACTCCCTTGGTGTTGCTGGTCCAGCCCTAAACTGGTTTTCCAACCATCTCACTGGCAGGCTACAGCTTGTTAAGTACAACAGAGCTCTATCGGAACCTGTTCCTATCACTATCGGTGTCCCTTAGGGATCTATTCTGGGCCCTATCCTATTTTCTCTTTTCATCAATGACTTCCCAATGGTCCCTACCCATAGCACCATAATCCTACATGCTGATGACCTGATCCTCCTAGCTAGCTCAGGTGATGTCCGTGCCATAAATCACAACCTACAAGCTGACTTCAATAAATTGCAACATTGGCTCCTGACAAATAAGCTTGTGCTGAACTCAAAGAAAACTCAAATCATGCTCTTTGGCTCCTCTGCCAGACTCAGTGTCCTGTCCCACTCAATGTCTTAAGTCTTGATGGTGTTCCAGTTGGCACTACATGCTCCTTTAGATACCTGGGAGTTACTCTTGACCCCCAGTTAGACCTGTCTCTACACATGCAAAATGTCTGCAGAGCAACAAATATCAAGCTTGGACTTGCATATCGGGCTTGTGAATTCCTTACTGTTCCAGCATGGTTTGCCCTTGCTAAAGGTTTATTGCTTTCCTCTCTCAACTATGTGCTGACAACCTTTGCCCTCGCCACAAAAACTAGCCTTGCTAAATGGGACGTAGCCTATAATAATAATTGCCGCTTTGCCCTTGCCGTCCCTCGACTTACCCATCTCTGTGATTTATACAGTCACCTACACTGGTTGTCCCTGGGTAATTATCACTCATTTGTCTTGGGCTGCTTCAGACAAAATCGTCCACAATGCCACCCCACCCACCCTGTCCAAATTCCTTTAGCTGGATCTACCATCATACCGACTATGGTCAGCTGACTTGCAACCCCTCCTTATCCCAAAAACTCGTACACTATCAGGTGACAGAGCCTTTGCTGTTTGTGCACCTAGATTCTGGAATACCCTACCTGCAACCATCAGATGTACCCCCACCCATCCCATCTTCAAGAGCTCCCTCTGGTTGCATCTGAAGTCTGCCTCAGCCTGTAACTGTTCCAAGGCTGCTTGATATCCCCTACACCTGCTTGGACCCTGTTGTGCACCCTCCACTTCTCTGGTTCCCCTAGTCCCTCTGAGCTCTAGTAAGGGGAATTATCTACCCTGCATGCCCTTCACCTCAGCACTTACCATCCTCAAAATGAAGCAAATTGCACTTGTATTATTTCCACAAAAGGTAACTATTGTTTGTTTGTTCTTACCCTTGATGTATATGCTTATCTGTTCATCCTGTACCTGTTTATTTGTCTCACCCTGTTCATTGCTTGCATTTCAGATTGTTGTAATTCCCTTGCACTGTTTTGTAAACCATGCACTTGTAGTCTCCCGGGTCGTACCTGAAAATAGACATTCCTTGTCTAGTGTGCTTACCCGGTAAACAAAAGCTAATAAAGAAATAAATGAAGTGGACCAGTCCCAGCACTGATCCCTGAGGCACCCTGATGGTCACCCTCTCATCTTCGGAGTGAACTCTCTTTGCCACCACCCTCTGTCACATAGTCCCTAGCCATTTTCATACCCAGTTTTCCCCCTTTGGACCCACTCCTATGCTACCCAGCTTGCTTTCCAGTCTCCTATGTGGAAAGGTGTTGACAGCCTTACTGAAATCTAAGTCGGCCATGGCTACTGCTCCACCCTGCTCTAATTCCTTGGTCACCCAATCAAAGAAATCTATCAGATTTGTTTGACATGACACCCCTTCCCCACTGTGAATCCATGCTGCCTTGGGTCTTGTAACCTGTTGGATTCAAGATATTCTACAATCCTTTCCTTCAGCACTGATTCCATTAACTTTTCCACCACCAATGTCAGGCTTACTGACCTATAATTGCCAGCCTTCTCCCTGTTACAACTTTTGTGAAGTGGGACTACACCTACAGTCCTCCAGTCCTCAGGAACCACTCCTGCTTCCAGTGAACTGTTAAACAGGACTGTCAGAAGTACAGTCAGTACCTTCCTGAGCTCCCTCAATACCATTGGATATACCCAATCTGGCCCCTTTGCTTTGTCCACTTTCAAATTAGTTAGTCCCTTCAGGACTCTCCTATGAAAAAGGACTAGTGTCCACCCCCCCCCTTCAAAGCTCCTGTTACTTTTTTGAGACCCTGACCCTTCTCCTTGCTTTGTGAACACTGAACAAAAGTATTTGTTCAGGATGTCTGCATTTTCCTGATTCCCCCCTCTGCACAGTACCCCCTTCCATTTTTACCCTACAATCCCACCCCTGGTCTTCCTCTTTTTGCTTACATACCTGGAAAATGTCTTGTCCCCTTTTGTTACCTACTGGGCTATCCTCTTTTCAGTTTGCGCCTTCACGCTTCTTACTTCTTTCTTTGCTTCCCTCTTTTCCCCGATACACCTCCTTATCTTCCCTCTGCATCTCCTTATGCTTTTTGGATGCTACCCTTTTAGCCTTTATCCTATCAGCCACCTCCTGAGAACCATAGCAGTCTCTTTTTCCTCTTGCCTTTACTCACTTACTTGATGCAAAGGTTTCTTACTTTCACTATACCACCTTTTAGCTTTGCCCACTGTTCCTCCACCCCACCCAGGTCATCCCCTTTCCCCCTGCCAAGTCATCTATGAGGCATTCAGACATCTTTATAAAATTTGCCCTCCTGAAGTCCAGGATCCTCGCTCTAGTATGATCTGAGTCGGCAGCCATCCCTATATTGAACCACACTCTACAGTGATTTCTCCTTATATTGACTTGTCAAGAAGAACTTGTAAGGAGGTCAAATGGGAAATAGTACTTTTACTATGCAGAATATTTGTAAGACCAGAAACAGATTAGTGCATGTGACTACCACTCCTGAGGAGGGATTTAATTAAATTGTAGAGGGTACAGAAAAGTGCCACAGAGATGACGGAGGAGCTTGAGAATAGGGGCTACTCTATGACGACAGACTAAAGGAGCTGGATATGTATACTCTAGAATTCTGAAGACTTATACAATGGGTTGGAAATTTCCAGCTTCCTGGTTGGCTAAAAAAGTTCTGAGACCCATACCCTAATTCTACACAACTGCACAGGTTCAAGAAAGTTTGACAGTGTGATTTGGAATTTAGGCCACTCACATACAGAATTCATGAGCCTTTTCATTCCTTCCTAATTATCATCACAAACATGGCTGTCACCTTCACTCTTATAAAACAATTGTCAACTAGGCCCTAAAAATAAAACTCCATTAAACATAAATAGCTGAATGTTCATTACATGCATGATCCCCTCCTCACAAACAGAAGCTTAAAAAAAATGAAGAAATATTCAGAGTTTTAATTTCTGGTGGTTGTTTGATGATCTTGGAAAATCTCCATGCTATCCTTACCAGTTTGCCAAATAACTTCCTGCTCCTTACCCTGCAACAATGAAACTGAGGTTCTAGCTCCACTTGAGGTCTATGTGAGTGTTCCAGTGGAATTCTGCAGAATTTCAAATTAATGTAGTCCGTAGCATCATTCCATGTGTGTGTGTGTGGGAGGGGGAGAGCATTCAACTAGTGGAATACTGCAGAGCTTTGAATTCTTGTATTCTGTGGTAAACAAACACACCATGTATTGAATGTGCAGAAAAAACAGATGACTGACAGGTGGAAACCATCTGTGGAGGAACTATTTTACATTTTTTAGCAATATTTCATTAGATTTTAGAGGGTTCATTTTTTAAAAGTTGCCCATGGACCCATGTTATAAATGCAATAAGACACTTTGAGGCATTGATTGTGCCTGATATACCACATTTCCTGGGCTGAAGACACTTGGTCTGTGGTGTCATGCCTTAGTATGCCCCTGGTTGTGTGGCAAAACCAGCACCACCTACACCCCTTTATCTTACTGCTTATAGAAAACAGAATTAGCAGGGACAGTGGCTCAATAGGTTGCACTCTCACCTCTGGGGCTGGCAGATTGGAAGGTCATGGGTTCTAGTTTTACACCAGGAATTTGGGTTAATAAGCAATAAAGACATGACAACTGTGTTGGGATAATTTTACATCTCGAGTGTGTTGTGAGGAATCAGGCATTATCACTGTAACCCCCAGGAAGCACCATTACCTCCACCTCCGCCCCCCCCTCCCCCCACACACACACACAATGCACACCCTGGAGTGGATTCTGATTACAAAGTGGGTCAAACATTTTGTGGTGTGACAAAATGTATCAAAATAGTCCCATCACATCTGAGAATGGGCATACCATCTCATTTTTAAATACTGCACACAGCAAAATATACGTTTTTGGTTTTAAATTAGCTCTTACACTCTCTTTTTCCCCAACCCACCCCCATTTACTGTACATGATTTTTCACCTTTTCACTTTCTTCTTTATATTATCTCCTCCCTTTCCCAAACCTGTTTTTGTCTTTCCTACAATGGAATGTTTACTATGGAATACAAGGATTCCTATCTCTGCTTAGTTCTACTGACAGGATGCCCCCGCCCCCCGACACACATACACACACACACACACACATACACACACACACACACTTATACAACAGAATGCCTCATATGGAGCCAGGACTTTTTTCTGCAGCAAGTTAAAGAGCTAATGTACTACCTAAAACTAATACTAGTTTTTAAAAGCAGTCAGCTTTTACCTTTTATATCTGAGGTACTTTTTCTTTTCCCTTTAGTTAATTTAAATATTTTTTACTTTATGTTAGTAGGTGTGATACTTCATTTTTATGTTTGCTTGCGCACATGCACAAGAAACATTATGCGGCAGCTCAGGAGAGAAGTGGGTTGTGGAGGTGTGGCACTGTGGTGGCCAGTGCCACCACTACATTTCTGGGCTTGGCCATCTGTAACGAATGCAGTGGCATGCTGCTGCTGACACTAGTTCAGCAAGCGTGCCACCAACTTGAAATGATTTGGCCGCGGCAATCAGGAAGCGCCTCATCATTGCAGCGTCAGCCATCGACCTCTCCTTTGGGTCTCAATAGTGCAGAGGACAAGCTGACGGTGTGCTGGCAGGTGGTCCCTGATTGTTGCAGCTACCTCCTGTCCTAGTCTTATTTAATCACTCTGTTTCTCTCTCCCCTGGACTGCAGTTTTCTGGTACCATTAATGTCAGAGGATCATGTGTCCTCCTCTCTCTGGCTGTCACCATGCCTCTCAGCTGTGGACCGGACAGGTGGACTGAGCTCTCATCTCCCCTCCTACTTCCCTTTCCCTGGTTCTGAAGCTCTGTCCTGTGCACCCAGACCTGTAGGCAGTCATTTCATTGGAAGTTCCCCGACACTGCTGCAAAGATCTGGATGCACCCAATAAAGAGCCTATGGCATGTATATGCGTGGCTAGGAGTTATCGGGCAAGTCTGTTGTTAGCCGGTAGCTACTTACCTCGTAACATTTACATGCATGCTAGCGTTACAGGGTAAGTAGTTACTGGCTAACAACGGACTTGCCTGGTAACACCTAGCCACACCACAGGCTCTTTATTGGATGCATCCAGATCTTTGCACACTTTTCTGTAGAGTATCTCGCCATAGTTATTTCCCCTTCCCTGGCCAGGCCGATCAGAGCTTCAACAAGCTCAGCTGACGGCTGCTGCCTGGAACCCCCTGCCCTCCCCCCGGTCCATGACTCTACGACTCCGCAACATCCAGTCACCAGTCGGAGGAGGCGGGAGTCAGGTATTTGAATTTATTTAGCTGCTTGTTGCAGCAGCACCGTCTGACTCCAACTCCTTATCCAGAATGTGGCTGTTGCAGTTGGTACCCGAGAGTACAACTCTACAGACTCGGAGCATCAGTGTACATCCCAACGGCAGCAGGGAACAGACGAGGAAGCACCTTAATAAGCAGCAGGGGAGCAGGAGGAGCCACACGGGAGTCATACTCGGGATGGAGAATGGAGGAACCAACCAGCCTGGCACTGCACTACAGCCAGGTGAGTAACTTAAAGCCCACCCCCAGGACTGATGGTCTATTCACTAAAATAAAAAATACCCGAATCAAATGTGGATGTCTGAATGTGATGGAGGGGGCTTCAGATCCTTACTCTCCTCCTCATTTTTTTTTATTAACTAGGAGAGACACACTAAGCTAAAAGCTTGTGCATAGCACAAGGGAGTTAAGTGACTAGCTCAGGGTCACACAGTAGGCAAGTGGGATTCAATCCCAGGTCTCTAGGTTTGCAACTGAGAGCCTTAAACCACTACGCTATCCTGCCTATACTATCTATGCTATACTAACTTTCCATGTAAAGGGGCAGCAAAAGCAGCTATTGTGCATAGACAAAATTATTGTCATGCAGATGTCTTCAGAAATTGATGCAGCATAGTGCAGTGGTTTAAGGATCCAAGCTACAAACCTGGAGATCTGGGTTTGAATCCCACTGCCCCCACTTGCATACTGTGTGACCCTGAGCAAGTCACATAACTTCGTTGTGCTTCCAGGTCACATCTGTGAACAAGCTTTCAGTTTAGTGTCTCTCTCCTGGTTTAAAAAAAAAATTAATTACGTTAAAAATAAACCCCCAAATACTGCATTTTTCCAAGACCTACATTTACCGAAGATTTCCTCTAGCAGAGCTGTTATTCAGTTCAGCTGTTTAATCATATTGAGGGGTGGGTGGTGCTTTGGGACAAATTGGTGGGTGTGTCAACAGAAGGCATTATACGAACTGGGGGTGGGGTGTAGACTGTGGACACATATTCAAAAAAGTTACGAAACTATAGTGGGAGTATGTTTTCTGTCATGATAGTTTGAGGGGGCAGCAGGATGGGTTCAGGAGCCTGCTGCAAGGGCTAGGGAATGGCACAGGAGACTGCTTCTAGGGTGATGGGGGTCAGGAGATGTCACCAAGACACAGGAAGGGGCTCAGGAGCCCAAGGACATGGCAAATGTGGCTCAGGAACATGAGGACATGTTATTTAGGGCTTAGAAGTCTGTGTCCAGAAGAGCGGGGCTCTGGAGCCTGCCATCAATGCTGAAGTTAAGTACTACCCAACCCTGCTCCCTCTACTCTTCCCTCATCAGTGCTGAAGTAGTACCCATTCCTTCTCCCTCTACTCTTCCCTCATCAGTGCTGAAGTAGTACCCATTCCTTCTCCCTCTACTCTTCCCTCATCAGTGCTGAAGTAGTACCCATAACTGCTCCCTCTACTCTTCCCTCTCCACCCCCCAACCCCGCCATCATGTCGTCAGGTCCACTGCACTGCCTTCATTACCAAATACTGGTTTGGGACCCTTCTCTCCTATCTCTGTTTCTTGCAATCCTCTGCTCCATGCTTTTCTTCAGGGATTCCCTCTCCTCCATTCCCCACCCTCACTCCTCTGCTGGCCAAGTGGCCTTCTCCTGTTACCTTTCCTATCTTTGGGATCTGCTCCCCTCCCCCCTCCACCTCTCTTCTTCTCTCCCTACCCTCCTACCCTCCTGTTCCTGTCCATCCCCTGCCTAACCCTATATCTTCTCCCTTGACCCTCACATGCTCTGTTCCCTGTTTGCTTCTTTTCATCTTTTTACCCATACCCCAACAAGCACGGTGCACTTCACTTCACACTAGACTTTTTTTTGTTATGTGTTTATGGAGTTTTTACCTGGTTTTCGCCCCCACCCACACGTCCTTTATGCGAGCGTGTAAGTGTGGAGGCACATGCACTGTGGTACACGCCACCCTATCGGTCATTCCTACCCACCTGCACCACCATTGGGCCTCCACCCAGTGACTGCAGGAGGGCGACCCCCCCCAGGACAGGAGAGCCACAGCCCAATCCTGCATCCCCCCATGTCTGCACACAGATGACCCAAGGTCGTTCTCAAACCCAGGCCACTGGCGTGGCACAAGGTGTGCCATCCAGCGCCTCAACCAGCAGTGCCACCAGGCCAACCACACTGAATTTTTTAATGTTTAGTGCTGTATGCAATGTTGTATTTATATTATGTCATCTGTTACTGCTGCCTCTGTATATACCCGTTATCTTGTAGTTGGTATGCTGACCCTGAATTGCATTTGTAGCTGTTCTCTATACAACCCTTCCCCGTGTCGCACCTGGAAATGAGCTTTGCTCTGTGTGATTTTCTGGTTATCAGCTTTTAGATTAATAAATAAAGGAATGGAAGGGTGTGGGGTGGCCCAAGAGCTAGAGGCCAGGGGTGGTGAATTGGCTTGAGAACATGCCACCTTGGCTGGAGAAGGGTGCCTTAGGTGCCTGAGGCCAGTGATGTAGGCCTTTTGGAATAGTAGACCATGGTTGGAGGTGAAATGTTTGGAAATCTGAGGCCACTGCTGGGAATGGGGTCAGTGAACATGGACACAGGCTGTGGGTGGTAGGGGGCATTTTCATGCCACCAGGGATGGGGGAGGGTTGGGAGCCAGCTGCCTGGGCTTGGATGTGAAGGTGGGCAAGGATGCATGTCACCATGGCTGTGGGTGTGAGCTCAGGTAGACAGAAGGTGTTGGTTAATGACTCTCTAAAGGATGGGAGAGTGACTAGTTTGGTACCACAGGGCTCATAACTGAGATAAATTAAGCAATAAGGTATGACCAGAGGTTAGATGAACAGCCTTCTAATCACCCCCTTTACCTAGGTCTACCGGGGGTTGATATCTGCCGCTTGCAGCTGGTGCAGAACGCAGCAGCCAGGCTATTGACTGGTACCTCTAGAACCAATCATATAACATCTGTGCTCTGAGGTCTGCACTGGCTGCCGATGCAGTGGCAGATCACCTTCAAGGTTGCTTTATTAACCTATAAGGCCCTACACGACCAGGGACCGGATTACCTGAAAGATCTCCTTTGTTCCTACTGTCCCCTCCGTCCTCTCCGATCCACCGATGAGGGATTGCTAGAGATTCCCAGGGTTTGATTACAAACATCTGGAGCAAGGGCATTTAGTTTTGCTGCCCCGTCCCTGTGGAATTCTCTGCTTCATCGGGTACGAGATTGCTTAACCATCCAGAGTTTTAAGAATGCCTTGAAAACTTATCTTTTTGGTTTGTCATTCAGGGATTAGTGCTGCTGCTACTATATTGTATTTTATTGTAATTTATATGTTCTGTCTTTAGGATAATTTATTTTATGTATTTTATATATTTTACTGTACAGGCACCTTGGTTTTAGAAAGGCGCCTTTTATAAATAAAGAAGATTTGATTTGGTTTGATTTGATTAATATGGTATGAGCCGCAGCCCAACTGACCGTTACTCTAACCTCTGATCATACCTCTAATCATACCTTATTGTTATTATTATAAGGCCATTGTCTTTTTCATATAAGTAGCCTGTTTTGAAACAAATTTGTTTAAAAAATTTGTGTTTTGAAAATAAATTAGTCCTTCCACCCGATGTAGAACTTTGAAGCTTGAAACAGGTCTGTGGTTGGCAAGGTCACTGGAGTCCAAAGAAGCTTTCTTAAGAAGAAGTTTCCTGACCAACCTTTCCTATATTTTTTTTTTGTTATACACTTTATATGCCTGTTCTTTGGCTGGGGGGGGGGTGTACCTATGGTTTCTCCCATCCATCCAGCTATCTCTGTGGCCGTTGCCCTCATCGCAGCCAAGAGCTCTGAAACCCCTATGTCCCACCTCTCCCTAGCCACATCGCGGCAGGTACGTACTACTCACGCCATGGAAGATCAAGGGCCAGGCACACCAGGGGAGCTGCTTTGGGTGCGACTGACACAGAGGCGCCAGATCCTTCTGTCATCACACTCTGGGGACTGGCATTGATTTTTCTTGTGTTTCCCTTCCATGGTGCAGGCATGCAATGATGCCAAGGACTCTCCATGCACTTGTCCGCACCCAGAGAGTCTGATGTCAGCCTGCGTTGACCCCCACAGCAGACCGCGCCATTGCACCAGCCCCCAGCCACCGCCAGGAGCCAGTACTGCTGTGGTCATTCCCTTCCACCCTCCCTGTAGAAGGAGAACAGTCCCTGGGATGCTCAATCCTCCTCCTCCTCCTCCCCAGCCGACACCCAACACCCTAGGTTGCTCCCAACCCTGGGTCGCTGCCATGGCACGAGGTGTGGCATCCAGCCCCTCAACCCTCAGCGCCACCGGGCCATCATGACTGCCCTTTTCAGGGTAGAGGGAAACCCCACCTCAAGAACAGAGCATCTAACAATCTTGGCCACAACTGGACCAAAAGCATCCCATCCCATCACTCCAAAATGAATCTGGTTGGACCCAGGTCCAAACTACAATAAGTGTCCCGCAGTCCCAATACCACCTGCAAGATATCAATAAAACCAGACCACCACAACAGAGTGCCAATTTCTCCCATTGGCAGGACATTGTTACCTACCAATGAGCTGACTCTGCAGATCCCATCTCTGATAGAGGATATCTTGTCTACAAATAAACAAACTCCTCCCATTGCTCCTGTGAAAATGTCTTATATGACTCTAGACAGACAAGCTGTAATAGTCAGTCAATAGTACTGGAGAGCTGAACCGGTCAATTTTTTTTTTCAGCAGCAATCACTCCTGATAGAACGCTGTCTTTTTCCCAGTGATCAACTACTGATACTCATAGTAATGAGTCCTCAACACCAATCTATCAGTCTCCATACAGAATCTTCACCAGTGACACTCCAACCTTAACCCTTCAATTTTCATTTTTCACAGCTCAGAATCAAACCTGGATGAACTGAAGCATGAGGACAGTGTAACTGGAGCTCATACGCTGGAGGACATGGCTGTCAGGGCTCAAAAGCCTGCATGCAAGGCAGTGGGTCTGTGAAGCCTACTGTCAGGGCTGCAGCAGTGGAGGGGTGTGATGTCCCAGAAGCTTGAGGCCAAGGGTGGTGTGTAAGCTTGGGAGTATGCTGACATGGCTAGGAAGGGTGCTTAGGAGACATATCACTAGTGATGTAGGTGCACGGATGTAGAAGGACAGGGTTGGGGGTGTTGGAAACTAGTCCCCAGAGTTGGGAGTGGATCCATGAATATGAACAGACGGATATTGGTGGTGGGGTGGCAGCAACATGCCACCAGGGATGGAGGGGTTAGGAAGCCTCCTGCCAGGGCTTGTGCGTGTGTGTGGAGCTTGGGAACTTTCTGCCAGGGCTGATGAGTGGGTGGGCTAGGTGACATGCCTCTATGGATGTGGGTGGACTCAGGAGCTCAGATACATGTGTAAGGAAATTCCTACGTCCTGTTTGGCTGTGATTTGACTATAGCCCTGGCCTTAACAGAGCACCACCAGTGGCTAAAAAGTCCTTGCCATTCTGGACACAAAGCATTTCATATCCACATATCCATGTATCTGCCTTATAGAATTACATTTTTTTTTCAAACAGTATTTTTTTTCCCAGTTCTTACTCAATTTCTCATTAGTTGACGTTAACCTTTCTTGAACTATACAAGGACAAAGAGGAAGCTCCATTACCTGGACTGGAGTTCCTCTGTGGCACCTGTTTAATCTTTTTAAACAGTCCCAAGGAAGGGAAGGGATCATCATTTGTTCTCAAGGAGCTGGCTGCAAGGCCCAGTGGTGTGGAAAGCAGAAGCGCCTACTGCCTGACCTCTGCTACATCTGAGTTCGGGAATGGAGTTGGGTCACATGGGGGTTGGCTGAGGGATGGAGGATTAAGCGTCCCGAGGGACTAGCTAGCTGCATGATCACTTTCCAAACTTACTAATGCATGCCAGTCCTGTGCTATACCATTTTATGACATCTGTATAGGGAGAGCATGAGCTGCTTGCTACTGAAGTCTATAAAGCATCATTTTCAAACACTGTTTTTGTCCATTTAAGTGGATATTACTTAAAACTGGACAAAACAGTCAACTAGCAAGAGCCCTGTTAGTTGACCAATGGCCCGAATTTTACAAAATGTTCACTTAAACAGCTTAGTGGAAGGGCAGTGTGATGAAGTGGGTAGGGCTAGTGGGATGTTGGAAAGGTATCACCAGTGCAGGGAGGGAGGTGGTGTTAGCACTGTATTGCTCACTGGTAAGACTTCACCTGGAGTACTGGCATGCAGTGGAGCCTGCCACCGGGTGGGGGTGGTCAGAAAGCATGCTGCTAAGGCTGTGTGGGCCTTAGGAGCCTTGGTCCAGGGCTTAGTTGAGTGGTATGGGCTCGGTAACTAGACAGTGATGAGTTGAAGACTAAGGAGGTGAAGCTGCAGTTGCACAGTAAGTGGGTTCGTAGAGTGTTTGTAGGATGGGTGTCCAGGGCCCAGGGAAGTAAGATGTGTCCAGGGGGTCCAGGAATGGGAGGAGGCAAAGGAGGAAGGTGGGTGTCGGTAGGGCCAGGGGGAGAGTGTGTGTCCAGAGTCCAGGAAATTAGATGCCTTTGGGGGGAGGGAAGGGAAGGAGGCATCTAAGTTGCTGGAGAATGATGGAGAAAATTGTCTAGTGGGCCAGTGCCTAAGGTGTCTGGGGGCCAGGGAAGGTGTCCAGTGTACTAGTGAGGGAGGTGTCTAGCAGGCCGGGATGAGAGTTGTCAGAGGGGTGGGGCCAAGAACTCAGTGAGTCCAGGAAGGAAGGTTCCCGAGCTCCCATGAAGGGAGCTAGAGTGGAGGGGGTGATAGACTGGAAAGAAGAGGATGTTTGTGGAGACTATGGAGGGAGTGTGGGTGTTGGGTGTGAGACTGAGGTAAGAGTGCATGAATGAGGCAGGTGGTGATGGGGGATTAGCGTAGGGTCATAGAGGGAGGCGGGTAGTGTTGTGGGATGTGGAGAGAGTGGATGCTGTCATGGTCTGTAGAGTTAGGGTGGGCAGCTCTAGGGGGGCCATTAAAAGGAGGTGGGGCTAGTATCTTGGACTGTGGCAAGAGGTTAGGTAGTGATGGCGGCAACACAAGGAAATCGAGCAACTGTCTGGGGCTGTTGAGGATGACACATGGAATGGAATGTGTCAAGACAAAATGTATAGAGTGGGTGAGTGGTTTGGTGTATCATGGGTCTGGGAGATAATGTTAATGAGGGGGGCATGCAGGGTGGGTGTATGTCAATGGTATGGTAGATCTCAGATGACTAGGTGGGAGGATAGTGTCACGGTCACTTGTCTTGACAGTGGCTATGGATGTCAGGGAGTGCTTTGGGGGTGTGAAAGAAGTTCAGAGAGCATGACTGGGGGGTTGAGAGGTTGTAAAAAGAGGGGAATTCAGTGGTACATAGATACATACAGTAAACAGATATATAGAATGTGACAGCAGACGAGGTCCTCTGGGCCCACCATACTACCCGTTTTATTTTATTTTTTTTTAACTGATCCTATTTGATCCACTTCGAGTCTTTTGCATAGAAACAAATAAGCAGAATTTGACAGCTGATAAGGACTGCTTGGCCAACCTAGTCTTCCCATTTTCCCTGCCTGTTTCATATAACACAGATCTTAAATGGTCTGCGGCCTTGCCCTCTCTTTCCTATCACTACAGTTTCTTTATGTCTGTCCCATGCGTTTTTTTAATTCCCCTACCGTTTTTGCCCCTATAACCTCTGCCAGGAGGCTGTTCCATAGTACCCTTTCCATGAAAACATACTTTCTCAGGTCACCCTTAAGTCTACCCCCTCTATTTTCGTATCATGGTCCCTTGTCCTTGGAACACTTTTTTTTTTTTTTTTTTTAAGATACTACCCTCTTGTACCTTATTTTACACCCTTGAGGTATTTGAAAGTCTCCATCATATCCCCCCTCTCTCACCTCTCCTCCAGGGAATACATATAAAGATCCTCCAGTCTTTCCTCATATCACTTTTGGTGCAGCCCCTGCACCATTTTTGTTGCTCTTCTCTGAACTGCTTTTACTCTGTCTATGTCCTTCTGGAGATGTGACCTCCAGTTCTGGACACAGTACTCTAGATGAGGTCTTAATGTTCTATACAGTGGCATTACTACCTCCTTTTCTTCTGCTGGAGATACTTCTTCCTATGCACCCCAGCATTCCACTGGCTCTCCTCACAGCCTTCTCACATTGTTTGGTAACCTTTAGGGAAAGGGAACATTATTTAACCAGGAGTAGCACACTAAACCGAAGCTTGTTTCCAGATATGACCTGGGAGCACAAGGAAGTTAAATGACTTGCTCAGTATCACTCATTATGCACCTAGGTGGCTGTGGGATTCAAACCCAGGTATCCTTTAGGTCATCAGATATGACTACTACCAGGTCCCCTTCCTGTTTGGTGGCCATCAGTACCTCCCCCTCCCCCAACATGTACTCCTCCACTGCATTTTTGTGTCCCAAGTGTATAATCTTGCACTTCTTTGCACTGAATCTTAGCTGCCACACCCTTGACCAATCCTCAAGCTTGCTTAGCTTCCTTTTCATTTTCTCTGCCCCTCTTGGAGTGTCAACCCTGTTGCAGATCTCCATGCCACCTGCAAGGAGATGCACCTTCCCTTCTAGCCCCTCTGCAGTGTCACTTATGAAGACAATAAAGAGGACTGGTCCAAACACTGAGCTCTGCAGGACATCGCTGGTAACTCCCCTCTCTTTGGATTGAACTCTGCTCACCACCACCCTCTCTGTCCTATTGCTCAGCCAATTTTTAACCCGGTTTACCACCCTGGGCACACTCCCAGGCTGCCCAGCTTGTTTACTAGCCTTCTATATGGGATGGTGCCGAAGGCCTTGCTGAACTCAGGTAGGCCACATTCAGCACTCCTCCCTGATCCACCTCCTTAGCCACCCAGTCAAATATCTGTCAGATTTGTTTGACAAGATCTTCTTGCTGTGAATCCATGCTGCCTCGGATCCTGTGCTGCTTTGGTTTCGAGATATATCACAAACTTTGCTTTTTAGTAGTGATTCTTTAAGATTCTCCACCACCCAGGTCAGGCTGACTGGGCTGTAATTACCAGCCTCCTCCCACTTTTGTGTCGAGAGACTACATTATCCATCCTCCAGTACTTTGCTACCACACCTACTTCCAGTGAACTGTTGGACAGGGCTGTCAGTGGTGCTGCCAGCACCCCCCTGAATTCTTTTAAAACTCAGGGATGAATCCCGTCCAGCCCCATTGCCTTGTTCACTTTCAGATTAGCGAGTTTCTTTAAGACTCTCTCCTCCTTAAATGGACTGGTGTCCCCCTTCCTCCTAGTGGTCCTTCCATCGTCTAACTTTGGTCCCTCCCCTTGTTGATGTTAGTCCTCCTCCCCCCACTGTGTACTCTTCCCCTGTGGTTTTGTTTTTTTCTAGGTGCATTGCTTTACATAGAAACATAGAAGTTGATGGCAGATAAGTACCGCAAGGCCCATCCAGTCTGTCCATTTTTTCTACCTTATGAATGTGCCATAGGCCTTTACTTTGTCAATGGCCTATTCATTCATACTCATCTGTATTGCTCCCTTATGCCTATCCCATGCCTCTTTGAAGCCCTGCACTGTATTCATATCCAGCACTTCTTGAGGTAGGCTGTTACATGCACCCACCACCCTTTATGTGAAAAAGAACTTCCTCACATTACCCCTTAATTGGCCTCCCTCTAATCTGATGCTGTGTCCTCGTGTCCTGCTATTTTTCTTATATTGAAACATGTTAGACTCTTTCACCTTGTTAATGCCCTTAAGATGTTTGAATGTGCCAGCCCAGTGGTGCTGAGGGTTGAGGTGCTGGACACCACACCTTGCGCCACAGTGGTGACCTGGGTTCAGTAGCAGACTTGGGTTGCCAAGGGGTCAGCAGGGGAAGGAGAGGATGGAGCATCCAGAGGACCGGGGTGGGGGGGGGTTAAAGGCAGCTCGGTGTCCCAGTGGCTCTTGATGGAGACCGGGGGTACTGCAGGCCAACCGGCTGGCCAGAAAGACTGGGGACAGCACAACGGACATTAGCAGGGTTGCCATGTGCCATGACGTCATTGCACATCACACTCAAGAAGTTGGGGGGAAAGGACATAAAATCCCTCCGGAGGACAGCGGAGATGTTGGAGACTTTGGTGGCACAGCCCGCATCCCAACACCAGCCCAGTGCACCAGGATTCTCCCCAGGTGCCGATCCAACAGCCAGCTAGACCCCTTGAGTCTGGAAGGTCGCCAAGGGTGGGTGAACACTTCCCCGGGGGTACCCGGTAGCCGAGGGACTGGGTCTGACTGGGACTGTTAGAGTGGGGAGATCCTGGCAGCGTGGGTTCAGGCCAGGGAGTGACAGGCCCTAGCCATGCAAGTACCCTGGAAGGATGCCCTAGCCTCTGGGGTACAGAAAACAGAGTAAAAAAAAAAAGATGTTTGAATGTTTCGATCATATCACCTCTCTCCCTCCTTTGCTCTGGGGTATACATACTGAGCTCCGTTAATCTGTCCTCATATGTTTTCTGATGCAGTCTACATAGAAACATAGACTTTGATGGCAGATAAGGACCACTTGAACCACCTAGTCTGCCCATTTCCCTATCTACTGGATAAGCTGCAGATCCTAGTTAACCAACAGCCTATTTCTTTCTACCCCCCCCCAAGAATTGTCTTATGTCTGTCCCATGCATTCTTGAATTCTCCCACAGTTTTAGACCCCACAACCTCCTCAGGAAGGCAGTTCCATGCATCCACCACCCTCTCTGTGAAAAAATGCTTCCTCACATTGCCCCTGAGCCGTTCCCACTCTATCTTCAAATTGTATCCCCTTGTTCTTGCACATCTCTTTTTCCGAAAGATGCTACCCTTTTGGACTTTGTTGATTCCACTGAGGTACTTAAAAGTTTCTATCATGTACCTCCTCTCCCTTCTTTCCTCAAGGGCATACATATTAAGCTCCTTTAATCTCTTCTCATATGTCTTCTCTTGCAGACCCTGCACCATTTTATTTGCCCTCCTCTGGACTGCCTCCATTCTGTCTATGTCCTTGCAGAGATGGGGTCTCCAGAACAGGGCACAGTACTCCAGATGGGGTCTCACCAACTGTCTGTACAGAGGGATAACAACTTTCTATTTTCTGCTGATGATGCCTCTCCCTATACATCCTAGTATCCCCCCAGCCCTCCCTACTGCCTTCTCACATTGCTTGCCAACCTTAAGGTCATCTGATATGATTACCCCAGGTCCTTTCCATTTTTATGTTTGCTTGGTATACTAAGAAACATTTCACAGAGCTTAGGAGTGAAGCGGGGTTTTGGAGGTGCATCACTGTGGAGGCCAATGGCCCCAGTGCCTTTTAAGGCTTGACCCGCTTTCTCCAATGTGGTGGCATGCTGCTGCTGACACCAGTTCAGCCAGCATGCCATCACCTAGAAAGGAATCTGCTGCTGCAATGAGGGAGCGACCGTCACTGCAGGGCGGCACTTTGCCATCCCCGACCCACTTAATTTTCCAACAGGGGAGCCCACTCCCCGTCAGCATACTGTAACACCCTCCCCCATTTGTTGTGTGCAGAGGGGGTGCCCAATCCCCCTTGGCATCATGCACCCCCCAACAGTCTTTCTTTGTCGACGGGGAGTCCAATCCCCATCGGCTTCAGTCCCTCCCTTCCCAGTTCAGTTTGCAGATGGGGGAGCCCACTCCCCATTGGCATACTGTAAACCCCCCCAATTTGTTGTGTGCCAACAGGTGCCTAATCCCTCATTGGCTACAGCCCCCAAAAACACTCAGGTGGCACACTGGGAGCCCACCCCAGCATGCCAAATGTCCCCATAAAAAAAAAAAATCCTGCAATGTGTTTTCTTGTTTTTAAACCTGTAAAAAAGAAAATGGTCCATCATTGACTCTCTTGCCCCCCCAACCTGTGCCCACCCTCTGTGCATCCCACCTACCCACACACCCCCACACCCCATACTTACCTCCGGAGCCCAGCATGACGATCTTCAGTGGACCGGGAACATGTCTGCACTCTTCAAAGCCAACCGCGAACTGAAGAAATGCCGGTAAGCTGTATAACTACATAAATAGGATTTTTTTCAACTTTGGTGCATATCTCAGGCATTTTGGGGAATTTTGACGCCAAATTTTCAACATGGGGTTATTGGGACCCCTCCTCATGAATTCAACCACTGTCATGGCATTATTCGGTCCCGAAAGGTGATTTCGCAGTCACGGCTTGGAATCACCTTTTGGGACAGAGTGACAAAACAACAGTGACAGTGTTCATGAGGTGGGGTCTCAAAAAGCCTATGTTGCAAATTTGGTGGAAAAATCCAAAAAATGACTATTTTGCAAGCGTGCATTGTGCAGTTTCCACGCATGTTCGTACCTTCACAAATTTGTAATATTTTCACTCCAGATTTTCAACATTGGCATTTTTCCACACCTCCTTATGAACAGTACAGCTGTCATTTTTCACATCCTGACTGAAATGTGTTTTCGCACTTCTGGAGCAGAATAGCACGGTCACCGTGGGAAATCAGTGTTTGGGACACATTAAGAAAATTACAGTGACATTGTTAATAAGCAGAGATCATAAAATGTCTATGTTAAAAATCTGGTGATGAAAGTCCATAAAATGACTGTATTATGAGCATGCGTTGCACAGTTTCCACGCATGCCCAGAAGTGTGCAAATTTATAATATTTTCACTCCAGATTTTCAACATTGGCATTTTACCACACCTACTTATGAACAGTGCAGCTGTCATTTTTTATATCCTGCCTTAAATATGCATTTGCACATCTGGCACACAATGGCGTGGTCGCTGTGGGAAATTAATGTTTCAGACAGATTAAGAAAATCATTGTGACAGTGTTCATGAGCAGAGGTCACAAAATGCCTATGTTAAAAATTTGGTGAAATAATTCCACTAAATGACTGCAGTAGAAACATGTGTTGCACAGTTTCCACGTACGCTTGGAACTTCAGGCATTTTTAAAATTTTTGATAAAGATTTTCAACACTACCATCTCTTCACACCTCTCTATGGATGGTACAGCTGTCATTCTTCACATACTGCCTGATCTGTGTCACATCTGGCGCAGAATGGCACAGTCACTGTGGGAACTCGAAGTTCAGGACACATTAACAAAATCACACTGCCACTGTTCATGAGAAGAGGTCCCAAATGCCCGAGGCATTAGGGTTTCTAACCATAATGTCACACCCTGTACAGACTGATAAACATCAGAGGAGTAACTTTGGATCACTGGTTGTAATGCTCATGCCATCTCACCCCCATCCTGAAGCCAGTGACAGGAATCGAGGTGTGCCTTGCACTCATCAGCCCCAGACTTCACCTCATTCTTCTGTACTGCACCCATTTCAGTGTATGTCCTTATGAAATGGGGTGACTGTAAAGCTGAACACCCCAAGGCATACCTCAACACTTGGTGTCTATAGGATAGGGTTAGGTGAAATGCCGTGAGCATTGTGGGCAATGACCCACAGGCACACCCCAATGCCTGTCCATCTCTGCAGGGTGGAGGTGGGATTGGCGTGAGTTCAGCACTTCACTGCCACTCCTATTCTGCATCTGTTTAACTCCTCCACATCCAATGCTAATATCAGCAAGCAAACATTTGGCATTGACAAATGCTTGTTTAATTTGTGTGTTTCTGTGTGTGTGTGTGTGTGTGTGTGTGTGTGTGTGTGTGTCAGAAAAAGGAATATGTTGGAAAAAAACATTTTTTTAGTCAGTTTTATCTTTAGGACCTAGTTGAGGGTTTTTAGTGTGTAAAAGTGGCAGCCCTGTTTGTGATGCAATGAGGGATGTGTGGTTTCTAGTTTGTGTTGATTGTATAGTGAAGAGGCTCCTGGATCTTTATATGGTGCTATTGTGCTGAGAGAACAGCACAGTGAAAGATGGCCCTTACGCAACCAGGTTTCATGATTTTGTAAAAGTTGCCTATGGACCCAATTCATAAGTGCAATGAGACACTTCAGAGCATTTGTGGTGAGGTTTTAGTGCACTTCCTGGGGCTGAAGACTTTTAGATTTTTTTGATTTTATAATGCCCATTACTGACACTGTAGTGCAGTAGTTGGAGGGTGCTGCACTGTTGAGGTGCCCTTTCTTTGGATGCAGTGTTAAATCCAGGCCCCTTCTGCCCATCCTGGTGGCAGTCCAGGTAGAAGTCAAAGATCCAACGACAGCTATCACATACAGTAAATAGGGTATTTTTCCATGGTGACTAGGACAATATTCCTGTCAGTGAAACAGAACCATGTAACCCACCCTCTCAGATGCAGGATGTGTTATACCAGTACACAAAGTAAATCATAAGCTGTATTTCATAAAAGGGGGTGGAAAGTAGATCCAAGGAACTGATGTCACCGCTCTGTAGGACACTGGTGAGGTCACACTTGGAGAATTATGTCCAATCTGGTCATTAGAATACAAGAATGATGTTGATTAAAAGAACAAGGTGCAGTACAGAGAAACCCAGCTAATTATGGGGTTGGAGGAACTGAGTTTTGAAGAAGGACTAAAGCAGCTGGCAGGGGCGTAGTTTGTTATTTTTACAGGGGGGGCAAAGTAACAAAAAAGTCCTGATTTTTGAACATCATGACAGCAAAGAGGACAGGCTAGCCTGCGTAATGCAAACAAATCAACCAACATTTAATAATGCCCAAAAAACATTAAGACTACAACTGAACAACTCCTGGGAGGGACCAGCCCAGGCCAAGCCAGACCCCCTCCAACCCCTGGTTTTACTGCAGCCTGCTCTCGGCCCAACTCCTCCTAAGCCCAGAGTCAAAAAACTGACAAGGATATGACATTTATTTTATTATTCAGTTCTTCGCCTCGGGAGTGTGGACTTGCTTGAAAAGTTGAAAATACTTAATGAACTTACCTAACTTCCTTCCCAGGAGGAGAGGGCCTCACCTGAGCTTCAATTTTAATCAGTCTCGACCTAATTTTGCCCTCACCCCAACCTCTAGGTGGATAGTTCACTGGTCTCTCACCCCCCCCTTTGCTGCTTACATAACCCTTTCAAGTCCAGCCCTGATAGGTGGATCCTAAACTCCTTGACATTTTTGCTTGAGTTAGCCCTCAACCTCTCTGGATCCCACCCTCTGAACCTCTCCTTCTCCTTCAGTGCTTTCCTTCAGGCCTGGAAACAAGCTAAGGTTCTGTCTCTGTACAGGGGTGCTGGGGTGGATGTGATCCCTCCTCATAAGGCAGCCACAGGCCAGTTTCAATCCTCCCACCTACAGTAATGTTAAGCTCCAGGAGTATATGGTATATTCTAAGATCCCTGACTTTATTGACTCCTCAAGTTTCCTCTTACCTTACCAGTCCAGCTTTAGTAGGAACTGCCACAACCCCACTCAGCAGGTCAGGCCCTCTGCTCCCACAGTGCCAAACTCTGAGTGCAGTATTGTGAACAGGAACAGGGTAACCCTCCTGTCTGTTTTGTATGTTCGAATCAACCTTTGGTCTCAAGTTCTGGAGGGATTCAAACTGTGAACCTCTTCTTAGCGTACCCAAATGTACAGGCTCAGATAATTCTGCTCTTTGGGGAAATGCCAGATATCTTTTGCCTACAGGCACCTAACCAGGTGTACAAAATGAACCCTTAAAAACTCTATTAAAGACCTCAGATAAACTCTTACATTTTCCCAGTTTGGTATTACCATTACCCTCATGAACAGTGTCGTCAAAATCTTAACCATCCATGCATCACAGGTGAAAAAAGAAGAACTTGGAAGACACAAGCAGTCTTTTTAAAAATAAGAGATTTACTTAGAAAATTGATAAAAATAGGTAAAATATAAAACATAGAACAATATATCACAAAACATACAATCCCTTAAAAGAACAAAGTTTAAAGTGCAAACTCCTACCAACCATACACTTAGACTTGTCTATCTAATGTATCCTTATCTTCTTACAGTGCTGATAGATATTGTAACTTCAGAGAGTCCTAATAAGAATTGTGTCAGTAAGTGGAAATGCAGAATACTGTTTAAAACCCTGGGCCTCCACCCCTTCTATGATGCCAACTAGCTCTTCCTTTTAAAATATTAAAAATTATACAGCCAGGATGTCTTATCACTCTGGAGGTAAATTAAATAAAATTAAATTAAATAATAACATAAACTGGAAACAGGGGAGGTACCCAAAGACTGGAGGACAGCAGATGTAGTCCCCTTATACAAAAGTGGGAACAAAGAGGAAGCAGGGAACTACAGACCAGTCAGCCTCACCTCGGTAGTGGGGAAGATCATGGAAGCACTACTGAAGGAGAGATTGGTGGAACATCTGGTTGTCAATGGACTACAGGACCAAAGGCAGCATGGTTTCACCAGGGGAAGTCTGTCAGACCAAGCTCGCTTAATTTTTGACTGGGTGACTAGGGAGGTGGATCAGGGAGGGCAGTGGACATGGCCTATCTGGACTTCAGCAAGGCCTTTGACACTGTGCCACATAGAAGACTATTACACAAACTGGGGAATATGGGTGTGGGCAGGACAGTAGTGTGGTGGGTAGGTAACTGGTTGGGTGGCAGGACACAGAGGGTGGTGGCAAATGGCTGTCACTCCACAGAGGGAAGAGTGACCAGTGGGTACCACAGGGTCAGTGCTGGGACCGGTCCTATTCAACATCTTTATCAGTGACATTCATGAGGACCTAGAAGGCAGAATTTCACTGTTCGCTGATGACACAAAGCTCTGTAACAGAGTAGACACACCAGAGGGTGTAGACAGAATGAGAAGGGACCTGCAGAAACTTGAAGAATGGTCAGGGGTTTGGCAGTTGAAATTCAATGCAAAGAAGTGCAAGATAATGCATATGGGGCACAAAAACCCTGGCACAATATATCAGTTGGGGGGTGAGGATATAGCATGCACCAAGAAGGAAAGAGATCTTGGGGTTATCATCTCTGATGACCTCAAGGTAGGGAAACAGTTGACAAGGCAGCAGGTAAAGCAAATAGGATGCTGGGATGTATAGGCAGGGCATCACCAGCAGGAAAAGGGAGGTCATAATTCCGCTATACAAGACACTAGTGAGGCCCCACCTGGAGTACAGTGTACAGTTCTGGAGACCATACCTACGTAAGGACATAGACAGGGTAGAGAAGGTTCAGAGGAGGGCAACAAAGATGGTGCATGGATTGCATCACAAGTCCTATGAAGACAGGTAGAAGGAACTGAACATGTACTCCTGGAGGAGAGGAGGAGGAGAGGGATGATAGACATACAAGTATCTTACAGAGAGGAACAGGGCGAGGAATACACATATTTTAAGTGAAAAGATGTTCCAGGACTAGAGGGCATGGGATGAAGTTGAAGGAGGACAATTTAGAGGAAACATGAGGAAGAATTTCTTCACAGAACGGGTGGTGGATATGTGGAACACCCTGCCAGAGGACGTGGTGGGGGCTGAAACAATCACGGGATTTAAGAATGCATGGGATAGACATAAAGGAATTCTGGAGGTCAAGGGTAAGGGGCAACAGACTTCTAGGAAAACATAAACTGAACTTACAAGCTCAAATGGGAAGACTGGGTGGGCCATAGGCCCTTATCTGCCGACACTGTCTATGTATCTATGTATCTATGACATGAGCAAAAACTCGTTCCCCCATATGACCCTTTGATCTAGTGTATCTTCCTGCCCTTCACATGTATCAAAGAACCTTTTACAACTCTGCAGTGTTCTCACCTGGTTGTAACATGTTTTTTTAAGCACCAGTTGAAATTAACTGCCCTTCCTGAGAACGTCATAAAATGGATATTTTAGTTACAGACTTCAAAGGAGCACAACTCAATAACAATCCCATAAAATGTGACTTTTGGAAGTTAATCACATTACAGAGATCGGCTGTTTAACATATCCTGTCCTTTAAAGTGATACCTTGGGGGGGGGGTCATCCCAGGAGCACAGGAATTCTCATGACATACAATCACACTACATTTTTTATATTACAAAAATCATACAGCGATCAGAACCAGCTATCCAAGTGTCACAGGAACCTCTTTGTTATCTCTTCTCTGCTGTTTGTAACTGATTCTATCCTTTCTGGGATGGATCAGGAACATGTCAACACAACCATATTCATCAGTCTAGCTAAAGCTTTCAAGTCATTGTCCCATCAGTTGCTCATGAACAAGCTGAATTTTTTTCTGGCCTTTCATCTCATGCTGTGGACAGGTTCTGTTCATTGGGCCATAAATAGTCAGTTCAGGTGGGTGGTGTCCTTCCCCCCTTCCCCCATTCTAGCAGAGGTCCCACAGGGCTCCATCCTGCACCAGTTACCTATTTCAGTTTGCCCAAATTACCTCCACTCTGCCTCTGTGTCTGCTTACAGAGAGCTTTCCGCTGTTAAATTCTGTTACTGAAATGCAGCTATCTCAGACTAAATCCAGGACAGGATCATAGAGTCTTGCATCAATAGCAGGTCTAACTTTCAGAAAATCTGTTTGGGATCTAACACTTTTAAAACAGAATAATTTTTTTTTATTTTATATCAGAAAGTTGATCCCTGTGCCCTGTCACATTCCATGTGTGATCTAAGATGTCATGTCAGTGATTATAGTGGATAAGACATACAAATTATTTTGTATCTGGATGAAAACCATGTCACAAGCTGAAGTGAGGGGTGGGTGGGAGGGTTTTTTCTGGGGGACGCTAGATGGGGGCTGTAGCCGGGCAGCACCTCGGGTTATAGGTACATATTGTCCAGACAAATATGGCATCTGTTCACAAAAAAGTAAACTAGAATAATATAACCAGAGAAAGTACAGTGCCACAAAACAAGTGTGAAGTGCATGAGGTGGATTTTCACAAGGCTGAAAACAAAAGCATGCTCATAAAATTGCTAGCAAAATCCCCCTTGAGGGTATGAAGGAATATTATGATTACACTATTTATTGCAATAATTATTTGCTATAATATATGAATATGAATAAGTAGCCCACCCCCCCAATCAATGCTCAACAACCTACATAGAACATGCAGTACACCATTTATAATCAAACCCCTTTAACTGCAGACAACTACTGTACAACATCCTCTGCAATAATGGTGAAAGAAATGAGCCACTAATCTCAGGGGGACTAGCCTATCTCTAAACATAAAGACCACATGAATCTCAAGGTGCAGTTCACAGGAATTGAGCAAATGTATCCATCATCTTGTATTCCTGCCAACATATAGGAACATCTGGATAGCAAAGGCATTGTCTGGGGTAATGCAGAGAGCAATGGAGAGAGCTTACAGGCCCAAAGTGCACCCAGAGGCCAGAGCATTGCAGCTCACCCAGGGCTACCTGGTGGAGTATTGGCTGCCTAATTAGGAACTGTCAATTAAACAGCTCTCCAATATCTATGACTGAGTGAGGAAAATATTGGACAGCCTTCTGTACTGGACCAGATAAGTAGTAGCCAGACCGACTAGCTAGTGTGTATGGTGAAGCTATAACCATGTAAGTTACATGGTCCTGTATGTTGGACCAGTCAGTCCAGATTGCACCAGTCTGAGCCAGTGAACTTGCCCAACATCTTCCCACACTTGTGAAGTCTGTATCCAACATTTTAGCCAAGGAACAAAAAGCAAGCCAAGTACTCCTCCTTACCTCCAGGCCCAGCTCTTTCCTTCACACGCAGGTAGTGGGCACTCTCAGCATAGGCTGCACCCCAGCAGAAAAATTTGGACTCTCTTGCAGCTCA
Organism: Neoceratodus forsteri; assembly: GCA_016271365.2. Classification (NCBI taxonomy): domain Eukaryota; kingdom Metazoa; phylum Chordata; order Ceratodontiformes; family Ceratodontidae; genus Neoceratodus; species Neoceratodus forsteri. The sequence goes on along the minus strand of CM028130.1, from coordinate 1,161,064,076 downwards.
CAGTTGCCTCTCAGCCAGTTGGCCCATCTGCTCTGGCTCTATCCCTCCTCCCAAGTTGGGTCCCAGACTTCTGGTAGCGGCGGTCTGAAAGCTGTCTCCTACTACCTGGTGCCCACAGGTCTTTCTTTCTCATCTTCTTGTTGCCTGCTCCTATAGCTCAGAGGAGACAGGCAGACAAGCCACGACTCTCTCTGACTCCTTTCTCCTCAGCTCAGCAGCAGCTTCTTCCCCAGGGCCTGACAGTGATGTGTGTTCGGGGCAGCCGGTGGGCATCTCAGTAGGGACCGGGGGAAGACAGAATCCAACCACTGGATAGTTGGCGATGGTGACCAAGGAGAATTTCGCTTTTCTTGGGTGAATGGCAGCAGCAGTCGGCAGCTCCGGTGAGTCAATAGTGGAGTCAGGTGGTGAACCGTCCAACCATTAGCCGGAAGTGACAACGACACGAGACATCAAATGTACTATGGCTTCTAGTACACTGTGACTTCTCTCACAACTTGCTATGCTAGTGTCACAGTGTCTGTTCTCTTCTCGATTCAGGCATTCACTTCATTCTGGGCAACTGGCAAGAAATGGCACCATATGGTTAGCTTGTACAGGCATGCATGTGACTATGGCTGCAGTGCTCTCCGATTGGCTGTAAAATGCACATTGCAGCCAATCAGAAATGGGGATATTCAGTGCAATCATCAGGACAGGAGCCGGCTTTAAATTAAAAAAATATATATGCAACCCCCCCCGTCTCTTCTTATCTCCCATCCAGCTAGGTCCAGAGAAGCAGAGAAACCCCAAACCCAAAAAAAAAAAAAAAAAATGAAAGTGAGCAGAACGAAAAAGTCCTGGTCTCTTTGCTTAGGGGGGGAAGCTTGCCCCTTTGCCCCCCCCCGTAATCTATGCCACAGCTGGGGATATTCACACTGGGGAAGAGGAGAGTGAGGGGAAACAAGATTATGGTGTTCAGTATCCTAAATGGTACTGATAACTTTAATTTGGAATGTCTACTGTATGTTGCCCCTTGGCCCAGTAGATACCAAGGGAATATAAGAGCAGTTGCTCATTTGGTCACTATAAGGTGAAGAAGCAATAGGTACAGAGTTAGAAAGAGGAAGGGAGGTGGGGTAGTTGATGGGAGGAGAGACAGACTTACTTGTAGAGAAAGTGTAGCTCCTGGCCAAAGGAGATAGATTTATCTGGGGGAAAAATATAAAGCCTTTTGGTGAAGTGGTAAAGGCCTGTTATTTGTGGAGAAAGACCCTGGTGGGTAGACAAGCAGGAAAAAAAAGATAAAAGAAGAATGAAAGAAGAAAGGGAAAACAGTAACAGATTGAAGGAAAAGGACAGAAGAGATAGCACAGAGTAGACAAGCACAGAAAGAAAGATGAGAGAGGTATGCAAGATTAAAGAAAGGGAAAGCAGAGACATCCCAAAGGAAAGGTACAGAAGACAGAGTGAAGAGTAGAAGGGAAACTGAGAGTTTGAACAGATGGTAACAAAAGTGGGGTGCACACTTTGGGGGCGTAAGTTCAGGTCTTCCCTTCACCTGTGGGATACGGGTCCCTTAGTGTCAGCAGGAGGCTATGTCCTTTGTGGGGGCCTAGGAATATGTTCAAACCCCCATTCCGAAGGACAAATGCATCCTCAATAGTCAGAATGAAAAAAATAACCAGAAATTACTGGACTGCAGACCAGGGGTACGGGGCTGTGTGGGGATCTACAAATAGGTTTTGCCCCATCACCTGTGTTACACAGGATCTCTGAGGCACTCAGCTGGTACACTCATAGTCAACTACTGAGGGTGCAGTTACATTTTTTGAGTAGTAAAAATGCAACAAGACCAGAGGATAAAATCATAGTCTAAGGGGATTGGGATGAAGGATATTGACATATGGATGCACTTTTTTAACCAGAGTAATGGGATTATCAGGAATGTGGGTCTGAGCCTAGAGTGTTTCATATTAGAAATGGATAGAAGGAGATAAAGCCTGGAATATTTCAAGTCTGGAATGAAGAATTAAATGCTAGATCCTATAGTTACAGATCTGGCATCAGAGCCTGGAGTGTCAGATCAAGAATTGGGATCTAAGTCCAGAGCGTTTCAGATCCTGAATGTGTGTTACATTCTGAGTGTGACAACTTGCAGTGTAATTTATTTGCATGTGTGTGTGTGTGTTTTTTTTTATTATCATCTATGCCTCTATAAAGCATTTCAGCTGAAGTGGGAGATGTGATGAAAACTGAAAATTACATTCCTCTGTAGCCCATACCTCAGGGCACTTAATAAAGAGTGGCTTTTGTTTAAGCAGTCCTGAGGCTGAGTCCCTTTCACAGGAAAAGAAAAGACATATTTTGAATGTAAACAGGTCCTAGGTAGAGTAAGATATTTCCAGCTGTGCTACATGGCCAGGATAACAATGTCAGCTGAGGCAATAAACAAATTTGGTTTGGACAAGTCTGGGAAAAATATAGTCCCAAGAGCTCAGAAGCAAGCCAGCCCACTGGTGTAGAGGGCTGAGGCACCCAGTACCTTACCTCTTACCATGCTGGTGACCCAAGGTCAGGAGCGACCTTGAGTTGCCGGGGGTTGGCTGGGGAGGAGAGGATTGAGCTTCTGTTGTACTGCTCTCCTCTCCTGGGAAGAGTGGGCTATGGTTCCTGTCCTATAGCAACCCTCAGTGGAAGCTAGGGTCTGCTAGTGGGGATCACATTGGGAATGGGTGGAGAAAATGGTGGACATCCATGGGACGGGGGGGAGCACACACATCCTGTACTGGATGTCATTGCACATCTGCATCTCCGGGGGGGGTAATCAACAGAAAGCCAGGAAAACCCTTCTAGCTGGGAGGAAGATAGTCTCTCCCACCTACCATGTCTGATGCTGGACCCTGCTCCTTGGGACCTGATTGCCCCCTTCCTTCCCCTCCGCTCATGATGGCACTGGATGTGGGGTATGTATGTTGTGGTGCTGAAGATAGCCCCATCCCGGGGGATTATGACTGGGGGTCCCACGTGGGTGAGATATGGGTGGGTCAGGGGAACAAGTCTTGTAGGAGTGGATATCAGGCAGGATGGGACAAAGGCAGAGAAACTGAAGAGGCCCCAGCCAAATGGTGATCAAGAGGGAAAAAGAGTTGGAAAAAAAAAGAGATCAAAAGCAGAGGCAGGGTGTGATGTCAGAGTGGCCTGTCCACTGATACGGGGGTAGTGGGCCAGCTAGCCAAAAGTATTTCTGTTGTATGTTTGCAATGAGAATTCTGTTTTGTCTGCGATTTTTGAACTAGTAACATCACAGGTTCGAATTTGCTGTAACTCATCATTTCCCAGTTGGGGGTAAGCTTCATCTGCTTAGAGGTTTAGATAGCAATTAGTTAGGTTTTTTTCCTGTGTGATCTGCATCCTTTTCAAATGTGTTTTTTATCTCTGTAGAAATACTATATTTCCCATAGTCTTTAGTGTGTATTATTCTGTTAACATGTGTCAATATCATGGTGTATTAAGAAGAAGAAGAAGAAGACAAATCAGCATTTATGTAGTGCTTTTCATTCTGTTTGCATCCCAAAGTGCTTTAGAAGCAGTGACAGACTAGTGGTGAAGTGACTGAATGCGTAGTGGCAGCCATTTCACACATCAACATCCGCACACAGCTTTGGTGAATTGCAACTGGTTTTATGGGCAGGGGAATGTTGGCCAGGACAGTGAGGAAATATCCTATTAAATGTTATTTTATATACTTCATGCTTCTATGACTGAATCATTTCATATATAGCTAACCAGGGGTAAACTGGGAAATCTATGATCTGTTTCTGAAAATACAGACTACAAATTTACCATATCTAAAGCAAAGTGTTCCCAGCTGTATCAACAGGGTTGGGTCATTGCCCTTTAGGAAAGAACACTGTACTTTGAGAGCAGTGGCTTTAGTGGGATTTGAACTTAGAGATACCCTGAGATTGCAGGAGGTGGTGGCAGCTTACCAAGGTAAACATTCAGGAATGTGAAGGGTTGTGAAAACTAGTAGCAGTGCAGACTGAGTTTCGGGAGAGTACCAGTCTGAGACACTGAGAATAGTATTTATGGGCTGAATGATACAGATTGGGAATGGAGATATGATACTGGAGGATGCTTAAACATTCTGTATTCCCCCACAGCCAGAGTTCCTGCTGCTGCTCTCTCAGTCTTGGCGGATGGGCTCTGACCTCATTGATAACGTTTGTGTGGTACTTGATCGTCACTGTAAACACTTTGGCAGAGTTAAAGAACCCATATACCAGGTAAGTTGCATATCCAAACTATGAATGTGGTGCCTTTTTGTTGGAGTAAGGGTCTTCACAGGTCAATTGCTGCATCATTATAAAATACTATACTTAATTAGAAACAGAGAAATACAACCAATGACAGCATAAAAAGACCACAGGTCCCTCTAGTCTGCCCAGAGTTTCCTATCTGCACTGGGACCCACTGTCCACGCAGGACTTTATCCTTTACAGTCCACCTCCACTCCCCTCTGTACTGCTGTCGACCTGAGCAATCACCAAATCCTTTACTCTGCCCCATCCATGCTTAAAACCATTTATGGTCTTGACATCCACCACATCCTCTGACAGACTGTTCCATGGCTCCAGCACCCTTTCTATAATACAGATCTTCCTCACTTCCTTCCTAATCCTTCCCCACCAGTTTCCACTCATGATCTCAAGTTTTTGACTCTGTACTTGTGCTAAATTATTCCCCTCAGTTCACCTTGTTTATTCCCTTCAAGGACTTAAAGGTTTCTACCATATCCCCCCTCTCTTGCCTGGTCTCCAGTGAGTATGTGTTCAGTGTCTTGAGACAATCTTCATTAGATCTGCCCTGTTGGCCCTGAATCATCTTGGTCACCCAGTGTTGCACTGTCTCCACCTGTCCCTGTCCCTGTCCTTCCTGAGGTGACAACTCCAGAATTGAGCACAGCATTCCAGATGTGGCCTCACCAGTGACCTATACAGAGGTTACAATACCTCCTTTTTTCTGCTGCCAATATGCCTTCTGGTACACCGCAGCATCCTATTAGCCTTACTAAAGGCCTTGTTACACTGGCTGAATTGTTTGAGGGAGTCACTACTGATGACTCCCAGGTTCCTTTCCTCTGCTGTAGTGCTCAGTTTAACCCCTCCCATCCAGCACTCTGTCCTGGGTTTTTCCCCCTAGGAACATAACCTTGTATGTTTTCCACTGAAGTTCAACGCCAAACCTTAGACCACCTATCTAGCCTTGGTTGATCCCTCTGGGTCTCCCTGATCCCTTTGTTATTATCTACCCTACCTCAAAGCTTCATGTCATCTGCAAAGAGAAACAATTTGCACCGGATGGCCTCTTCAATCTTGCTGATGAATATATGAAGAGGACAGGACCCAGGACAGCTTCCTGCAGCACCCCACTCATGACCTCCATCTCTTCTGATTTGACCCTGTTTATGACCATGGTCTGCTGTCTCTTCTTCAACCAGTTTCCTATCCATCTAACTATGTGCCTAGCCACACCCAGGTCCCCCAGTTTCTTCATTAATCTTCTGTGTGGCACCAAGTGAAAAGCCTTGTTGAAATAGAAGTAGAATAAATTGGTAGTATGGCCCTTATCTATTGCCTTTATTACTCAGTAAGAGAATACTATCAGGTTGATCTGGAAAGACCTCACTGCCACAAACCCATACTGTTTGCTGTCCTGTAGATTCTTGCTCTTTAGGCAGTGCACAAGGTTCTCTTTGATCAGTGACTTTTATCAGTTTACCCATGAGAGAGGGGTAAGGCTAATATGTCTGTAATTCCCCAGTTATTTCCTGTCCCCCCCCCCCACTGTGTAGTGGGACTTTGTTTACTACCCTCCAGTCCATCAGAACTACCCCTGACTCAGTTGAGCAATTGCATAGCGCTACTAGTTCAGCCAGTTCTGCAGCCGGTCCCCTTGAGCACCTTTTGGTACATCCTATCAGGTTCTTAGGCTTTATCTACCTTTAATGTTTCAAGCTCCTTTTGGACCCTTAATTGGTAAATACTGGCTGCCTCATTTCAGAAATGCCCCTGAAACCCCCAAAATGTGACTTTCAGGCAGGAGCTCACCATCTTCAGTTGTGAAGACAGAGCAGAAGTAATTGTTAAGGAGACTGCTTTTTGTTTATCTTCCTCTAATACCCTCCTCCCTTGTGGCCTAACAATACCACCACCCTTCTTCCTTTTTTCCTTAATATATCTGAAGAATTGTTTTTCCTCACCCTGCCTCCCTCCACAATATGCAGCTCCATGTCTGCCTTTGCCTCCCTGACCATCCTCTTTGCTTCCCCAGTTTTCATTTGGTACTCTCCCCATTCCTCCTCTCCTGCGTTTACTTGTACCTGGTAAAGGCCATTTTCTCAGCCCTCACTGTTTCTCTGATCCTTTCTGAGAACCAGATTGGTCTCCTATACCTTTTTAATTTTGTAACAATTGCCATGTATGATTTTGTTGCCTCTACAATGGTCCCCTTGATTGCTCCCCATCTATCTGAATTTGAATTACAGTGGCTGTGTACTCTAACCAAGAACTTGGGCTGAAGGAGCGGTCCCACGGTAGTTCAGGTCAGGAGCGCTGGTATTGTACTTTTACCAAGGGATGGGCTGAAGTGTTTGAGATGTTCCTGAAAACAGACCCACCCCAGAGCAAGATCTATTCTAAAATTAACAAGCAAAAATAATTTCTTATTAATAAACAGTTGGAGTGGTTTGAAAGACATATTATTGATAAGCATATAATAAGCCTAATATCAACACAGACAACTACAAATTATTAGTAGGGCCAATGATGTTCAGACATTGCCATAAGTTCCAGCTTTTTTTCTGAAATTGCTTAAAACTGCATAATATATCACAGATTGCAATTCAAATTCCATCCAAAATGTTGTTTTTCACTATTTTGCCTTTTTCTATCCATAAATAAAGCCAAGTTACTGTCTATGAAGAAGCCTTACCTTTTATGCAAGACCTTCATATTTTATGTTTATTTCAAATGTCCAGAGAGAAGATCTATTGTACATGTTTAAGTTCTTTAACTTCAGATAAAACCCAGTACTGTTGACATGGTATATAAATGGTTGAAAGGCTCTGATGCTAGTGTCCCATTAAGGCAAATGGAAATCATTCACACTTTTGCGCTAGTCATATTTTTTCTGTTCAGACAGTCTTCTGGTAGTCTGGCTTTCTGCACCTGCACAATTATTGATTTAGTCAGTAAACAAATATCTTCCAAAGGAATCTACTTCAAATATGAAAGTTTAGATTCTGTGGAATGCATCTGAGGAAACAGAAAAGTCACATGTTTCAGCATCTGAATGATCAGTGTCTCGCTCCCAAAACTTAACATTCACATGTACACTTGAATATATTTTCAACGGCAATATTAATTTATTTTTAACTGAAGTGTGGCAACCTGTTTATTGGATTTCTATACCCAATGGCACTATGTATTGTTTAACTGTTATAGTATACTGGAACAATGCTAACTATTATATCCAGAATTACATCTTTTTATCACCGATATTTGAAACATTCCATGACTTTTTTTTTCCAATTGTTTAACCAGCTGAGACACACTAAGCTAAAAGCTTGTTTACAGGTGCAACCTGGGAGCACAAGGAAGTTAAGTGACATGCTCAGGGTCACATAGTATGCAAGTGGGGGCTGTGGGATTCAAATATAGGTCTCCAGTGCAGAGCCTTACACCTCTGCACTATACTGCCTGCTGACTGGAAATTACTGGCCCTAATCGTTATGCTCAAAACTAAGAACATAGAACATTTGTTGCCATGGGTTCTAGTTGGAACAGGTGACCCCTCCCTATGAATGCAATTTTTTTCTATACTGTACCTTACATGTCTCCTGAGCATAATTTATGATGGCAGACAAGAAATTAAACTTTCTGTTTGGGGCTATGTGGAGTGGCAGTAAACAGATTGCTTACAAAGCTCCTGATGCTAAAGGTAGAACCATAAAACATTTGTACATGCAATTTAGCTTATATTTCAAATTTTTTTCATATTTGCCTTCCTTACTCTTCTCATTACTGTATATATTTTAGATCTCATTCTCTAGCACACAATATGACTTCACAACTGGAAGTTCATAACAAACCAGCCTGATTGCTTTCTTCCATGAGGTAACTAGGGTGGTATATAAAGGTTATGCAGTAGCTGCATTCTAGCTTGACTTCAGCAAGGCCTCACGCATGGTATTACATGGAAAACCCATGCAGAAAGTGCTGTAATATGGAGTCTACAAATGCATAGGCAGTGGATAGCAAATCTACTCTTAGATATGTAACCCCCTCCTAAAAGTGGCTTACCTTTGGCTTTCTCTGGAGCACTGCTGCTGCCTTCCCCTGCACTGCTCCTTCACCCTGGTCCCAGTACAGACTGTAGCTGTGAGACCCAGGACTGAACTGGACACTGTTATTTGTCCTGCGGGCTTATTCAACACCCTTCTCACCATGGCCGGCATGCCATCTCCTTTCTTTTTTCAACCAGCCCATGGACTGCCTTCAGGGTCATGAAGCCTATAGCAAGGAGGTTACTCAGTTTCAAGCAGCTGTCAAAACTGCATAAAGTGCAAACCAACTAAATTAGTGCATCCTGTCCCTGTGAAACTGACATCAGTTTGGAGACTAGGTCAGCTCTGCAAGCAACTGAATTAGTACATCCTGTCCCTGTGAATCTGACATTAATTTGGAGACTAGTTCAGCTCTGCGAAAGAACTAAATTAATACATAATCTCCCTATCAAACTGACATTAGTTTGGAGCTCAGCTCTGCAAAACAGCTCTGAATCAAGCTGGCTCAGGACTTGTATGCATGGTTTTCCACTTGAACTGACAGCCACTGAGGGCAGGGGTTTAGCATAATGAATAATGCATGAGATGCTAGCCACTGATATTTGATTCCTAGATTTCTGCACAAGGGAGAACCATGTGCAATAGAGCAGGTTTGTCTGAAAGAAATCTCTGAGGTGATGAGAACATTTGTGAATAGCTCCCAATTGCTATTCCTGTCTGAAAAAGTTTCTCCAAAACAGACTTGAGACCTCTGAAAAAAGGGGATTGATGCAGTTAGAGTGCCAAGCCTGAACTCTAGCACTGAATTAGAGCAGAGGTTGCCTTGAAAGCTGCACTGTATCTGGAAAGGTGGTTGTTGCTGTTAGTATTTTGTCCTGACAAGGTAACAAACTAGTTTAGGTCACAAGTAACTGCCCATTTGTCAAGGTGGATGAAGACAAGTCCCCTTGTGGGGTGAAAAGGATCATTGTAGTCTGGAGCATCATGGTTCACATCCTTCAACACCAGGAGTGCATCGGATCTGCCACACCTGTATCCAGCCTACAGGAAAGGCCATCCAGCATCTTCTGCCTAAGCAGAGGAGACGACCCCATGTAAACAGTACCAGCCTACCTAAAGGTCATGAGAAATGGGTTTTACTCCCAAATGTATCATTCCTATTGTTCAGCTAGCTAGCTAGATATTTTCTGGGCATTCCTGGGTGAGCTTAGAATCAAGCTTACAGCTGCAGCTTACAGCCAGGACCAGCTGTTTCACTGTCCATCCAGCTCTGTAATTTGCCAGTACACAGCTACAGCCAACAACCAAATTTACGTGGTACTACACCAAGGTCCAAGCATCACAGACCTGCAACTCTACATCTGTGTGCACACTTAGACTGTAATTGGAAGGTCCCAGAGGGACTGTGGGGTTAACTGGTGCACCAGTGGGGTGAGAGGTGCAGAGGCATGCCTTACAGTAGGGGTGAATGGAAATTACTGTCTCTGTTTATTTTTACCTTTGCTTGCCTTGTCCCCTACCTTGTACTACAACTCCAAAATAAACCCATTGGTTATTTCTTTGCAACTGCTGATGTAGTTTGCCATTATTGCCTTGCTGTTTATTTGCATGTTTTAGAGTAATAAGTGGGGAAGGGATTGTGGTATTGTTTTCCCTGTCACAGATGGTGGGGGTTGTATTTCTTTTCTGTGTGGAAACACCCTTGCAGTGGCCTTTCTTAAGGATCCTCATAGGTGGAAGCACCACGCCACTTTCCAAGCCCATTTCTAACCAAGAACCCAGGTGCCATTCACCTGAAGGCATAACAGACTTTGTCCTTTACCATCTCCAGGCTTAGTCAGCACACCTCAGGGGTGGGGTTGGTTACAGGTAGGAAGTAGGGAGTGGTGATGGATGGTCACCATTTATAATGGATGAATGTTTTGAGTGGAGTATGCCAGAGAGCAGTTCTGAATCCTTTGCTCATTTACATATTTATTAATGACTTGCAGGAGGGGGTTCTCAGCAGGCCACTGAGGTTTGCTGATGACACTAAGTTGGCTATAAATGTGGGCACAGTGAGGGGTGCACAGCAGGGAAACTGCACCCATTAGGGCTATGGGATGAGAAGTGGGGCCTTGGATTTAATGTGGGGAAGTGCAAGGTGCTACACTAAGGGGCTTGGACTCTGAGTCACCCATACACCCTGTGCAGCATAATAGTCGGCAGCACAACTGAGGAGAGGGATTTAGGGGGAAATGTGGACAGTAAGCTGAAGCCAGCAGGCAATGTGTCGCTAAAGTCAAGAGCTCAAACACAACGTTCAGATGTTTTAGGAAGGGTAAGAAAATGGTCAGGGGAAGGGATTGCCCCTCTATACAATGCCTCGCTTTGACCACACCTGTACCCAGTTCTGCTCACTGCCAGACAGAAAGAACACTGAAGATTATAGGTGTGTTTACACTAAACTTGTTCCCTGCACTCTCATATGCACCATTCCCTACTACCCCTCCTGAAACTCTGCTGCCTGGTGTTTACACACAGCAGCATGTGGATTGCTGCAGGGTCAGTTCTGATGTTGGATTGAATGTCCTGCATTGATCCTATTTCAACCAGAGTCAGGGGATCAGGAGTTGGCTGAGTAACCAATGGCAAAAAGAATGGGAGGCCAAATAAATAAGCCGGTCAGCACATTATCTTCTTACAACCAACAACCACTGCACTACTCCTCACTAATAAATAAAAATGCAGGAGAAGTGAAGGTTTGAAAAAACAGTAGCTCTGTAACACATTAAACAAATGAGCCAAAGTTACCATGGGGTGTCGTGGGGCTGCAGTGGTGCAGGCAAAGCAGCAAGCTTACTTCCTTGCAAAAAATATCTGCACCATTCCACAATCCTACCAAAGCAGGGATCATGGTTTGCCACAATGGAGCAACCTACAACACTCTGCAAGTCATTTACACAACCTGATCTTCACTGGTGCAACTTGGCTGCACCGCTCACAGTGGTGTCAATCCGGTTGTGTAAACAGGCCTTAAGAAAGGGTCCAGCACAGGGCCATCAAGCTGATTTTGGCTTAGGGAACGAGACACAGAGAGAGAGATTGAACATACTGAAATTATTTAGCCTTGCCATTAGAAGGCTGAGAGGGGCCACAATCATAGTATTTTGAATACTAAAGGGGATCTGGTGAGTGGAGTATACAAAAATGTTTGAGCTGTTGTGTGTCAGTAGAACTAGAGGACATGCACTCAAACTGAGGGAGGACAGGATAAAAGAAAACATTACTTTGCACAGAGGGTGGTTCACATTTAAAGTAGTCTAGCAAGTGAGGTTTTGGAACTAGCACTGTTCAGGCTTTCACATCAGGACAAGACAGATTTCTTAGAGAGAATGGCATTAAGGATTACACATCATGAGTATAGGTAGTATTCCAACACTGCAGCACTGCAGTCCGTGTACTACTGCTGCACCAACTGTGCTGCCTCTTTACTGGGGACCCATTAATACTTTTTACAGACCCTTTATGCCCGGCTTCTGATTGTTTGCTAGTCATGGACACCCTCCACCCCACAGTCCCATTCTCCCCCCCTTGTTCCTTTCCTACTTGCTCTGCTTGCTCCCCTCACTGACCCCCCCAGCCCCTATCCAGGTGACGTCTCTCAGGCTCGCCCCACAATACCTTCACCTTACCACCACTGTTGCCCTTCCCCCACCCCACCACTGTCCCTCTGTGCATACTGTAATTCTAATTATCTTCTGTCCTGACTCCCCTGGCATCCCCTCCCCCTGTCCATCCCCCTCCTCTGTTCCCTTCCAATCCCATTCTGCCTCCCTGCACACCTACACTCACATTGCTCCACCACCCCCTGCTGTAGGCAGCTACTCCATGCATTACTCAGAATTCTATCCCTCCTCCTCCTGATGTCTGGGAATATATACCCAAACCTGGTCCGCCCCCCGCCTCCTCCCAGCATGGCTCCCTCTTTTTGTCTAGGCTATGCATTGCTTCTATAAATATCTGGAGCCTCCTGAAAAAGTTTGATAGCCTCCAGGGATGGATGACCCAGCACCAACCAGACGTCCTGGCAATTGTGGAGACCTGGTTCTCTAAGACCACCCCTGACTGGCTATCTCCATTCCTGGATGCACCCAGTTCAAGGAAGACAGAATTGGGAAACGTGGAGGTGGGTGTACATTCTATCTCTGTGAGTCTCTTCAAGGATATGCCCCTCCCCCCCCGACTGGAGTCTGGTGCTAAAGCTCTCTCTCTAAAAATCACCACTGGCACCTCCAGGGCCCCGCTGATCATCACCTCCATTTATATTCCACCCTGCAACCAGAAACTTGCTTTCCAATCCATACTTGACTACCTCTCCCACCTTCTCCCTAAGTCTGACCTTTTAACGCTCAGTGACTTCAACATCAATTGGCTCTCCTACTCTGCCTCCCCATACAAAGATGCTATTGCTGCACTGGACCTCACCCAACTCATTACTGTCCCCACCTACCTCAACCCCCCAAATGGTACTGCTACCCTACAGGACCTTGTCCTGTCCAACCGTCCCCCACAAAATCACTGACACCACTGTGCTCCCTAATGCCCTGAGTGACCAATCTCTGGTAATCTGCACCTGGTCATGCAAGGTAAAGAAACCAGCCCCAAAACTGTCCTACTGCAATGACTTAAACCAGGCAAACTGAGACTGCTAAAAGACCACCTTGCCTGCCGGGATTGGTCCCCAATCAACCTTTCCCTTGACATGGACACCACCCTCACCTACTTCATCTGCTCCTTCAACTCAGCCTGTGACCTATTTGCTCCCCCTGCCAAGTGTATTGTCAAAGGTCCTGATACCCCCTGGGTCTCTCACACCCTACTTGACCAGATGCGACACAGAGACAACCTCTGACACACAGCACTTGACTCTTGCAAGCCTTCCAATAGACAGTCCTACCGGGCCACACGGAACAAGTGTACCTGGGCCATCCCCAAAGCCAAAGCAGATTACTACACAGCTTGCCTGGCCTCCTCCTGAGGCTCCAGTCACAAGTTCTGGGACAACATAAAGGAAATCAATGATAAATCCACTTCCCCTTCCCCAACCCAGCTTTACATCAATGATACCATCTCTACTGATCCTCAACCTCTTGGAAAGTTAAATGTATTATACAAGGTGTGAAATTTCATTGTAATTTATTATGTTTTTATGACATTTTATAATGTTTATGGTCTTTGATGCTTTGTACTGTATGTTGAAGTTTTTATTAACTTGTTCAGCGCTTTGATACAGTGAAAGGCGCTATATAAATAAAATTATTATTATTATTATTATTAACTTATTGCCGACTCCCTGAACACCTCCTTCTTGGACCTTAGCTCTGTCCTCCCCCCTAACTTCTTCGATCTCTTACCTACCCCCCTCTTTCCCTCACCCTCCCTTCCACCTCAGAGCTCTCTCTATGCAGGAAGCTAAGCCCTACCTCCTCAAAGCATTGAGTGGAACCCGCCACAGCAATGACACCTTGGACCTCAGACTCCTTCGCCTGGTCCTGGATGTGGTCCTCTCCCACCTCACCTGCCTCCTCAACCACTCCCTCTGCCTCGGACAGTTCCCATCTACCTGGAAAACTGCTGTGATCACTCCCATTCACAAAAGTGGTGACAGCACATCCCCTGGGAACTATCATCCCATCTCCATCCCCGAAAGCCCTGAAAAAAATAGTCTCAGACCAGCTCACCGACTACCTCTCTAAATATAATCTCCTCTGTGAGAAAGAACACGGGTTCTGACAAGGTCACAGTACTACTACCACCCTTCTTGAGTTCTCCAGCTTCATCCAATCCACCCTTGACAGCGGATGTCTGGTCGGCACAGTCTTTCTAGACCTGTCAAAGACCTTTGACACTGTCAATCACCCCCTCCTCCTGTCCATCCTCTTCCACCTTGGCTTCTCCCAAGAAGTCACTACCTGGTTTACGGACTACCTCTCCTCTTGGTCCCAGTGTGTCAAAATAAATTGCACTCTCTCTAGCTGCCTCCTGGTTCTCTCTGGTGTGCCCCAGGAATCCATCGTGGGGCCCATCCTGTCTAGCCTATTCCTCAATACCCAACCCAAGGTGTGCTCTGAGTCCTCCTATATGCTGATGATGCGGTCCTCTTCACCTCCCACACTGATCCCAGCTCCCTTCAAATGGCACTCCAGAACTCCTTTTGCCTGGCAGAATCCTGGTTTGTCAGTTACAGGCTGGTACTTAATCATAAAAAGATCAAGGCCATGCTGTTTTCCCACAACCAAAGCAAACACAAAGGTACACCTCTCCAGATACTCACTAACGGATGCCTCTCCCCTTGAGCAGGTGAATACCTTCAAGTATCTCAGGATAACCTTTGACTATGCTCTCTCCTTCCATGAACACATACACCTCCTCTGCACCACAGTCAACACTAGGATTGGCCTACTACATCGCCACAGGAGTTGTCTCCCCCCCGACACCCTCCGGCTTGCTGGTTCATCCTCGGTCCTATCCCTTATAGACTATGGGCTCCTGGTATATGGGACAGCCAACAGCACTGCCCTCCACAGAGTAAAAGTCTCCCTAAATAAAGCCTGCCACCTAGTGATGGGTTGTGCCAGGTGCACCACACCAGCTCGCTATGCAACCTAGCCAGCTGGCTTAACTTTGAAGAGAGACTGCTGCACCAGACATGTCTGTTTGCCAGGAAGATTACTGCGGCCTTGCCCCACCTGGTTTATCCACTCTCTTCCAGCATACCCCTATAACAGTTGCCACCCGCATCTCCTCCAAACCCACCCTCCTAGTTCCTTGCATCAGGACCTTCTTGGCACAGAGGTTTTTTGGCTATAGAGCCCCATCCTGGCTAAACTCCCTACCAAGCTCTATCATCCAGGAAAGCAGGCTCGGTTGCTTCAAAGCCATTCTCATGGGCCATCTCTTTGCCTCCTGTAACTGTAACTGCCCCTCATCTGACTAGCCCTAGTTTCGCCCAGCCTCGACCTGTTTACCATTGCTGTTCCTGATCAGCACCACTATCACTCGACAAGGGACCTCATCCTGCCTGCTCCTCAATCTCTGATACCACTCTGTCGAGCCCGCATAGCACCTGCTATTGATTGAAATGTAACGCTCATTTAATAACCTACCTTATATCTTTGCTCAGCTTTGTTTTACACTCTGTATGTAAAAATGTTCCTTACTCATTCTATGTCTGCTATTTGATGTATATTGTAAACTTCTATTCTACTACAATGTGAAGCCTTTGTAAATGGGTCTCTGACTCAAAGGATTGTAATTCCAATACTGTTAAATAAATAAATACAAATAAGTTTGGATGTGTGACCATACTCAAATCTGGTATAGTTTCTGCCATGGGTAGAAGGGTCAGACAAAATGGACCTTAACTCTCTTCTGTCATCACAGTACTATGCTAATATTAGGTTTGAGCACAAGCTACCTCTTTATCCATTTGAATTGATCTACCTCTGCAGCTGGTCTACTGTGTATCTGAAATCAGTTTTTCAATAGTTCTCTGTGTAACCTGGGCCCTCAGTGGAAACTCCCTGAATGAAGAAGGTGGCCATGCCAAAGTGTTCATGTTTCATCCTCAACGTGAAACATTAAATGGGAGTACTTGGGTGTCAGGAACTCTGTGGTGTAGCTGGTAACTTTATTGTCCCATTCCTTTCTATATTCCCTCAAGCATGTACAGTAAGGCGCAGGACAGTTGCTGCTTACTTTTGATCCGGTGGCCTTCAAAGAGACAGCTGTCTTCCCCTGGGATTAGACACTCACACTCAGTACTGCCAGCACAAACAGCCTTGCTGTGCATTTATTTCATAAACAGCAATGTTTTCTTGTCTCTCTTGGAATGGAAGGGTACTTTACTGTTCAGTAGGTTATGCCCTGGAGAAGGACATATAAATAAGTTACTGATCTGTTCTCCAACTTATTCAGAGTTCCCTTCTAAGCCCACAGCGGTAGTCTCACTACCCATTCTTTCACACTTGTACTCATGTTCCCAAAACTAGCTGCACTAGGTGCAGTTCTACTGTTTTCCCTTGAAGGGACCATGAGCAACCCAATGCCCTTGGCAACCTTAACAGACCATAGCACCCCTCTCTCCAGTGGCTTCCATTGGGGATGCACCCCCCCACAAGCTCCAAGGCCATGTTTGGTACTGGACCACAGTACAGCCGATGGGCAACTGGCCAGCATGGCCAGGACTCCACTTTCCATTAACACTGTCTCTTTCCTAAACTCCCACCCTAACATCAGGTGCCCCTGTCGACCTTGGTGTAGCACAACTTAGACCTCAGTCTAGGAGATGAACTGCATCTCATTGTAATGTCACAGTTTGTTTCCCTGGCTATGATTATGATGTCCCAAGAAGACTATGACTTCTGGTAAGAGCAAGTATCAGGAACAGATGAGCCCATTCTTATGTTGTGACCTATTTTTATCCCAAAGGAGCCCCATGGAAGCCGGAACAGGTAGCCGATTGGACAGTTGACCTCATTCTTTCCCTTCAAGCAATTCTCTTTAATACAAGATCCCTGAGGAGTAAAACAGTGGTGGTAATAGACTGTTTTGCTGACTCCTCAAGAGATCTGGTGTGCCTCACCAAGACAGGGCTTAGTGATGACTTTCCCCTGTCTTGGAGGTTGGTATCTCAGTATAGTTGTCAGTGGAGCACTATCCAAGGCAGGAGCACAAGAGAAGCCAACAGTTTTAGATCCTGCTTGAAGCTCATGATGTACTCATTGAGTAAGACAAGATCATCTGACTCTGTGGCTGTAAAGGGGGATACTGCTGTGAGTTGTAGGATCTTACCAGCATACCACCCTCTGGGATGGGAAAAGGAGTTCCTACAGGAGTTTGTGGAATTCATCATCGTCCTGGCATTTGCCACACCCAGCATAATTGTGATTGGGACTTTAACGCATTGATTGACAATGAAAACATGAAATTTGCCCAGCAGTTCTTCCAATTAATGAATTCATTTGACCTCCTACAGGTAGTTACCTCTGCTACCCATGAAAACAGTCCCACCTTGGACCTTGTTTTCTCTCTGGGTCTGACAATCTGGGATGTCAGGGTAATCTAGTTGGTTGGCTGACCAGATATACCCAAGGTGTTGTTGGATATTTTGGGTATAGTGCTGGTGTGTGAGAGAGTGCAGAAGTGGCCACAGATGGATTATAATATGACCATCTTGGATGTTAGGACTCACTCGCTTCGGTTCATGTCCAACCATTGACTCCCCCCCATCACTGCTCACCATGGTATAATAAGATGAGATGATGGAAGGCAACAGTGGTAGTAGTAAGTTGCTTTATTTTTATACAGGATAAAACTGTAAGGACTGAGTGGCCCTATTTACAAAGTTGTCCTGTAATTTTTTTATTTATTGGATTTTGTTAACTGTGTAGACCCACTGAGACTGAAAGTCCCTTTTTCAGGAGCAACCTGGAATTAGTTAACAGGTACCAAAGTAATACATAATAGCAACACAACATAAATAAGATGCCTGGACAGTACAATACAATAATTGTTAGCAAGGTATAAACAGTAGCGACACGGGTCACGTGATGGCAGCTTGCTGAATGGCAGCAGGGGCTTAGAGCTCTCTCCTCCAACCATCCTAACCGCCATAATCTGCGATCTCTAGACTACTAATCCAATCAAACTACCATTACTGGCTTGCCCCCGCTCTGCCTGCCGACCTTCGGGTGTATTTCCTGCCAGTTTCTTGTTTTTGCGGGGAGATGGAGGTGGATAAAAAGCAGGCCGCGGTCAAACACACGCTGCCTACAACTCCCGAAAAGCTACCAAAGAAGCCGCGAAACCAAGCGGGCACGGGGTCGGAAAGAACCGGAGAGACGCCTCAGTCGTCTGGTCCCCTCACGGAGGACAAATTTTTGCAAGAGCTGGCCCCGCTGAAGAATATCCTCCAGGACATTACTGCTGAGCTGAAGTCTTTATGGGGGGATATCTCTTCCCTCACTACGAGGGTCTCAGATTCAGAGGCCAGGATCTTCTCATTGGAGCAGTGGAGGACGAACGCTGAGTCGGAGAGGTCTGGGCTGGCCCAACAAGTTCGAAATCTCAAGCTGAAAACCGAGGATCTGGAAGGCCGCAGCCGAAGAAACAACCTCCTTATTCTGGGCCTTCCGGAGCTGGAAGAGGGGCCGGACCTGATGGCCTTCCTGCAGAGGTTGCTCAATAAAATTGTGGGCCCTTCACCACTTAGCCCAAGTTATCACCTTGAGAGAGCGCACAGATCGCTGAGGCCCAGACCACCACCGGGCTCCCCCCCCGACCCATAATTATGAAGTTTCTAAGCTACATTGAGAGACAGCATGTCTATAGTAAAACCCGAGAGCTACATGCGATTACATGGGGGTCAGCCAAGCTACGGGTTGCCCAAGATCTTCCCAAAGAAATGAGAGTAAGAAGAGCTGCTTTCCACCCAACGGTTCAGAAACTGATCACGGCGTCTATTCCCTTCAGGATGGTGTACCCTGCTACCCTTAAGGTCTCTGTTGGAAGTACCACCCACAGCTTTGACTCTCCAGAAGCGGCTCACAAAGACCTTGCCACCAGGCTCCCTGATCTGTTTAAGCTGAATGGTTGAGAACTATACTGGACTCTCGTCTGAGGGTGTTCCAGCCCTATTTAGGTTGCTAAAAAAGGGGGGGTTTTCCTTTGTTTTTCCCTTCTATATGCTGAGCTCCCTTATACATTTTAAATGTGCCCTGGATACCTTTCCCTCGAACTGCCTCCCGATGCTCTTACCTGGTTTGGTCTGCCTTCGAGCTGCTGTGTAGAGCGGCGCCTTGGGTGGATGGGCAGAGGTGGGGCTAAGCCGCGACAGTGCGACCTTCGGTCTTTTCCCGGAACTGATTTTCAGGGTTAAGGTTCTCTCGGGGTACCGGGTTGGGTGTAGGACCTTATCAGGTCCTGCTGTCAAATAGTGCCCCCTGGAAACAGGTTGGCCTAACCGGAGATAAGCTTCCCATTCTCTGGCCTAATCTGCCTATTTCGGAGCCCTCTTTCTCTGTTTATCCCAATGGGTGAGTAAAATTTCTTCCAAAGATGCATTCTCCTCCGTTAATTAAATGAATAGGGAGGATATACCTGAATGGGATCGCTAACTGTTACGGTTCGTTTGCCAGATAGGCGGTTGGCTGATGGGGAAGCACTATTGGGCCCTAGATGTACGGTAGCTGAGTCGCGAGCCAATGGAAGGGGTTTGCCAATCCAGCCCCGCCACCGGGTCCCTGCTTTTTGTCCCTACTTGGGTGAGGAATATTCTGCTTTCTGGTGGGTTTGGGTTCGGATATTTCCCTTTGTTAGTTGACTCCAGTGAGTTGGGATGTTCTGGATTCGCACGGAGGGTCTGGCTCCCAGGACTTAGGTTTTCTCATGTTAGTTTTGATGTTTTTCAGTCCTGGTACCAGGTTGTAAATAGTTGGCTGAGTGGGTTTAGGGAGGGTATTTTGGGTAAGGGGGGGGTGGACCTGCCAAGTTCTACACCTGCAAGACTGTTTCTCAGACGCAGCTATCCGTTCTAAGTTACTGTTATTTTTGGTGAGCCTTTGCAGGCAGGCTGCTGGTGGGGGGGATTTTGGGGTTCGAGTGTGCCTCTACCTATGTTTTGCTTCTGGATGTTTCACTGCCTGCCTCCCTTTCATACTGTTCTTAAAATGGCTACAGGTAATATTAAAATAGCGTCATGGAATGTGCGTGGGCTCAGAGAGAAGGTCAAAAGGACTCAGGTTTTTAACCACTGCACTCTGCTTCAAATAGATATATTATTTTTTCAGGAAACCCACCTAAGCAGTGCAGAGGTTAGGTGGTTATCTCGATCCGGCTTTTCGCAGATCTATGTTGCAGGTGGGTCAAATTTTAGTAAAGGGGTAGCTGTACTTATCAAAAAGCATATCTTGTTCCTGAGAGAATCAGTAGTGGAGGACCCAGATGGGAGATTTGTCCTGGTCAAAGGCTCCCTTAATGGGAACTCTGTAGTTTTGGGTTCAATTTATGGTCCTGTTGGGGGAAATCCTGAATTTTTCATGGCTCTGGCAGACAAAATTAGCGCCTTGCTTCCTTCGCAACTTATCCTGGGGGGGGGATTGGAATGTTTAGCCTTCTCACTCCCTGGATAGAGACCCCCAAAGTAATCGACCTCTTACATCCACGCAGAGGGCCTTGTATGACTTTTCACATATGTTGGGATTATGTGAACCCTGGAGACTTTCTAACCCCTCTCTTCGCGCCTTCTCGTTCTTTTCCCAACCCCATAGGTCATGGTCCAGGATAGACTATATCCTGCTTAGTACGGACCTTCTTCCAGGCTTCCTCCAGTCCAATATTGAGCTGATTATTCTTTCTGATCATGCGATTGTCTGGATCACCGTTTCCCCAGACCCTGAATTTCACCGAGACACTGCCTGGAAGCTCAATACCCAGTTACTTAAGGATCCCCATACGGTGACGCAAATAAGATCCCTAATTTCTCTCTTTCTGGCAGACAACCTTGGGTCTACCTCAAGATTTGATATTATCTGGTGTTCCCTAAAATGTTATCTCAGGGGTGAGCTAATTAAGTTGGCCTCCACAAGGAAAAAAGGCCGACAAGCGCGGGCTTTTTCTTAATAGAATAAAATCAAAATTCAGAAGCTGCCCTCTCTAAGCTTCCCCTTTATCCTCTTTGGAAGCCCTCTTGGCGCTTAAAAATGAATACACTGACCTCCTTAAAGAAAAGGCCAAATATTATCTTGTTAAAACTCAGGCCAAATATATTGACCATGGTGAAAAGGCTGGGAGGCTTTTAGCTCTGCGTCTCCGTACATTAGAGGGCTCCAGAATAATCCCGGCCTTGCAAACGTCTGCCGGCTCCATTAAAACCTCTCCCGGAGAAATTGTGCAAATTTTTGAGAATTACTATAAGGATCTGTATAGTCTGCCCTTGCCCCCTGCCTCCCTCCCAGATATTGCAGCGTATTTAGCCGATATTGATATTCCCCAACTTTTGGGGCCCCATAAGGAGATCCTGACTGCCTCTATCTCTCTGGCTGAAATAGAAGGGGTTGTCGCTTCTATGACTCCGGATAAGGCACCTGGTCTGGATGGGTTCCCTGCAAATTTCTACAAGGTTTTTTCTAAGGATGTGGCTCCCATACTTATTAAACTCTATCAATACCTTTTCTCTTCTCGTGTCATAGATTCTACTCTTCTTGAAGCCACCATTATTTTAATTCTCAAGCCAGGTAAAAATCCTATTGACCCGGCGAGCTACCGACCTATATCCCTTCAGAATTACGATATGAAGATTCTCTCTAAAATCTTGGCTGAGAGGGTCAAGAGAGTCTGGACCCACCTCCTTAGTCCAGAGCAGGTTGGTTTTGTGCATTCTCGATCCCCGTCTGACCATTTAAGAACTCTTTCTCATATCTCTCAACATGCTCGTATATCTCAGTTACCTATGGCCTTAGTTTCGCTAGATGCAGAGAAGGCTTTTGACCGTGTGGATTGGACCTTTCTCTGGGCTATGATGGCTAAGATGGACTTCCCGGCTCCTTTCTTAAAGTGGGTCCAGATTCTATATAACTCTCCCTCGGCCAGGATCTATTGTAACGGAGTTTTTTCTTCGCTGTTCTATTTACATACTGGTACTCGACAAGGCTGCCCCCTTTCACCCTTTTTATTTAATCAGTATTTGGAGCCCCTTCTTATTAAGCTTAAGTCCTCCCCACTTATCAAAGGCTGTTCAGTGTGTCAACAGGAGCTAGTTCTCTCTGCTTATGCAGATGATATACTCCTGCATGTTGTACATCCTGCTGACTCCCTGAAATATGCACTGGATATTATTAAACAATACGGTGCCCTTTCTCATTATAAACTGAATATTTCTAAATCTGAGGTTTTCCCGTTAAACACCTGTACATATAAGCAGGATCTCGATAACTTTGGTATGAGATGGTCCCCTAGGTCGATCAAATATCTAGGGATCCACTTCTCAATGGATTCTTCTTTACTTAAGAAACTCAATCTTGATGATCTTAAAACCCTTATTCAGCAGGATCTGTCGCGGTGGTCTACCCTTCCTATCTCTCTTTGGGGCCGGATCAATATTGTTAAAATGAATGTTCTTCCCCGCATCTTCTATCCCCTCAATTTATTGAATCTTTGGTTGCCTGTTTCTTACTTGCAACAGTTCCATGTGATGTTCTCAAATTTTATCTGGCAAGGTAAAGGAGTTAGGCGTTCGTTTCTTAAATTATCCCTTCCTAAGGATAAGGGCGGACTTCGGCTTCCCAACCTTCTGCTCTATCATTGGGCGGCCTATCTCGCCAATTTGGGAGATGGTTCCTACTAATCTGGACTCCTCCCAACCGGTTTGGCTCCAAATTGAGAAGTCAGTCCTCTTGAAATCCAGGATGGATCCCTATGCTATTTTCTATGCTCCTCCCTCCGTACTTTCACAGTGGATAACTGACCATACAATTCTCGTATCTCTTAAGTCTTTTTTCCAATATTTACGTTTTGTAAATATTTTCCCCCGGAAGGATCTAGGCCAGCCGATTATGATGAATCCCAACATAATGCTTGGTAATTCGATGATTACTCCTGACTGGCTTCCGCAAATTAAAGAAGCCAATCTGGAGCATTTCTATGACCAAGGATCTCTTCTTTCTTCCGTGGATATACTCGGTAAGCATCTCATTCCCAATGCTAAAATTTTCAAAGTCTACCAGCTGAGGCATCTCATAGCTGAGAAATTTGGCACTTATTTTAAGGAGCCGGCAGTCTACCCCTTCCTTTCTCAAATATTAACCCTTGCTTCTAAACCACATTCTATCTCATTAATATACTCCTTTCTGTTAAATTACAAATTCTCGGAAACTGTTGCAGGCTCCAGTATCTGGCTCTCTCTATTTCCTGAGTCCACCCTGAATTGGCCTCGGATCTGGAGGGACCTCCATAAATACCACACTTAGGACAGATTCAGGCTTACTCAATACTATATTGTAAATAACATGTATTATACCCCCAAGAAACTTTTCCAGCTCAAAAGGCTTCCCCTTTCCCTTTGCTCCAGGTGGATGCAAGGTGAAGGGGAACCTCTACATATTTTCTGGTTTTGTAACAAAGTTGCTCCCCTGTGGTCCTCTATTCGAGACAATTTAGATCCCTTATTAGGGCTCTCTGGTTTTTTTATTCCCGAGATCTGTACTCTGGGAGACTATACTAGCATAGATAGTGTGGAACACCGGTATCATATGGCCATGGTGTCCATTGCGGTTAAGAAACTGGACCTTAGGCATTGGACCGACCAATTGGCATTGTCTTATACTGAATGGCTGACCGAGCTCTCTGCCTATCTCAATGCTGAAAGGTTGGTAGCCAGCTCGCATAATCGTATGGATCTGTTTCAGAAAAAGTGGGGTAAACTGCATGCATTATATCTGCATTAGTGAGTTCCTGACCTTCTACCTGATGCCTGCGATGATCTTCTTTGCCTCTTATACTCTGTTACCTGCATCTTCTGATCTGTGAGGTGGGACTACTTCCTGAGTTGCCACTAGTTTAAATATCCAGTCCGGATATAATGTTCACCTAGCACACTCAACCTGGGTGGGTGGAGGGAGGGGGGAGGATGGAGGTCTGGTTCTTTTCTTTGATTTTCCTTTTCGGTTGGGGGGATGGGGAGGCGGGGAGAGGGGGTAGGGGAGTGGGGGGTCCTTTTGTTTGTTTGTTGGGAGGGTTCAGGGGGCTACTTTTTCTTTTGTTATACCATGTATTTCTGTGAACTGTATCTCTGCTATGTTTTGTGGGCTGTCTTTTGTAAATTCAATAAACTTAAATTTCAAAAAAAAAAAATAAACAGTAGCATAAGACATACATAAGATACAGTATAAAAACATTAGAACAAGATAATGTATAGTGGAACCCTGTCATGCATGGAATTCCATGCCTGGAATATGCTTGTTGTGCTGCAGTAGTGACATCATTACACTGTTTTACTGCAGTAGTGATGTCACTACTGTAGCACAACAACTTAGAATGCTGCCACATAGTTGTTTTCCTCTATCTAATCAAGCTGGAAGCTGATTTTTTTTTTAAACATGAACTTACAGTAAAAGCTGCAGCACATTGGATCAGTAATCTGAGCCAGTCCCCAACCCTTAAGTGCCCCCTCCCTAAACCTCAGTTCACTCAAAGGAACCAGGGTGTCTGAAATAGACAGACATGGATGTCCATACACTATAAAAGATAATGTATGGGCATATATACACAGATAAGCATCTGTGTTCATCTTGAGTATTCTGTCACAACCAGGGAACCTCTTTAACTTCTCTCTCTCGAGGTTCCTGGTTGCCACAAAAAAACTCTCGATGCAGATACAGGCTTGTTGTGGATGGCTGCCTATACATTATCCTCTATATTATATTTAAGCAGAAATATCATGGGTATAGATAACATAGCAATTAGTTGACGTCTCACATTATCGGTAACAGTTGCATTGGCCGCTCCCCATGTAAAGAGTTTTCACACTATTTTTAAAGCTGGATAAAGTCTTCCAGTCCCAAGTTTTGGAAGGAAGGTTGTTTCATATTCTAGGGTCAAAGCAGGCAAAGGATCTACTACCAGATTTAGATTTAGAAACATCCAGCAGGATACTGGATGAAATATATTGTCAGTTTCAGTGCAAAACGATATATAAAAACAATAGTAAAATACATAAAAATGCCAAACTATGACTATTCATACCAATAAATATTGCATCAGTTTTAGTTAATGGAACACTTCAAAATCCTTAAGTATGTTTGCTCCTAAGTCATGAAATAGTCATATCAAAAAATGTTGGTTAAAAACAGTTGCCAATATGACAAGTTGTCTTTGAAATGTGTTTTTGAAATAGCTGTATTTTACCCAAAGATCACACCTCAGGTGCTAGCTGATTCCATGTTTTTGATACCTAGAACAATTCTAGATAACCCCGATTACTGATATCCCTAAAATGATATCAAGCACAATTCAAGATAACCCCTATTATTACTATCCCCCCAAATGATATCTAGTACAATTCTAGATAACCCCAATTACTAATATCCCAAAAAGGATATCTAGTACGATTTGAGAGTGAACAATTAAAGTGAACACCTGATGCAAGTTCATTGACAATTTTGTGAGTCACTGTAGTTCTATATTTTTCCCGTGCACCAGAAAGAGGGTCCCATTTTAGCATATTATAAATATTACAATGTTGGGTCATTAATGGTTTATTTAATACAAATTGAGCCAACTTGTAAACTGTATCTAATTGATCTAGTATATGTTTAGGTGCATTGCTATGTACTATACTACTGTACTCTAAAACTGGTGATATAAGCTGAGCTGCTATACTTGCTCTTGCTTTTCTATTTAACACATGAATTCCTTCTTAATGCACTTATTCTGCAGTTTAGCTTTTTACTGTGTTTAAGTGCTTGTCAGATTTCAAGAAATTAGTAATCAACACACCAAGATATTTATATTCCTTTACTATAGTAATCGGATCTCCATTTAATAGCCTAATATTTAATGTATTGTCATTTTTGTTTTTTTTGCCAGTGAAAGATGAAAACAACATGGATTGGGTCTTTTGGTTTAAGACCAACTTAGAATTTTGGAACCATGTTTCTAATCTACTGAAATCTTCTTGAAGTTGAACTTCTATATCAGCTTTATCATGTGATTAACTAACCAAAACTGTGTCATCAGCGTAGAACTTTATATCTGAGTTCTTTATAGTTTTTGTTAAATCATTTATATATTATACTTGCATGGTAGTGAAGGAATAGTTAAGGTTGTATGACCATGTCTATGTTAAACCTCAAATTGTGCACTTTAATAACTTTGCAGCCGTTTGTCTGATTTGCCTGACATTTTGCATGTGCCTTCTGGTACCATAGATCTTTGGATCTGTTAAGTTTTGTTCTGGTCAGATGTGCAGTTGAGGAGCTGTGGAGTGCCAAAAAATTTGAAAAATAGCACTTTATTGTCAGTTTTTTTGCTTGGGGCTACAGCCCAAATGGTTTGGATGTCTGGTCTGAAATTGTCAGGGTAGGTGGGATCTGAGTTGCTGATGTGCAATTTGAAGGTTTGGTGAAAAATATAATTCTGTTCAAAAGTTATTAAAGTTTAAAATTTCCCATTATAGCCTATGGGAGAAAATACATGTCTGTCTTGAAAGCATTTTTTGCTTTCCCGAAAGCATTTTTGACTGCCGTGGATGGGCTTTGCACTTACGTATCGCCACCATCTTGTTTTCAGTTAGCGATGACTACAAAACAGAGTAATTCAAGAAATACTGCTCCTTGGTAAACACTAACAGTTGTGTTTACCTAATCGGAGCCCAAGGAACACGATCCTGACATTACTTTTTAAAAATAGTGTCCGAAAATTGGTTTTCTGAGTTTTGGCCATTGATACTGCCAAAATTTGAGCCACTTCTTTTGCAAAAGTACCGCAAATTGCAACAATTTTCACACAACTAACAGCCCAGTAGTGTAAAAACTGCTGCAAATTATGGCACTGTTCTGCAAAAATTGCCACAATTTGTGGCAATACTTCAATGGGAAAACCCCACTGCCTTCAGTACAAAAGCCCAAATTCTTTTCTGGCCACTTTGTGGGGCAAATAATGTTAAAATCGTGTTCCCTGGCCCCTGTTTAGATAACCACCTGTTGATGTTTACCTAATAAAATGAGTTTATCTCCTTTTAGTGCCACTAAGGGGGCCGAGGCATATTTTATTAAATAAAAATATTTCTGACAACATTGGGGTGCCTAATCATTGTGTCAGCAGTAGAAATCCATCCCCTGCTGTGTGGTACACTGAGGAACCCATTCCCTGTGTTCCAACATATTTATTTTTAATTATCTGTTTTTCCAACATTGGGGTGCCCAATCTTCATGTTGGCCTACCCCCCTGACAGTGTGAGACACTGGGTAGCTGACTCCCAGTGTCCCCAGTTATGTTATCCACATCCCCAGTATGGTGGGAGACTAGGAAACCCAGCCCCAGTGTCCTGATATACTGTATTTCTCATTTGTACCTGTGAAAAAAGAAAACAGTCCCGCAACATCTTTTTTTTGTAAATAACCTGCAAAGAAGAAAATGGTCCCTTATAGTTTGCCCACTCCCCTCCCCATCCTAACCCTCCCACTGAACAACACCGCAGCCCACCTCCCCACACCCACCTTGCCCCATACTTACCACCAGAGGCTGTCAGCTACCATCTTATGTTGACCAGGACATGTCTCCACTGATCCCTTTTAATGTCTTTATAGGCGACACTGCAGAGGGACTGGAAAGAAAAGTATGCCTCTTTGCAGACAACACAAAGATCTGCAACAGGGTTGATACATAAGGGGGGTTGTGGAAAGGATGAGAAGATACTTGGCAGGGTTGAAGGAATGGTCAAACATATGGCAGCTTAGATTCAATGCAAAGAAATGCACCTGGGAAACAGAAACCAAGGGGAAGCATACACAGTGGGTGGGGGGGAGGTGCTAACAACAAAAATGGAAAGGGACTGAGGGTTAGCCACATTAGATGACCTAAAGGTAGGCAAGCAATGTGAGAAGGCAGTAAGGAGGGCTGGTGGGGTACTGGGATGCATAGGGAGAGGCATCACCAGCAGAAAACAGGAAGTTGTTATCCCTCAGTACAAACAATTGGTAATACCCCATCTGAAGTACTGTGTGCAGTTCTGGAGACCCCCTTTCTGCATGGACATAGACAGGATGGAGGCAGTCCAGAGGAGGGCAACTAAAATGGTGCAGGGTCTGCACCAGAATCTGTACAAAGAGAGACTAAAGGAGCTTAATATGTATTCCTTCAAGGAAGGGGGGGGGCATGATAGAAATGTTCAAGTATCTCAAGGGAATCAGCAAAGTCCAAGAGGGTAGCATCCTTCAGAAAAAGAGATGCGCAAGAACAAGGAGGCACAATTTGAAGATAGAGGAAGGAAGGCTTAGGAGCAGCATGACGAAGTATTTTTTCATGGAGAGGGTGGTGAATGCATGGAACGGACTTCCAGAGGGGGTTGTGGGGTCAAAAACTGTAGGGAAATTCAAGAATGCATGGGAGAATGCATGGGACAGACATAAGGCAATTCTAGAGGGAGATAGGAGGAAGTAGGTTGTTGGCTAACTAGGATCTGCAGCTTATCCAATAGGTAGGGAAATGGGCAGACCAGGTGGGCCAAGCAGTCCTTATCTGCTGTCAAAGTCTGTGTTTAAGAATCAAGGTAAGTGCAGTATAAAGACTGCCTATGTCATTTTGAACTTAGTTGATATCTCGCCCTCTTTCGGCGACCCAGCACCATTTGTCCTTAAACCACTTCCTTTGCCCATACTATCACCCCTTCCTCGCTCTCTACCTTCCCCCATCTCTCGCCTCTCCTAACCGTGCATTCCCCAGGGTGTGTAGGTGGGTAGGTACAATTCCATAAATCCCAGCAAAACAAGGGTGAACTCAGTCTTACATCCCTTCATCCTCTAAGGACCCTTGCGAGGACCCCCACTCAGCTCCTACCCCTGACCAATCCTACCTCTTGCCCTCACCTTGTCATTTTATCCACCTGGTGACTTCATAGTCCCTCTCCCTTTCTTCACCTGAGCTGGTTAACCCAGCCCTCTCCCACCCCCCACCAAGTCTAACCCACCTTGTCCTTTCCCAGGGAATCCCCCTGACAATTTAGGTTGCCTTTTAGAGGCAATCACATTTGTCAGAGGGTGATCCCCCTGGAAATGATGTAAAGACTCATTTTTAGTGGGTAATCGACCGGCAATTCATTTATTAACATTTTCACATTAAACATCCTTTTCTTTATCACCCCATCACTACTCTTGTTACATGTTTACAATCACAATAATCTCAATGCATTCACATTAGGCTTTTCTTAAGTCCATTTCAGTTCATACATCCATTTCATAGTTGTCTCAATTTTTTCTTATTTCTTCCTTCGCATGCCATCCGCTTCTCAGGATCTGGATGCATGAAACCTGACACCCCATTTTCTTCCAATTCCTGCTGCCCTACCTGAGTTTGGGTGCTAAACAAACTTGACCCGCAGTTAATTCCAATCGTCTTCCTCCCCCACCTTTCTTCTGCTGCATTCACAGACAGATGCGCTTGACCCGGCCAGTGCCTGCTCCCCACACCTCTCCCCATTCTTAGCCCCACCTTACCCTTCCACTAGCCCATCTCCAGATTATGCAATGGATGATGGGTTTCCCCCTCCCCCTATCACTCCCAGCTCTTTTCCCATTCCTCAATGGTATCACTTATCTGCAAAACAAATGCTGACATACCCACTGTTGATAGATGGGCTCTAGCCTGTACAAACCTGGGCTAGTAAAGGAAATATCGCTATATATAATGTATAGCCTCCCCTTTAGCTATCCATGCTGCTACCCACCTGTTAACCCACTTCCTAGCTCTTACCACTGCCCTGATATCCTAGCATGCCGCCAAACTATCCTGGAAATTATCTCGGACCATGTCACTCTAACCTCAGTCCACCATTGATTTACAACCCCTAAATCCCTTTCTATATCTTTGTACAGGGCCCCCCCCCCATGGCCTATCTTCCAAGTCCCCCCCAAGTGTAATATTAATAAATCCGGTCTTGGCAGTTTCAATTTTTGCTCCTCCAAAGCCAGGATGATTTGTGCCCATACATGCCCTGGACCTCTTTCAAGAGTACTCTGATTTTATCCAGGTTCTGCCCTAGTTGTTTTCCTGCTGGATGAATAGCGGCCCACTTCTCCGCCCAATATATGTATGAATGCCCAATTATCCACACTAGCCTGGTCCTTCTCCACCCTGTTGGGGATAAAATTGTCATTGTTACAACATCTTCCGCATGTATCTTTTATAACAATTCAATTTCCATCTTCTTCACTTTCTCTTTGGAGCCCCCCTTGTGCTACCACCTCAGATGCTGCACCTATTCAAAATGAGTGTGATGAGAAATTCTTTGGGTTCTCCCCTATAAATGCCATTCCCTTCTTTAAAACTCCGTCACCTGGTAACACGTGACTGGCTTCCCATTATGGTGCACAAAAAACTGGCTACCCCCTTTGTCCTTATCGCCTGGTAATCCCAGAGAGAAGCCACAGGGCATCCCCATTGTCCTGTCTGCTTCTCCAATATAACTTCTGTCCCCACCCCATCTGATCCATCTTTGATTGCTTCAACCACATTATGGCCCTCTCTGCACCCCAATGTATATTGACCCCCATAACCCTGCTTTACCTTCATTCTTGCTTCTGTCCACCACTTTGCCTACCCGAAAAACTCCCTTTGACATTGCCAGGAAAATTGCTTTAAAGAGACAGGCCTCATATTCAGAGGTACATATCTGCCCCATGACCCCCAATAACTTCTGGAGTACCCGGCCCGCCACTGGCTTTCTGATATCACCTAGCCTTCCTTGAGTCCTCTGCCAACCCATCAGCATACGCCATACCACCATTAATTTGTTTGGTTCTGTCCATCCTCTAATACTACATGCCCACTGAATCCCCATTAGCTGCACCCCCTTTGTCCTGCTTGCCATCCCCACTTCTCATTTTTGCACCATGAACTTTGCCATCTGATCCTGTGTAACTGCCTCACTTAACTTAAACCCTTCCAGCTCCCGAAAATCCTGGAATGCACTCCACACCCCCTTGTATGCTGTTAGTGTGTTTGCAGATCAGGAGCTCCTATACGGCAGTCGGGCTTCTTCCAGCCAATTTCCCACCCTTAATCTGTTACCTGAGATCTTTGGGCAGCTGCTTGTGGTGCCACGGACCTGAACCTGTCCAATTGCAAACGGGTTAGGCTGTCAGCTATATCATTATTAATCCCTTCGATATGTTTAGCTTCAAATGACAGGTTTAACCTCAGCCCCAGTTACATCAGCTGCTGCAATACCCTATTCACTGACTCCGTGCACCCTCCTTGCCTGTTGATCACCTCCATTACTGTGCTGATGTCACACCAGAAGATGATCTTCTTATTTCTAAGCTGCTTCTTCCAAGTCAACCTGGCCTCCCATAGTGGAAATATTTCTAAGAATGCAATGTCCCTCAGTATCCCTTTCTCTCTCTCCATGCCTTGGGCCATGTCTCTGAGATCCATGCTCCCCTAAAATATGCCCCGATACCTATTGCCCCCCACTGCATCCATTTACAGTTTAAGGTCATTATTTCCCAGCCAATCGTCTTGCCAAAATGTGACTCCATCGTACCCCTTCACAAACTGACCTCACACATCCAAATCTTACCATATTCCACTTGTTATGTCCACCAAATGATGCGGCAGCTGCGCTTTCCCCATCATCCTTGCTTGCCTCCTGATAAAAGCCCTACCTGGAGCCACTGCCCTGCATGCAAAGTTCAGATGACCCAACAGTTGTTGTACCAGCCTCAACAGCACTCTCCTCCTACTCTTTACCTCCCCAGATAACTCCTTCAACCTTGCTACTTTATCCTGCAGTAACCTAAACACCTGTTTCTCTGCATCCACCTCTATCCCCAGACATTCCAACTTCCTTGTTGGACCCTCTGTCTTCTCCTTGGCTAGTGGCAGCCCCATAATTCCACACATTTATTCAAATTCCCCAAGCATCATCTCTGCCCCTTCCTTGCTTTGACCTGCTAAGAGGAAATTGTCCAAGTTATGCACCACCGCCTTATAACCATACTTCTCCACAAATACCCATTGCATCCATGTACTAAATGCTTCAAATGTGGTGCAGGCAGTCAAACATCCTATTGGCATTGCTTTATTGAAATAATATTTCCCCTGGAAGCAAAATCCCAACAGGTACCAATCCTCCAGCCTGACTGGTAACAGCTGAAAAGCTGACTCTATGTCAGTTTTCACCAACCAATCCCATCAACCGCCTTGATCAGTTCTACCACCTAGTCCAATGTCATGTAAGATGCTGCACAACACTTATCGGGAATATGGTCATTCGCTGATGTCCCATCAGGATAAGATAAGTGATGAATTAACCTATATTCTCCTGGTTGCTTCTTTGGTACAATTCCTAGCAGTGAAACCCTGACGTTTTCCAAAGGAGGCCCCCCAAACGGACCCTCTATCCTGCCTGCCTTCAGCTCCTTCTTGATTTTCCTATCCACTATGTCCTCTTTCCCTTTTGTTGAACCCAAGTTCTTAGCTCTCATACCCTCCCTAACACTCTGGTAGCCTAAACCAAAACCTCTTTTGAAATTCTCCCTCAACATCCTCCCTGATTCCGAGTCAGAGTACCCCTTGGTCCATTCCCTTACTATCCCCACCTTGACTGGCATCTTTGCCAGCTGGAAACCTCTAACCCCCTTCTCACTTCCAACTTATTGATTCTCGCTACATCCTGCACCAAACCCCCAGCCCTTGAACCCCTCCTCAGCCTTAGTAGAATCCCCCTCTCAGCCCCAAAAAGGCCCCGAAAGAGCTCCCCACTGGCATTCTGCACCCCTGTCCTATCACCCATTGATCTGCATCATGACACCTGTTGATGCCCTGAACAGTTTCAACATATGTTTCTGAGCTTACAATTTGTCCAGGTGCATAAAGTTTTGTTGTATTCTCAGCATGTCTTAACTAACTGACCACCTCCCCCTTGCTTATTTCCTTTCCCATACCCCCTCCGTGTCCTGTTAAGAACCTTACCCACAGTTCAGAGTGTGTAGAATCCCACCATAAATCACCTCTTGCTGCCATCCTCTGCCTGAAAGCTTCATCATACTTCAACCAACCATAGCCTAGCTTTGCATTGTACACATCCGTTATAATGGCTGAATAGGTAAGCAATGGAATGGCTAGTTCTGGCTTCTTTTCCAGAAGAGCGGTACTAAATATCATGAAGCCCACTTACCATGTATCAGTGTTCTTCCCCTTATATATGGTTTCCTCTAACTTATTACCCACTATGGCTAGCACCACCACCACCATTTCTGATTTTCTCACCATTTCTTTCTGCTTATACCTCTTTGCTGTCTTCTTGTCCAGTAGTGACAAAATATCAACATATTCCCCTTCTCCTTTCCATATCTTCTCTTTGATGGTTTGAGGTATGTGATTCCCCAAGGTCATGCCTGGCACGCCATCATTACCTACCCTAATATCTTTGCTGCCTTCTCCACCCCTGGTCCCCTCCTTCGCAGCTCCTTTTAACTCCTCAAATGCCCTTTCCATTTTTTCCAAACCTTTCTTCCCCATGTCACCTATCATACCTACCAAATACTCTGCCAAATCACCCTCTTGGGGCTGCTTGCCCCCTTCCTTACAATTCCTACCCTCCGTGTCCTCTGGTTCTGGCAACAGCTCTTGATCTAGCACCTCCTGCTCTGAACGCTTCCCTGCTAGGCTCCTCCCAGCTCCACTTGCAGATTTCTTCCTCCTCCCTGAATCCTCCTCTGCTTCCTTCTGCCTCGATACCTCACATAGCTTGTTCACTTTCTCCATCAGGCCCTTTGCCGGTGCCTTCATCACTCTTGCTCGAGCCTCTTCTTCTGCCTCCTTTTTCTTTGTCAGCTCCAGCATCTCATTCACTTTTAACATAAGTTCTGTTGCCTGCTCATCATTTGAACGCTTGTGACCTCTCTGTTGGCTGCCATCCTGCTAATTCACTTATATAGAGAAACAAAACATACACCTGTTAAATTCCATACTCCTAGACTCCCCCATGACATTCTTTAGCTTTTTGCCTTGCCCACCTCCCTAATGTAAGCATCTGTCCCAGACTGCTACCCCTCCCCCTCATTTCTGCTGCTGCCCTGGTAATGCTAACCTGCAACACATTGCTTCCCCAGGGCCCTCACCTTTCCCTTTGTCCCTTCAGCTCAAAATATTCCCTCAACCCTGCCACAATGTTTCTTACCTGTTTAACCAACCTGTCTGCCGTTAATGCCTCTGCATCCCCGCAACACTGCTTGAGACTAATAGGCACATAATAGAATGTTGGCACCATTTTTACTTGCATCATTGATTCCCCAGAATTGATACCGACCTGCAATACCTGCACTCATGTCATGTAGCCCCAGACCTTACCCCTCCCACCCCTGATAACCCACTTCTTGCTAGTGACCTCTACTAATACCTGTCGCCTTGGCCCAGATGCTTCATACCATGCACCTTTTGCTAAAGAAAGAAATTCCCTTCATCTTCTGGATCAAAAACCATATGGGTGTGACCAGATCCATTACCATCTTCAGTGTCCCCAATTACCCCTCCAAAGCACTGCTAGACTGTTCACAACACTGGACACCTTTACAATTAAAAAGATTGCTCAAACCTTTAAGTCCTGCTATGGTAGCATCACTGGCATAAAAGAGAGCCTTGCTCAGGCCATAATGGCCCTGAAAACCACCATTTCAGTGGCTTCCGAGCTGCCATTCTCCTGAACTACAAATATGACCTCCTGTCTTGCCATATGCATGCGCGGCAATGGCAACTCTTGGAACTACAAAAATGCCATTGCTCAGATCCACACATGCATGTGCAGCTCCCTTCCTGGCCTTGCACATTCCCCCGAACTACAAATATGGCCTACTGCCTTGCCCCATACATGCATGGTGACCCCAGCTCATCATGAACTACAAAAATGGTGTTGAACTCTGATCCATGCTTGCGCGTGCAGCCTCCTCCCCGGCATACCACAGGCCACACCACAGTCGCGATTGCCTTGTCAGGCTGCCTGCAGCCTTGTCTGTCTAGCCTCTCCCCACACTTATCTGCCTCCAGCTAAAAATGACCCAGGCCATGCTTCTGTTCCAGAGCTATTGGCCCTTATACTGGCAGGGATAACCTCTTCCTTCTGCCCGGTATACTGGAACCACTGGCGGCCCTGTCTTCTACACTGCAGGCCTCTGGAGCCTTCCCCAACTATTGCCGTCCAACACCTGTGTCAGGCCCATCAACAAATCAACCTCCAGGACCTTCTCTCTCTTGCGCCAGCCCTCTGCTAAACTGTGAGTGACCATCTCAGGACTCTGGATTTTGGAAACATGCAGCTGCATCCCACTCACCATCTGATGGCTGCCTTGAGCGATCTTCACCCTACTCCTACCCGGGCACCTGGGCCTATTTCTTGCTGTTTGGTCACCTGCCGACATTTGGGTAAACCCTGTTGCAGCAACCTGCTATCAGGGCCTCCGATGCCCCCTCGCTGATCATTGCTGCCTAACTTCAGGATCACCAGGTAAACAGATTTATCTTACAAAAATGCTACAGTATCTCCACCAGCTTCTGTATTTGGTGGGGACTCAAACCATATAATGAAAACAAATGGCCCTTGAACTCACAACAACTAAGGCCTCTTTGCTGGCCAAGAGGCCCTCAACTAGGTCTACATTCCAGGTGGCCTAACCTCTCCACATTTCACTCTTTCTTACAAAATTCAGAATTTAGCCAGCAAAAGGCATAAATTGTAACCTAGCTCTTTTTTTTTAGATTCCAATCTAAAAAAACTGCATATAATCTTCATCCTGCCTCTCTAGTGCCCTCGACCATACCTCTACCAGTGCTCTCCAATACAAATGTCAGCCGATGAGCTGAGATTATACAATTCCATAAATCCCAGCAAGAGAAGGGTGAACTTAGTCTTACACCCCTTCTTATATCCCCTAACAACCCTTGCGAGGACCCTTACTAAGCTCTTTCTCCTGACCAATCCTACGTCCTGCCCTCACCTTGTCGTTTTACCCACCTGGTTACCTCATAGCCCCTCCCCCTTTCTTCACCCAAGCTGGCTAACCCAGCCCTCCCCCCTTCCCTCGCAGTCTAACCCACCTTGTCCTTTCCCAGGGAATCCCCCTGACAATTTAGGTTGCCTTTTAGAGGTAACTACATTTCTAGAGGGGGATAGGAGGAAGTAGGCTGTTGATTAACTAGGATCTGCAGCTTATCCAATAGGTTGGGAAATGTGCAGACTAGGTGGGTCAAGCAGTCCTTATCTGCCATCAAAGTCTATGTTTCTGTGTTTAAAAATCAAGGTACAGTAAGTGCCGTATAATGACTGGCTATGGCATTTGGAACATATGTTGGTATCTGCCATTTTTTGCAATTTGTACACCAAATTTTAACATGGGGCTTTTTGGGACTCCACCTCATGAACGCTGTCACTGTCACTGTCATCTCATGTATTGGGCCAGTAAGGTGATTTTGTGGTCACTGTGCAAAATCATCTT
>CM028130.1:1160752500-1161022500 GCA_016271365.2 Neoceratodus forsteri | reverse complement strand
ATCACAACCAAGCGGCTCTCCATGTGAGTGGCTCTCTGTGTGAGTGGCTCCTGTAGGAGTGGTGGGAGTCACCTATGGGAGGCTGCAGGGAGACCATTCAGAAAGGTTTAATGCCACAAGATTTCAGTAGTGAGTGAGTATCATAATGCAGAGTAGAATGGATTCAGGATATCTATTAGTGCTGCTCATTGTGTTTACTTTCGCTGGGGGTTTAAATGTTTCTTGTTCTATATCTTGTGATGGTACAGAATGAGTGCTATTCCAACAGTTCAATCAGAGAAAAGGTTCTGGGACTTCATGTTACATAGATTATTTAAAGCCCCAGGATTATATCTGTAATGTTTTATTACAGGACATGATGTTAATCTCTGGCAAAATGATCTCTCAACTGCATTACAGTTATGAGCATGTTTCAACCATTGTTTTGACTAATGTTACTCACTAGTATGCATTTCATGAAAGGTTTTATATATCCCCACAGATTTAGATGACTAATTCTGTTGTTACTAATGTTGTCAGGAGCAGTTCACCCAAACCCTGGTCCTATTTTTAGTACTCCCTTATTAAATAATACCATGGCGCCTTCTACCTCCTCCCTTTGTATGGCCCACTTAAATGTAATTAGTCTGATTGCAAAATAAACCTTTAGTGGATTGCTGTGTATTTGAAAACAAATTTGACGTAGTTGCTCTCACTGAAACCTGGTTAACAGACAAAGTCTTAAACCCCCAAATTCAGTTGCAAGGTTATACTATATTCAGAAAGGATAGGGTGTATAGAAGGGGGAGGTTGTTTATTCTTTGTTGCTGATTATTTATCAGCAAAAGAATTATCCATCATTCCTGATAATAGTCTGTATGAATCACTTGCTATCTCTATTACATGAAGCCTTAATAAAAATGTTAACCATTATTAATGTGCATGTTCCCCCTGATAAATCCAAGAAGAGTGTTCCTGCTTTTTTTAAAAGCTTTCCCATTTTACCTACAAGCAGGGAACTTATACTGGTTGGTGATTTTAATTTGAACTGGGTTTTCCCTGCTGCTTGTGATGTTAGAAATAATGTTGCAGACCTGGGATTTCAGCAGCTGATCACTGACCCCACCAGGGTTAATTACAACACTGGGTATGCGTTTACACTAGATTGGGTTATTACCAATAGCCCTTTGCACATTATCGCCTCAGGGATTTCCACTGATAGAATCAGTGATCACAGTCCAGTGTTTTTTTAATTGGTCAGCCAAAGTGAATAAAAAGAAACCTAGGATTATAAAATATAGAAGGCTTAAAGAGCTGGACTAACAGAAGGTTTTTTTAGATGAATCACAGTTATTAGACTGGTCTTTTGTGGATGATATTACTGATATTGATATAGCCTATCAAACATTTTGTGACCACTTCACTTCTGTCTGTGATAAAGTAATTCCTTTTAGGACAACGAGGGTTAGAGGGAACAATAATATCTGGTTTACTTCAAATGTACTTAAATTGATTTAGAAAAAAAAAAGGGCTTGAAAAGTTTATAGAAGGACAAAACAATTGAATCATCAGTTAATATATAAGGAACTAAGGAATAAATGCCAATCAGCTATTCAAACAGCTAAAACTGACTTTTTTAAACAACAATTTACTAAAGCAAAGGGAAACTCTCAGGTTACTTGGAATGCACTCAATTTTTTAATGGGCAAGTCAAAAGGGATTGAAAATTACTTAATAGAAAAAGATGGTTCTACAATCACAGATCCTAAAATTGTTGCAGAGACATCTAACCTACATTTTACTAATCTGGGGAATTATAGTTCCACATTAGGTAGTTTAAATGGAGTCTGGGATCATTTGGATGTATTAGTACAAAAACAAGGGATAACTGTGTAAATGACCATACTATCCCAAGCTTCCACTTTCATTATCTACTACCCAAAGATATAGTTAGCTTTGTCTCTAGATTAAACCCTAGGCCTACCCATGGACTGGATAATATCGATTTTAGGGTATTGAAAAAGGTTATACATGTAATGGCCATTCCATTAACAAAGTTGTTTAATTATTCACTTTGTTATGGCATTTATCCCAATGTGTGGAAAAGTGCAGTTGTAAAGCCCATTTTTAAATCTGGTTTAAGATCCAGGCTTAATAACTATCATCCTATTTCTTTGTTAGCTCCCCTTTCAAAGATTTTAGAAAAAAAATTGTCTCAGTCCAACTGACTGAACATCTTATAAAGTATAATCTCTGGACAGAGTCACAGCATGGTTTTAGGCCCAAACATAATACTGAGACTGCCTTGGTGAGGTTCACCAGCCAAGTCACCAAAGCAGTGGATGAAGGAAATTATGTTGCGGCTGCTTTTGTGGACCTCACCAAGGCATTTGGCTTGGTGGACCATGCTGAACTCCTGAAATTGTTAACTGGTGTATATTTATCAGATGAGGTGATCTCCTGGTCTGGTGATCATTTGTTTAACAGGAATCAGAAAACATTAATTAATGGAACATTCTCTGGACAGGCTATGTTAAGGCGTGGAGTCCCACAGGGCTCCCTACTAGGTCCCATGCTTTTTTCTTTATTTGCTAATTCCTTATCAGCTAATTTCACACAAACTGAATTAATTTTGTACAAAGATGGCGTGGTTCTTTTCTGTTCTGGTGCTAATTTAACTATTCTTCAAAAAACATTACAATGAGATTTTAATTTATTACGTTATTGGTTTGACAAACATAAATTAGTGTTAAATTCTGCTAAAACCAAGACTGTTTTTTTTTCTCACCCCAGGAGATCACAACATCTGAACTCACCATTTCTGATAATTTAGGTAATTCTATAGCGCAAGTCAGGGTGTTCAAATATTTAGGCATACTGATAGATTTTAATCTAATATAAGAGTCTCATGTCTTTGATTTGCTTAGTAGATTACATAAAAGATTAGGGCTTTTATATCATATTAGAGGTAACCTTACAGTTGATATTAGATACTTACACATAGTTTATTATTTTCTATAGTCGATTATGGATCTATAGTCTATACATATACTTCTGTTAAGATTCTATCAAAACTTCAGGCTACTTATCACTCAGTTATCCATTTTGCCACTGGACAACCCAGATTAACACACCATTGCTCTCTCTATAAATATATTAATGGGTTTTCATTAGTGGGGCATTTTAATTTTAGGTCACTGATGTTTCTACATAAGATTCAATTGGGTATAAGGCCACAAAGTATTTGTAGTTTATTTCCGAGGATCTGTAAACTGGGCTATACACGACAGCTGAGTAAGGATTTTTTTTTATCCTATATTTTCATACTGTTCTTGCTCAAAATTCACTTAACTTTGCTGCTACTAAGTTATACAATGGTCTCTCTAGCAGTATTACCAGCCAAAAAAAATTAGTCACTTTTAAGACAGCTCTTGTAATAATATGTTTATGAATCTTGTCTGTAAATGTTTCTCATGAATGTATTTTTTTATTGTCCATCTACTGTATTATATAACTTGTTTATGTTTTGTATTTGTTGTGTCATAACTAGATGTCTGTGAAACTGGGCTCTTTGCCCACAGACCTTTCAGTATAAAAATAAAAATTAAATGAAATGAAACTCTTACTGCACCATCTCACTCACCTACTATTGCTCCTACTCCTGCTATCAGGAAATGTGCACCCAAACCCTGGCCCGCCATCCCACCAGTTCAATCTGTCACCTAAGCCAACAGGGCTTACTCTTGCCTCTATAAATATCTGTAGTTTATTCCAAAGATGGATAACCTGAAAGTATGGATTACTCAGCATAACTCTGACATTCTCTCTAGTTGAGTCATGGCTCCTTCTCAAAATACCTGACTCTGCCATCATACTGCCAGGATACATCCTGTTTAGACAGGACCGTCTCTCAAAAAGAGGTGGGGGCTCTGTCTTGTACATCAGGAATTCCCTACAGGGATATAACTTATTCACCCCAGTTGTAGTGACAAGCTGCAGGTCCGGACCATAAAACTACTGCTGGGATCACATAACAGGGCTCTTACAGTACTCTCTGTTTACATCCTGTCTAAACAAACCATGGCTGACACCAGTGACCTGCTGGAATATGTGAGCAACCTGAGCTTAAATACTGAAATCATGATGCTAGGAGATTTCAGCATCAACTGGCTCTCCCCTGCTGCTGCCCCAGTCAAGGATACATTATAGCTGTTCATTCCTCCCAAATGGTCAAGACACCAACCCGAGTCAATTAAAAACTGGGACCAGCAGTCTCCTTGATTGAATACTCTCCAACTAGCCTACTCACATCTCCAGTACTACTGTTCTCCCTTATTCAATGAGTGTCCACTTCCCCATTACATGTACTTGGAGCTACTGTACAATTTCTGCAAACCACCTCCCAGAACTATAACAAACCTCTATGAAGCCAATGATGTGGATACAGCCATGGTCCACTTCATAAATAAATTTAACACCATCTGTGACAAGCATGCCCTGATAAAGACTAGAAAAACAAAAGGACATTGCAACCCCTAGATCATCCCAGACCTCTTGGATCAGCTCCATGCCAGAGAACACCTATGGCAGAAAACGAGAGCACATGGTACCACCACTAACATCCAGAGGTACAAAAAAGCTCATAATGAGTGCATGAAAGCCATCTGACTTGCCAAAAGCAAATTCTACAAGGAAGCCCTCTCCAGCTCCTGGAATAACAACAAGTCATTTTGGGACACCCTCAATGACATAACCGGCAAGGATTCCGAAGCTGCCCCATCAATGCTCATGGTTGACAGCACACCATCCTTGGACCATCTTCACATAGCCAAAGCACTTAACAATGGATTCACAGACCTAAGCAGTATACTACCAGTGGACTGCTTTAATTGCCCAACCCTGGCTGATCATAATGTGACCCAGAAACCATCTTCTAACTGACCACTCTCGACTTTAAAGAAGTCTCAGAAGGGGGGCAGAGCTTGCCGACAAGATGGTGGCAGTGTAATTTGTTGGCTGTGTTCAACGGGGGTCATATTCCTATTCAGATCCATAAAATCAATGCCAAAAGTAACTTACCGATCGGCGCATTGAAAGAAGAAGTTGCATCCCTTCACCCGGTACCTACAGAATCGGTGCAGAATATTTGGTGTGTACGCAGAAGCCAAGATTTGATGTACTGCAGCATATAGACTGGGCCTGTCCAGACTGGGAGTGTGCAGTTGTTAAACAGATGGGGAAAGTGGAGGAAACATTGCAGCGATACTAGAGCCGACCTATTGGTCATGGAGAAAGACACAAAACAGGGATTTAATGATGGAAAGCACTGCAGACTCTAGCTTACAAGTCATGTTGGCCAACTTAGATCAAATACTACTTGATACAGCAGACCTGAAGCAAACGACAAAAAAACAAACCAAGACCTAGCTGATTTGGCCTCCCGAGTAGCACGCACTGAACACTCTTTTCAAAAGCTTGATAACGATGCACAGCAGCAAAGGGAAATCATACAAGACCATCAGAATAAGATAAATTACTTGTTACGTAAGGTAGATGACATGGAAAACAAGGCCAGGAGAAATAATCTGCGCATTGTGGTGGTGCCAGAAGGAGCAGAAGGCAGGGACATGTACATGTTTTTGAAAGTGTTTTTAACCGAGATTATTCAGGATAACAACAGCAGTCCTCCAGAGATAGAAAGGACCCATGGTTCCCTGGCACCTTGCCCCAAACAAGGAGAGCACCCTAGACCCATCCTCTGTAAATTTCTGAGATACCCAGAAAAAGAATACTACCTACGCAAAGCAAGGGAACAGGGCTCTTTTAAGTGGCATGGCACACGCATCCAGCATATCAGGATTTTTCCCAGGATATTTCAAATAGGAGAGCAGATGGCGAGGTAAAACAACAGTTTTACAAGCTAAATATTTCAACGCCGTTGCAGTACCCTGCGCTACTTATGATTCTGTACCATGGAGAGTATATAACTTTTTATAGCCCATCAGCTGCAGAAGCCTTTCTTCATGAACAGGATAGATGACCTTCCTCTAGCTTAAAACCTAGTCAGGCACAAGGCAACTCAAATGGTATGATGGAAATAAGTCAGGAGACCCCCAAACAGGGCCTGGAACATGGCCTTCTTGCTAAAGAGCATGCTCCACAGTGGCAGACATTAACAAGGGGCCGACATAAGAAGAAACCTCCTGCTGGGGGCAAACCACTTGCAAAGAGGGAGCGATCCAGGAGCCGACAAAGGTG
This sequence comes from Neoceratodus forsteri, assembly GCA_016271365.2. Lineage (NCBI taxonomy): Eukaryota > Metazoa > Chordata > Ceratodontiformes > Ceratodontidae > Neoceratodus > Neoceratodus forsteri. Next base: position 1,161,016,263 of record CM028130.1, on the reverse strand, counting down.
ATATTTGCAATCAGACACCAGTAGTTGATCCCCGGGCGATACTCTGATCAAGCTTGGGAACCAGTATGAGCCACTACGTGACCTCCTACCAACAGCATTGGTCTTATCTCCTGACTTCCAGCATACAAAGGATGCTCAGGAGTTTCCTGGTGACTGGTCTCCAATACCTGGGGATTGGGCTGACTATACACCAACCGGAGAGGAAGAGGATGCAGAGAATTCCAGTGAAAGACTAGAGGCCTTGTTTATAATTTCAGAAGTTCCCACAGTTACAGATCCACCCCCCTAAGAAAAGGGGTACTACGGCTACAGCAGAAGATATTTAGGGACTCTTGCACAAAGGGGATCATGGATATAACGGGGGTGTAGCTTAAATTGTTTATAGGTTACTATTTGCCCCTTGCCCATGTTCCTAGGGGGTAGGTTAGTGCACTCTTTGCATGAGTCACATTATGATAATTGACTGCTGGCCTTGTTCATATACGCTAGAGCCTGGGTCTTAATCTTAAGTCTGATCAGAGTTTTGAGGTTGCTAGGATGTTTAAAAGTTTCATAGAGGACTAAGATTTTGCTGTCTCAAATATTTTGAAATGTTATTTGCTTTTTTTCTTTTCTGCAGTGGTTGTCAGTTGTTATTAGCTTACAGGTTAATGTAGGATGATGGCTTTGAGTGAGCTCTGGCCTGGGGTCAACAGTAACACAGAGCTCAATATGGTAGCAGGGTAGAGGTTGCACAGATATTACATGCGATGCCCTCAGTTTTTAATAATTTTTTGTGGGATGGAAACCGGCACAATAGAGTAGGAATAATTAGGGTAGGATCCCGTCCCCCAGAGAACTCAGCATACAGAGATCAATACCATATCTCGTGGTAAGGCTTCCTTCACTACCCCCAGAGGAAGGATCTGGGAGGTTGGGAAAACTTTTGTCACCCTGTTCCAGAAGCAGAACCTTTACCTCTATTACAGAATCAAACAGGAACTGCAGTGCTTTTGAAATCATATCAAAATCTTCTGCAAATGGGTCAGGAAGTTTCTCACAAACAAGGTAGAGGATTGCAAGGGGACACTGGGAGTAGGAGTGCTTCCCCTTTGGGTGAAGAGGAGCCAGAAGCAAATACTAGTAGACAGCAGTGGATGTACCGATCTAAACATGAGAATAAAGTAGGACAGAACGCTTGGGGAACAGGGAAGGGGGGTAATGTCATTTGAAAAGAAGCAATTGTAGTTACCCAATGACCACATTATTAAAAGCAAATACCAACCACAGGGAAGATGGATAATTTGTCCAAGGTAGTTTTTACATCATGGAATGTGAAGGGACTAAATTCTCCAATTAAAAGGAGTACAATCTTGGCTAGGCTCCGTAAGCTTAAGAGTCACATAGTGTTTCTCCAAGAAACTAAACTAACACCCAGAATCAAAAAAAATTGTTAGAGTGGGTGGGAAGAGAATTCCATGGTAGTTCAGGGAAGGATAAAAGAGGGGTCTCTATTTTACTGCACAAAACATTAAATTGGGTAGTGACTGCTCAGAAAACGGATAAGGAAGGGCATTGGATCATAGTTAAGCTGGATACACCAATGGGCCCACTCATGCTCGTTAATTTATACGCCCCTAATGAAGATATTCCTACATTTTTCAATGAGGTTTCATAACACAAAGCACATTTGCTTGACCTGGAAGGACACTACTTCTTTATTCAGCTGTGAGCTGTGTGAGAAATTCTATATTGCACTTGATATCTGCAACAAACGCGCACTTTTGCTTAATTCTGTGGGAGGTGAAACTAACTACCCTTGGTAATTGCTTTTTATTCACATATTTATTTAGTGTTTAACCAAGAAGGGGCTTGCAAACTCTGTTTATCTTGTTAGTAACTTCAGAAGGATTTAAGTACTGCATTTGGGTAGATCTTTGAGGTTGCTAGATTGTCTACTAGGATTTTCTGAGAGTTAAACTATTTTTAAATAAATTACAGGTGGCTGAGGAGTTGAAAAGGAGCTTAAACTCTGCTTATCTTGGAAGTAATCTCCAAGTGTTTGAATACTGCATTTTGGTTGTCCCTTGGGGGTAGCTGGATTGACTACTAGGATTTTGGGACAGAAACTATTTTTAAATAATTTACTGGTGCGTAGGAGTTTGTGATAGTTAAACTATTTTTAAATAAGTTACTGTGGTTAAGGAGTTGTCATAGCAAAACCTGCAGTGTGAAACAGGAAAAGACAGTCTTTCAAGCAACAGAGGGAGGTGGATCTAGGTTTATGTTTGTTTGTTACAATTCTTAACATTTTCAGTGCAGAAAGAGTTTAAAGTACAGCTGACTTATTTGGGGGCTGACAACTTTCAGAGCACAAACCACCAGGCCTGTTTTGGGGCAGGGGAGGTTTACCTGTGTATGACTTGGATGTGTGGAGTTTTCTCTGTTTGATTAACAGGGTATTTTCTCTGTCAAATTGTTGTGTAGGGAATCTTGCTGACAGGAAGGCACTCATTGCAGCGGTGGGTCAGAGCTTTTAGCTGATTGTTTTGTGAGGGCACAGTTTAGGCCCAACCCCTTCCACCCTTATCCCACCCACCCCCGAAATAGTTCCTTTATATTTGGGGTTCTGACATCATTTCCTGAAGAGTGCAAGGTGCATATCACTGTCATATCCTCTCTAGCACACTGCACTGACAATATAAGCATACACATTGTATAATAAATATATATATATTTCTTATTACAAACCAATCACACAGACACAAAATAAATGTGGGGAGTAGTGCAATGTAATGGCTGTGGGGCAGCAGTCTTCTGGGAGTCTTTCTGGAGGCTGAGATGCTGCCCTATCTGCAGACAACTCTCTGCCCTGAGGGAGGAAGTTGCCTGTCTTCAGGCCACACTGGACAGTAGTAAGGGGACCTTCCCCCAGGCCACACTGGATGGTAGGAAGGGAACCTCCCCATCCAGGGAGCACCAGAGCCACCACCACTACCTCAGAGGTTGTGAAGAAAGCACAGCAGTTGGACCACAGTGGGCTCAGGGAGGGTGAGGATGGTGGAACAGAGGCACACCAAGTCAGTTGTTCCACACCCTAATCCATACACCATTCTGGGGGAGCATAGCTGCCCTATGGATGCACCCGCAGAGGAGACTAAGGAGGCTGAGGACAACTGTCACAAGGGAGGCCCACAGGAAGGAGGCAGAGGACACCACAAGGAAAGGAAGCAGCTCCTGGTGGGGGACCTATGTATTAGGGGATAGAACTGGGGGAGCAGAGAAACTGAAGAAGGTAGCCTGCCTGGTGCCATGGCTTGGAGAGACAGGAAGCGCATCCTCAGGATCATGAGAACAGCTGCACGGGAGTTCGAGCTGGACGTCATTGTCCACCTAGGGACAAATGACTTGGCTAATCATGAGATTAGAGCAGTGCAGAAGGACTTTGTAGAATTGGGAGGGGCTAAGACAAGTAGCACACAATATCCTTCTCTGAGGTGCTGCCTGTCAATGGCATGAATAGGCGGTACTTTGCACCATGCAGTTTAATGAATGGTTGAAAAAAATGGTGTGGAGCACAGGGTTTGGCTTCATTGGGGACTGGGGTTCCACCTGAGGGACACCAGCCTATACTGGCAGGATGGTCTGCATCTGTCCAGGAAGGAACAAGTATTTTGAGCAATCGGTTTAAATGCTTCATTGGCAAGCTTTTAAACTAGTCAAGGGGGGAGGCACTGATAAGCAGCAGGAAAATTCCAGCCTCTCCCTACAAAACAGGGTACTAAATGAGAAAAAGACCGAGGTGGACAGGTCAGTGGGGGATGCTGCAAAAGAAGGTAAAGCCATCAAAAAATGGAGAGCAATGAGTACCAATGCCCATAGTCTGAGTAACAAGCTTCCTGAATTAGTGGCCTTGATGAAGGAGGAACATCTGGATATCGTGGCAGTCACAGAAACATGGTACACACAAAACCATGACTGGGACATAAACATACCAGGATACACTATCTACAAGAGGGACAGGGAGGGTAAAAGAGGAGGAGTAGCTCTTTACATAAGGGAAGGAATCAAAGCAACAGAACAAAAGGGAAAACAGGGAGGAGAAGAAGCACTGTGGGTAAATTTGGAGACTGGCAATGGCACCACAATCTGCACAGGAGTTAGATATAGACTTCTCTCAGGGGGAGGAAATGGACAAGGAAATGATAGAAAGAATACTTAGAATGGCAGAAAAGGGGGATATTGCTGATGGGTGACCTGAATATGCCAGATGTTAACTGGAGTGCAGTTGCAGCAGCCACTTCAAAGAGTGGGTTATTCTAGATGCCCTACAGGGGCATGCCTTAGACAAGTAGTATTGATCCCACTAAGAGGAGCCTAGACCTGGTTCTCTTAAATGGAGATGAAGAGAGGATCACAGATATAGAAGTGGGTAGCCATCTGGGAACTAGTGACCATCGAACAGTATGTTCACAATAAACACAGCAATGAGTCAAGCTTACAAAGGCAAAAGTACTGGACTTTAGGAGGGCTGACTTTGCTAAATGGGTGAGTGCCTATGAATGCACTCAGCAAATGGGCAGGAAGGAGGGTGGAAGAACAATGGGGAATAATAAAAACTGCCATCACAGAGGTAACAAGCCTTTGTGTGAAGCAAATAAAGAAAATGAAACGATGTAAGAAACCACTATGGTTCTCAAAGGAAGTGGCAGTGAAGGTTCAAGAGAAAAAGAAAGCATTCAGGAAGTACAAGGAACCACAGAAGGAGCAGGACAGAGAACTGTATCAGTTAAAGCAAAAGGAAGCTGGGAAGGTGGTCAGAACAGCAAAGGCCCAAACTGAGGAAAAGATAGCCAACTCAGTTAAGAAGGGGGATAAAACCTTTATAGGGTACATCAGGGAGCGAAGGAAAACCAAGGGAGGGTTAGTGAGGCTTAATAAAGAGGAGGGAGGGTGGGTAGAGGGTGACTGTGAAAAGGCAGAGATACTAAACAAATATTTTTGCTCAGTATTTACAAAGGAAGTGAGGGAGGTACCGAAAACAAACAGTAGAAACATTCTGGATACAACAGTTGATACCAGCCCATTTACAGAAGACAGGGTTCTGAAAGAACTCTTAAAACTGAAGGTGGACAAAGCAATGGGGCCTGATGGAATTCATCCCAGAATTCTAAAAGAACAAAGGGTAGAACTAGTGACACCACTGACTACCCTCTTTAACAAATCATGGGAGGATGGGGTGGTACCCGAGGACTGGAGAAGGGCAGATGTGATTCCCCTTCACAAAAGTGGGAGCAAGGCAGAAGAAGGAAACTACAGACCTATTAGTTTAACCTCAGTGGTAGGGAAAATGATGGAATCACTCTGAAGGAAAGAATTGTTGAGTATCTAGAGACCAGAGGGCTCAGGACCCAAGGCAGCATGGATTCACAGCGGGAAGGTCATGCCAGACAAATCTGATAGATTTCTTTGACTGGGTGACCAAAGTAGTAGATCAGGGAGGGGCTGTGGACATGGCCTACCTAGACTTTAGCAAGGCATTTGACACAGTCCCACAAAGATTAATATACAAGTCAGCCAGCCTGGGAGTGGTCCCAAGATGACAGCCTGGGTAAAGAATGGCTGGAGAATAGGGACACAGAGAGTAATAGTAAATGGAGTCCACTTGAAGAAAGGGGGGTTACTTTCAGTGGGCACCGCAGGGGTTCAGTATTAGAGTCGTCTCTTCAATGTCTTTATAAGAGACATTGCAGAGGGACTGGAAGGGAAAGCAGGTCTCTTTGCAGATGACACAAAGATCTGCAACAGAGTTGATGCACAAGGTGGGGTGGAAAGGATGAGAAGGGACTTGGCAAGGTTAGAGGAATGGTCAAATGTATGGCATCTTAGATTCAATGCTAAGAAGTGCAAGGTAATGCACCTGGGAAAGAAAAACCCAGAGGGAGAGTACACAATGGGTTGTGAGATACTAACAACAACAAAAATGGAAAGGGACATGGGGGTAGTCATATCAGATGACCTAAAGGTGGGCAAGCAATGTGAGAGGGCAGCAAGGATTGTTGGGGGATACTGGGATGCATAGGCAGAGGCATCACCAGTAGAAAACAGGAAGTTATTATCCTCTGTACAGACAGTTGGTGAGACCCCATCTGGAGTACTCGTGCAGTTCTGGAGACCCATCTCTGCAAAGACATAGACAGGATGGAGGCTGTCCAGAGGAGGGATTAAATGGTGCAGGGTCTGCACCGGAAGACATAGGAAGAGAGACTTAAGGAGCTGAATATGTATAGCCTCGAGGAAAGGAGGAGAGGGGACATGATAGAAACTTTCAAGTACCTCAAGGGAATCAACAAAGTCCAAGAGGGTAGCATCTTTCAAAAAAAGAGGTGTGCAAGAACAAGGGGGCACAATTTGAAGATAGAAGGGGGCGGCTCAGAGGTAATTTAAGGAAGTATTTTTTCACAGAGAGGGTTGTGGATGCATGAACTGCCTTCCGGAGGAGGTTGTGGAGTCAAAAACAGTGGTGGAATTCAAGCATGCATGGGACAGTCATAAGGCAATTCTAGGGGGTTGGGGCAGAAAGAAGTAGGCTGCTGGTTAACTAGGATCTGCAGCTTATCCATTAGGTAGGGAAATGGGCAGACTGGGTGGGCCAAGCGGTCCTTATCTGCCGTCAAAATCTATGTTTCTATGTTTCTGTGTAATTGTTAAACCTTGCAGCTGACAAGCTGGGGATAATTATTGGGGGAGACCATCATTTAGCTTTAGATTACCTCCTCGATCGCTCTAATGCCAGGCAGGAACCCCATACCAACTCGCTTAAAGCCCTCCAGGATTTGCTTTCCCTGCACTACCTTGCTGACATCTGGAGGTTGCAGCATCCAGTGGATCGGGATTATACCTACTTTTCTGCAGCTAAAGCAATGGCAAGTAGTTTGGACTATTGGTTCATTTCTGAAAATTTGGTTACCAGCACTACAGACACATATATAGCTCCAATCTACCTATCCGATCATGCTCCGCTGCTGCTAAATCTAGCGGTGAGCCCAATCACTAAAGGAAAATCTAATTCCTGGAGGTTGGACCCACTTCTTCTTACTGATAGGGATTTTCAAACCCTAATTAAGGATGAAACTAAATCCTTTTTTAGACCATACCCACCTGATTCTTCCTCAGCTGCAAATATATGGGAAGCATACAAGGCCACCCTAAGGGGCCGAATTATAAGTTTTGCCACATTTCAGAGAAAGCAGAGGGAAGGGAAGGTATTACAATTAGAGAGTAGGTTGCAACAGTTAGAGGCTGAGTATAAGGGAAATCCAGGAAGGCTTAAGAATAACTGCCTACGGGCAGAACTGACTCTGATGCGAATACAGCTTACCTCACTGTTAACGAGAAGGGCAGAACTGAATATTAGGCAGTCCCAACATCAGTACTGGGCGGAAGGGGAGAAGGCAGGAAAACTCCTCGCTTATAGGCTAAAAAAAAGGCAAGCAGAATGCCACATAATAAGCCTTCAAGACCCGGGGGGAAACTTGGTCCATTCACAAAAGTAAATTAATGACTCCATGGTCAACTTTTATCGAAACCTATATACATCTCAGGTAAAATGGGATGAGGGAAAGTTCCGCAGCTTTATGGATCAATTATCATTGCCAGCTCTGACTATGGCTCAAAACCAAGCGTTAGATACTCCACTTTCTGAGGACGAACTACTTAAGGCAATTCTAAGTATGGCCCCTCACAAGGCATTGGGGAGTGACGGGTTCCTCGCTGATTTTTTTTATAGAATTGTACAGCTGGAAATAATCTCTCCTATCTTAGAGATGCTTAAGGAAGTCCAGAGTAAAAGAGAACTTCCTCCTTCCCTAAGAGAGGCAGTGATTACCATACTACCAAAAGAAGGCAAGGACCAGACGTACCCTAGCAATTATCGGCCAATCTCTTTGATAATGCGGACATCTAAATACTTGCGAAAGCTATGGCGACCAGATTAGAAAAGGTATTGCCATACACTATCCATCCCTCTCAGGTGGGTTTCATTAAGCGGAGACACAGCTCAGATCATGTGAGGAGCCTGGTCACTTTGATACAGGTGGCGGCAAAACTCTCTACTCCTGCAGCCATTATCACGATAGATTTCGAAAAAGCTTTCGATTCAGTGGAGTGGAAGTTTCTGCAGGCAGTCCTAAAGAGGTTTAACATAGGTTCATATTTTTCCTCTTGGATACACACTTTATATCAGCATCCAGTTGGCAAGGTGCTCACTAACATCATGATGTCCCCCCCCCTTCAGCTTCATAGGGGTACCAGGCAGGATTGCCCTTTGTCCCCCCTACTTTTTGTTTTGGCTATGGAACCAGTGTCAGCAGCTATACGTGCTCACCCCCAAATCCAAGCGATTCAGGTGGGAAACCAGAGTTACTACACTAAATCATATGCAGATGATTGTCTGATCCTCACAAGTGACGTCCGAGGGAGTCTACAACCCCTTCTGGACACGCTTACCACATTTGGGAACATATCCAGCCTTCAAATCAATAAAACTAAGTCAGAGATTTTACCACTTAACTCACACACGGCTATTAACATGATTGGTTCCTCTGGTCTTAAGTGGGTTCAACCTGATATTCAATACCTAGGGATTAGATAAGGGAGGGTCTGACCAGAAGCCCGCTCCTCCAGATGAGGGGAGTAGCCTCTGGCTCAAGGGGGGTAAACAGATTGGGGTGGAGGTTTCAGGAGGAGCAGAGGAGGATGGAAGTATAAGGAATCTGGGTGGGTTTGACAAAGAGGATCAGGACAAGGTGGGGTTGGTGTTAGTAAATGCCAGGAGCTTGGAAAACAAGTTGCCAGAGTTCCAGGCCATGCTGTTCGGGGGTGGATGGCGGTCACAGAAACGTAGGCCAACAAAAACCATGACTGGGACCTAAACATACAGGTACACTATGCTTAGGAAGGATAGAAAGGAGGGCAGAGGGGTGGAGTGGCTATGTTCATTAGAGATGACATAGAAATTGCTAGGTAGAAGAGGCAGAGGAAACGTGGAGGCCTTATGGGTCACCCACAATCCCCAGCAGGAGATAAGGTCAAGCTGGGTGTAGCATAGGCCCCCGGGATGAGTGATGTTCTAGAGGATGGTTTGCTGGACAACATCATTGCCCAGTGTGGACCAAAAGGGAAGGACTGGTGTTGATGGGGACCTTAACATGCCAGGTACAAACTGGGGAACCATGTCCTCTAAGGTGGCCAAGGAGCAGAGGCTGCTGGATGGCTTCCAGGATGTGTTCTTAACAGCATGTGATGGAGCCCACAAGGAGAGGCATGTCCTGATGTGGTTCTGCAGATGGGGATCTGGTAAGGGACATGGTTGTACAATACCCCCTGACTGGGAGCGACCACAATACTGTCTGGTTTCAAATAAGCATGGGGGGAGGAGGGGTGAGATCTAGGACACTGGCAGTGGACTTCAGGGGGGCAGACTTTATGGGCATGGGAAATATTCTCAAGGATCACTTGATGGGGATTACCTCAATAACAAGTGTGGAAAGGAGATGGGAGGTCATAAAATGGGGACTTCATGAGGCAGTCAGGATCTGCGCTAAGTTGAAACGAGGAGCAAGGTCACACAAACCATGCTGGTGGTCCAGTGAGGTACAGGTAGCAGTCAGAGAAAGAAGGCGCCTACAAAAATATAAACAACAAGAGGATAGGGATAAGGAAATGTACCAGCTTGCATCTAGAAAAGTCACCTGTATGGTGAGGGGAGCAAAGTCCAATAAAAGAGCAGCGGCTGGCACAGGGGATACATGGAGGGGAAAAGGGGTTCTTCTACATTGGGAGCGGAGAAAACTAAGGGCCATCTCAGCAGATTGAGATCAGAAGGAGGGTGGGTGAAGAGGCGAGGGACCAGGCAGAGGTATTTAATGAGTACTTTGCCTCTGTGTTCACTAGGGAGGGATGTGATATCTACAAAGCAAGGCACCAAGGGGATAGAAACGCCAGTAAGTGGGACTCAGGGAGCAACAGAAATGGAGCAAGAGGGGAGAGAGAGGCAATTCAGGGGTGTCAGCATCTGGGCAAGGATAAAAAGGCCAGTAAGGTGGAGGGGACGGATGATGCTATCTCCACCAAAAGGGTGTGGTTAGCCCTCAAGGCCCTAAAGAAAGACAAACTCTGGGCCAGATGGCATTCATCAGAGAGTACTATGGAATTGGCGGACATACTGGCTGCACTCTCGGCGGAGCTTTTCAGCAGGTCACTTGAGACAGGGAGGGTACCTAGGATTGGCGAGAGGCACATGTGGTACCAATCCATAAAGGGGGTCAGGAAGTAATTAGGTAACTATAGACCCATCAGTTTGACCTCGTGGTGGGAAAATTAATGGAGAGTATACTAAAGGAACGATTGGGGTGTACTGGAGGAGGTGGAGGCTGGATAGTCGGCAACATGGGTTTGTGCCAGGTAGATCATGTCAAACCAACCTTGTGGAGTTCTATGAATGGGCAACATCAGAACTGGACAGGGTAAGCCTGGATGTATTATTCTTGGACTTCAGCAAGGCGTTTGACTCTGTCCCCACAATGGTCTGGTGGAGAAACTGATGGGGTTAGGAGTAGGCCCTTGATGGTCAGATGGATTGAAAACTGGCTAGCTGGACGCACTCAGAGAGTAGTGGTCTGTGGGAGCTCTCGAACCCTGGAGAGGTTGGTAGGGGCACCGAGGCTTGGTCCTGGGTCCGATCCTGTTTAATGATACATATCAGACATCAGGGAGGGTATAGGGTGTGAAATGAGTCTCTTCGTGATGACTCCAAGATGGGAGCAGTAGTTGAGGGAGAAGAGGGAGGTTGGCCCTGCAAGGGGACCTGACACCCTGGAAAGCTGGGCTCCACATGGAAATTAAATTTCAATATCACCAAGTGCAAGGTGTTGCATCTTGGTCGGGAAACCCTAACACAGGTACACCCTGGGAGAGGAGGCGCTGGAGGCCTCAATAGGGAAAAGACCTAGGGTCATGGTGGATGCATGTATGAATAACTCTGAGCAGTGCAGGAGCGCTAGCAAGGCAAACAGGATGTTGGGATGCATCAGTGGGGGATCACCTCAGGAGCAAGGAAGTGATTCTGTCAGCTGTACAATGGACTGGTTAGACCACACCTTGAGTACTGTGTACAGTACTGGAGACCACACTTGAAGAGGGACACAGCTCCTGGAGGGGTACAGAGGAGGGCAACAAAGATGATACGAGGCTAGGGATTTGACTGATGAGGACAGACTTAAGGAGCTCTGCCTGTTTTCATTGGAGGAGAGGAGAGACAGGGGGACATGATTGGTGTCTTGGCACCTCATGGGAATAAATAGGGTAAACATGGAGGGATCTTTAGACTAAAAGCAGGGAGGTATCACCAGAGGGCATGGCTTGAAGTTGGAAGGTGGAAGGGTGAGGGGAGAAAGAGGAGGAGGTTTTCACTGAGAGGGTAGTGGACCCTTGGAATGCACTGCCTGGTGAGCTGGTTCAGAGATCCACAGTGGAGGACTTCAAGAGAGGGTGGGACAGACACAGAAAGTGGATGTATCAGATGATGGCCTGTCCCGGGGGGGTGGGGATGGATGATACAGGTTTCTGGAGCACAAGGGATGGGAGGGTCTCGGCACTCAACTAAGGATCTAAGGTTCGAGCAGACTCGATAGACCATAAGGTCTAATCTGCCTTCAAATAGTATATTAGTACGTTAGATTATCCACAGATCTAACCTATATGGCGGACAAGAATTTTATTCCAGTATGGACCCAGCTGGCTAATAATGTGAAACACTGGAAACATTTACATTTATCCATGGCAGGGAAGATTGCTGCCTTAAAATTGATGTTCACCCCTAAAGTATATTACCTGGTTTTTCACCTCCCCCTTTTGATTTCTAGGGTATGGGCACATAAGCTTCACACCTTAATGAGCAGGTTTCTATGGGGTCCCAACAAGCCTCGCTACAGCAGAGCTAAACTAAGAGCCCCGTGGATTAGAGAGGGATGGAATCTTCCGGATTTTAGTAGATATTCTCAAGCATTTTTGATAGCCAAAACTTGTAAAGGAATTAGATGGTTGTCTCATCCACCCCCTGTGTGGGTCAAGTTGGAAAGCACTGTGCTGGGTAATATCTCCCCTCTTTGTTTTCTGGGGCACCCTCTCCCCAGAACTGCACAAGGATGATGGACAATAAGGGACAGCCACCTAGCCTTGAAATCCCTGGGCAAGGCTAAACAAAGATGCTTGAGTTTGGGCCTACATACTCCGCTATGGAATAATCCATTCCTGACAATAGACCAGAAGCCCTTTTACTGGCTGATATGGAGTGCTTGCCAGATAAATACATTTCAAGACTTAGTTCAGGGGGACAAGAGAACCTGTGTCCCCTTTCAATATCTGAGAGCTCAACATTCTTTGCCTAAAGGATGTTTTTGGCAGTATTTGTAGATCCAAAGTTTACATGGTGTCTGGTCCAGAACTAACTGTGAGTGTATGAGTTGCAGGGTAAATTTAGGCCCCTCTAGGGAAACACTTCCAATCTCCCAATGGTCTAAACAAAGTAAAGGGTTAGCAGGTATGATCCAAAATTGGGTTAGAGACTCTGATCCAGACCCATCTCTGCCTGCTAAAAACAGGTGGGAAAAAATGCTTGGCATTTCAATTACCCCGCAGGAATGGTCTAATTGTTGGCAGCTTGCACATAAGGCCTGTGTGGACCAGAGGAGCCTTCTTATTAAAAACAGTTATTCACCTCTGGTATAGAACCCCATACCAGCTGCACAAAATAGGATTACCCAATAACCAGTGCTGGAGGTGTCTGGCTCTAGGGGCGGATTTAATACACATATTGTGGAGCTGCAAACCACTCCAAGTGGTGTGGGGTAAAGTGATCCACTTCTGCTCCCACACCTTGGCATGCACTTTGCCACACTCCCCCCTTTTTCTGGTTACTTGGTGCTGTTTCAGATAGCTGGCTGATGACTAATTAGCAGCTGATGTGGCTCACGCAGGCTTCGGTGGAACTTCTCCAACTCACTCTAATGAAATGATGGACACCAAACCTTCCAGCCTTTCAAACATGGTTAGAAGCAATGGAGTCCTTAGTCTCCCGAACCCATCTTATTCACTTCGCCAAAAAGACAAGCGCAGTTTTTGTTAAAATCTGGGCTCCATACATGGCTCGAGTCACTAGATTCCTTCCCATCCCTGTGGCATTCAATAGGAAGGACTTACTGAAACCCCCATGAACTGACCAGTTAACCAGCTTGATACTTTATACTGCTTGGACTAATATGCCTGTTTCTCTATTATGATATTCATATATAAGTCATTGTTATGATTCAATGTGTTAAAATTCTGTCTGCAAATTATAAGAAATGTAAAATGCATTAGTATGTAAACAATTCATGTTTCATGTTTTCTGCTGCTACCTTTGTACTTACTCCTCAATAAAAAAGATTAACTGCTAAAAATAAAGACGTCTCAGAAAGAGAAGCCAGAAAGTACTCGGAGAAGGTTCTGGGGAAATCATGACACAGCCCTGGACCTTAAATTTGTTAACCTGCCCTAGTGGAAGTCTTTGGCCCACTCACTAAAATAATCAATCTCTCCCTTTGCCTCTCATAGTTCTCCAGCAATGGAAATCAGCAACAGTAACCCCAATTCACAAAGGTGAGGACTGAACTCTGCACAACAACAACAGACCTATTTCCATACTTCCCCCTCCCTCACCAAAGCTCTAGAGGGGACTGTGACAGATTAGCTTGCCAAGCAACTGAACCAGTAATGACTCTTCAGTCCTGAATAAGATGGCTTCTGATCCGGACACAGTACCATCACGGTCTTACTTGAATTTACTGGTTTCATCCACCACTCACTAATCCAAGGTCTTCTAGTAGGGGCAACTTTCATTGACCAATCAAAAGCATTTGACATGGTGCACCATGAGCTCCTTCTAGAGCAGTTGTCTGCTACTGGTCTGTCTCCAGAATCTGCACACTGGTTCAACAGTTACCTTCACAACCGTTCCCAAAAGGTCAGGATTGGTGATATCATCGCCGATAGCAGACCAGTCCATTCCAGGGTGCCACAGAGGTCAATTCTGGGACCTCCTACTAGTCAGCTTATTCCTAAACCAACTGCCAGCCACCTGCCTGAGCCAAATGCTCCTATACATGGATGATGCAGTCATATTCACCAGCAACCCTCATCCCGAACAGCTGGTGGTAGATCTCCAAAGGGGGTTTTCATCTGCTGAAAAATGGTTTATGGAGCACAGGCTAGTCATGAACTGCAAAAAAACAAAGACATTGTACTCTAACTCCCAAAGCAAGTTTAAGGCTTTCTCCCTTGCAATCATGAATGACAGCAGAGACACTCTGGAGCATGTCCAGCAGTTCAGGTACCCGGGCATCACAATCAACTCCACACTGTCGTATGTTCAACACATAGACAGTACAGCTGGGGAGATCAACACAAGAATAGGGATTCCTTACTGCCACAAGCACTATTAAACATATGAAGCACTAAACTTGGCCATCAATAGTTCAATAGTCTCCCTTGTCGACTATGGCCTAGCTATTTACAGGTCGACGACTGACACAGCCCTGCACTGCTTCTCCATTGCACCAAACAAGGCATGCCACCTTCTCACAGGTGCTGCAAGGTTCATGCACACCTGTGATCTCTACACCCAAGCAGGATGGCTCCAACTGAAGGATAGAATAAAATACCAATCCTGCCTCCTCGCCAAGAAAGGGTCTCTCAGTCAACTACCTGCAGGGGTCTAGAACCTCCTAACCCTGCAGTCAAGCACCTGACTCACAAGAACCTCCACCACTCAGATCTACAAAGTAACTAGATGCTGCACTGCCTTGGCACTATGTGCTTTCTGCTATTGTGTTTCTCTCAGAACCAGTGCCTTACCACCTGACATTATGGGTGCTGCAACTATTGGCTCATTCAAATTCAAATTTCGGGAGCACCTTATTACAACCAGCAACTGTGACTTCTACCATTAGCATGCTCTTTTAACTACAACCACCTACTTGCACTTTGCCTCTTCGCAACACTATAAGTTGATGCATCCCAACCTCAGCACTTCAGGTCACTACCATACCTCACACCTGGTGCCTCCTCTACTCCTCCTAAACATGACACCCCCTCCCACTCCCCCCATCATCCCCCAAAGCCTGCACCTCCTACTTTCCTCTGTGTTTGCAACTCAGTAGGGTGTCCTAGCTTCAGACACTGGCAAGCTGTTATACTGCCTAAGCTGCTCAATTCTGTGTGTACCTTATAGTAACTCTGTCTGCACCAAATGTAACCCTGTAATGCATGCTGCACCTTATTGTCTTTGTAAACTGACGTGGAGCCTATAAATGAGCATCCGCTCACTGGTGTAATCCAAGATCCCAATAAAAAAAAATAAAAAAAAAATAAAAAAAATATTTGGATGAAGTTCCAGTAAGAGGAGGGATTCCTAGAAGATTCTGTTTTGTTATTTTAATTGTCCTTTTTGGCTTTACATACCAATTTATTTCACTGATTTCTGAGTAACTTAAATTTAGACCAGTCCTTACTACTTAGAGATTTACAAGCTTTTCTCCATAATCTATTTTTTTATCTAATTAATTTTCTAATCCTTTCTGTGACCCAATGCATGTGATATTTTGGAAATCTTTTACTTTCTAGGGGAGCACATTGATTGCACATACTTAAAAACATTTTCATAGATTCCTTAATTGCTAAATCCAAGTCTGGAATGTGATCCAGTCTGTACCATTTCTCACCCTTCAGTTTGTCTAAAAATATCTTAATTCTAAAATGCTGAAAACATCTCTTAGTGCAATACTGCTGTTGTATTTGGTCTTCCTGCTTATTTTTAATACATAGTATGAGTATGTAAGATTGTAGTCCTTAAGTTTGGCAGCAACACTTTATCTTCATTTACATACCTCCAAGTCTTACATCAGAAAAATCAAATCCAGTATATTCCCATTACTAGTGATAGATCCCAAAGGCTGGAGCATTCCTGGAGACGATCAGACTCAGTGGATGACAGGAGGGCTCGGAGGGCTCATTGTGAGGAGTATCAGAGGGCAAATGTTATGCTGTGGCAATAGAAAGTAAAATCCTGGTGAAATATAATGCTGTGCTGGGCCATAGAGAGTAAAACCATGGTGAACTGTAATGCTGTGCTGGGGCCACAGAGATTATGATGAAGTGAAATGCTGTGCTGGGGCCACAGATTGTGGAGAGCTGTAATGCTGTGCTGGGGTCATAGAGAATACAATTGTGGTGAACTGTAATGTTATGCTGGGGCAACAGACAGTGCAACTGTGATGAACTGTAATGCTGTGCTGGGGTGATACATAGTGAAATCCTGGGGAAATAAATGCTGTACTTGGGAGTGGTGACACAGTGAGCTCTCGTCTTGTCACTGTGCTCTAACCCCCACCCTCACTTCCATCCCTCCACAGCCCTTCACCTACTACTCTCTCAACTCTCCTCCTTCCTTTACTGTTCTTCTTCCTCTGCCTCTTGCAGTCTGGTTTACAGAAAACCCAGTCTGCTGGTTCCTCCCTCCTCATGCTCCCTGGCACCATCCTGAAGGGGCTAGCTAGTGGGCCTATCCACCTCCACACTTTTTGTCAACCTAGCAGACATTTGATACTGTGGCACATGCCATCCTGTTTGACAAGACAGCTAAAGCAGGCTCCTCTAACCTATGGGTCAAATGGTTCTGCTCCTACATTGCCGTACTGACTGTTTCAAATTGGTTAATGTAGGAGGTTTCCTATTCTTGCTCTTGATTGCATCAGGTGTCCCCAAAGGTTTATGCTATACCTCATCCTGTTATTTTGTTTCCTAAATGGGCTCTATAGTCTTAGATCTCATCTCATGTTCACAAGTATTGGGCAACACAGTGATTTTAGCCAGTGGATGTTCTCCCTGGGAGCTGGGCATGCAGCTTAACTGGCATTTGTTCTGTGCAAGCCCTCTCATGCTTAATGTCAAATAAACAGCCTAACCTTTGCCTCCAGACAGCAGTTGACTAAGCTCCGCTGCTCCGCCCCTCCAAGTGTTCCTAAACTCAAATAGCTTCAAGTCTGAGGAGATCCCCTCCTTCTATGACTTAGCTGCAGGTGGGATTGGCACTTTGACTTCTCTAGTCTCATTAAAGCCATTCACTCCACATTCCTCCAGAATTCTGGTGCACTGCATCACAAAAAGGCCTATAACCCCCTGCCCCCCCCCCCACACCTGCTGGGGGATTGCCTTAAATGATCTTCACAGACTTTGATTACAAGAATGTGGCCTTTAGAGCTTAAGAACACCCTGACCAGACTGGATACCTCTTCCACTCATTCTGCCATTCCACCCTGAACTACTGTACTGTACATGTGTCATCACTATGACTTGCTATCTCAATAATTTTGTTAGTCCAATAAAAGGTATCACCCACAACATACTTGTTTTTTTTCTCTACATTGTTGACTGGACTTACATGGCTACCACACTGCTTCTTTTTTCCAATACTTAGAACTAAAGCCAAATATACAGACATGGGAAAAAAGCAGGAGAGCTCATGGCCTTGCACCTTAAACAGCAAGAAGCTTAAAGAACAGTTAAAGCAATCTGCTCAGGAACTGATGGCTCCCTTAAAATGCAGCCCAGAGAAATTGCAAAAGAATTCCATAACTTCTTTCAGACTTTATTCCAAGCATCCCAACCAGAACCATTGTCTTGGGACATTGATGAGTACCTTGATACATGTTCATGTGTAGAAGAGGTGAACACTGGGTGGGTGGTGCTTCTCTCAGTTGTAATAACCAAGGAAATAAGAGGAGAGAGCACTCTCACCACTTGCACAGGAAGAGCTCCAAACAAAAACATGTTAGTTGAGTAAACTTTTAAGTTTATTCCATAGCCATACTGAAGATAACATACAAGCAAGAAGATAGCAGTGCTACCACACCACCATGCTTACTTTTTACCCCTTTTAACGGAGCCTTGGCTTCATGAAACCCCTGTAAGACCATTGAAACATAAGTTCAGTAGTGTGGTAGCACTGCTATCTTTTTGTTTGTGTGTTATCTTCAGTATGGCTATGGAATAAACTTAAAAGTTTACTCAACTAACACGTTTTTGTATGGAGTCCTTCCTGTGCAAGTGGTGAGTGCTCTCTCCTCTGCTTTTCTTGAGTACCTTAATACAGTCCAGCTTCCTTCCCTCACAGACGATCAGCAAGAACTGTTAGCTGCCCCTATAACAGCAACTGAGGTTTCCAGAGTCAGAAAGTCTCTGCCCTTGGACAAAGCCCCAGGCTCAGATGATTTTCTAGCCATTGTTACAAAACCTTTGAATCTGTACTCTTGCCTATACTTATTTGGGTCTTCAGTTAAATACACAAGGAAGGTCTCCATGACCTCTCTTTGTCTATAATCACCGTTTTACCCAAGCCAGGTAAAGAGCCAACCTGTACAGCAAGTTAAAGGTCTATATCCTTGATAAACCTTTGCATTCTTGAACCCCAAGATGCTCCCACAACCTCTGCTGGAAGACTATTCCAGGAATCCACCACTTTTTCTGTGAAGATGTACTTCCTCACATCTTTCCAGAATTTACCCCCCTCCAGCTTCATATCATGCCCCTTTGTTCTTGAGCCCATTTTAATCTTAAAAATACTTCCCTCCCGTACCTTATTTACCCCCTTTAGGTATTTAAAGAGCTTTATCATATCCTTCCTTTCCCCCCTGTCTTCCAGTGTGTACATATACAGGTCCTTAATTCTTTCCTCATAGGGCTTCTGATGCAGACCCTGCACAGTTTGTTGTTTCCTCTGGACTGCCTCCACTCTGTCTCTGTCTTTCAAAAGATGTGGTCTCCAGAGCTGAACACAATACTCTAGATGGTGTCTTACCAGGTCATGTAGTACCTTAAAACAATTAAATTAAAGTTATATGGATACCCTCTATGAAATTAAAAATGCTTCAGCTTTCAACAATCTATGAGATAAATCCTCTACACTGGTCAACCAGTACCTAAAGCTTAGATTTTACTGTATGCATGCAGATTAGTGCTTAAACTTAGAATGTATGGTAGATAATCTATTATTCTATGTCAGAGATGAGACTACTCCAGTCTACTTTTTAGTCTCAGGGGTAAAGCGACTCAGTGACTCACCAAGGTTAGAACAGTACTGAGGCAGATTTCTCAGTCAGAAAAGACCTTCTGTAGGCCACTGGGATGGAAAATGATAATGGTTGTAACTGAAGAAACTGGTTTAAAGGGCTTATCTGAAAGCAGGACTTAAAGAACTAATCTAAAGAGCTGGTCTGAAAAAGCTGGTCCTAGAAAGGAAAATCCCCACTCCACTGCATGATGTTGTCCCTCACTAATGAGCCTGGGTGGCCCAAGTACTTCCTACTTTACTTGAGGGTTCACTTGTTGCAACAGTACTATAGTCAGTGTTTCCCAACCTGACTCCAACCCTTTCTTTAGCTCTGTTGACTACCCAACTGTAATCCAGTAGTCTGTGAATAAATACAATATAAATAGGCATGTTGTAGGCATTGTAAAAAGGCAATATTGACAAGGGCACCAAGTGGGCAGAATTTAATACAATACTTGGCAAAAGGGGAGTATTTACTTTCGCACCAAAAGAATAGGTAGTCTGCAACCTAGATACCAAAGTAACAGGCAGTTCTTTAACATGGGCACCAGATAAATAGGCAGTTCTGTAGTAGGGGTATCAAGCAATTGTTCAATGATGCACCACCTGCTAAGCTACCAAGTGACCATGTATGTTGGGGTAGCCACTCCAGCCTTGTGGACTCTAACAAGGCTAGTGGTCTGGGTCAGCTAAACTCCTTATTTGGGAAGGGTGGGTTACGAACATACGAACATATGAAATTTGCCAGCAGATAAAGGCCTAGAGGTCTATCAGGTGCGCTCGAATGTGCATCTAGCACCCCTTATTCTGCAGTGGCCCCTTCCTTCTACCCTTCCCCTTCATTAACCCTCCCCTTGTCCTGTCCCACACTTTTTTGAAGCAGTCCACTGTTCTACTGGATACCACTTCTGCAGGTAATGCATTCCACCCACCCACCACCCTCTCTGTAAAAAAGTGTCTCCTCATCTCCCTCCTGGACCTTCCTCCCTCCAGTCTCATATCATGGCCCCTGGTGTCCCTCCCCTCCCTTACTTTGAACAGCACCTCTGTACCTGTCTTGTTTATTCATTTCATGTACTTAAAGGTTTCAATCATGCCCCCCCGTCCCTCTTCTCCTCCAGTGAGTACATGTTCATCTCCCTCAGCCTCCTCTCGTATAAGTCCCCAGCCCTTGATCATCTTTGTCACCCTGCACTGCACTCCCTCCAGTAACTTAATGTCACTCTTCGATACGGGCACCAGTACTGCACGGTACCCAGGTGTGGTCTAACTAATGACCTTACAGTGGCAGAATTCACCTCCTTCCTCCTCGAGGATATACCCCTTGCACACAAACCAGCATTTTGTTGGCCTTGCAGCTGCCTTCCTACATTGTGCCGAGTTCTTCATTGACCCTGTAATGAGCACCCCCAGATCCTTCTCCTCCTCTGTCTGGCCAGCCACCCCCCAGCTGGTAACTCCTCCTTGGGTTCTTACTCCCAAAATGCAGCACCTTGCACTTTTTGGCATTAAAGCCCAGTTGCCAGGTGTCTGACCAGGTTTCAAGCTTTGCCAGATCATCCTGCAACCCCTGCCATCCCCCTAGGTCATCCACCACCACTCCTACCTTGGTATCATCAACAAACAGATTGATCTTGCTCTTGATGTCCCATGATATGTCTGTAATAAATATCCCAAACAACACTGGTCCCAACTCCGAGCCCTGTGGAACACCGCTCGTCACTACCCTTGGGTGTGAGAGCTCCCCATCCACCACCACCCTCTGTTGCCTTCCCTAAAGCCAGTTTCCTACCCATCTCACCAGCTTTGCACCCGCCCCAGTGCCTACTAACTTACTTCCCAGCCTTCCATGCAGCACCAAGTCGAATGCCTTACTGAAGTCCAGATACAGGACATCCACTGCATGGCTTCTGTCCAGTTGCCTAGTTATCCAGTCATAGAACTCCACCAGGTTGGTTTGGCAGGATCTACCCCATATGAAGCCATGCTGTCTGCTGTCCTTTAGTTCTTTGGCCTCTAGGAGGGCCACCAGCCTCTCCTTCAGGATAGTCTCCATTAGCTTACCCACAATGAATGTGAGGTTCACTGGTTTGTAGTTTCCCAGTTCATCCTTGGGGTCACTCTTTTGGAGGGGTACCACATGAGCCATCGTCCAGTCCTGAGGTACACACCCTGAATGTAGTGAGGCATTAAACAGGTCTGCCAAAGGTCTTGCAAGGACCTCTGCCAGCTCTTTCAGTACCCTGGGGGTGGATGCCATCTGGGCTTGGTGCCTTGTCCACCCTCAGTGCCTTCAAACCTTCCCAAACTCTGCCCTCCATGATTTCCCCACCTGCTAGCCCTTCTCCCCCTGTTTCTGCCATTTCTCTCCCCTTGGGTGTCACCCCCTCTTCTCTTTAGTAAATACTGAGCAGAAATACTCATTTAGTGCTTCTGCCTTATCGCACCCTGCTTCCACCCAATCCCCCTCCTTCCTAATCCTTACTATGTGGTCCTTACAGCTCCTTTTCTCCCTGATGTACCTAAAGAAGTCCTTCTCCCCCTTCTTAATATCTTTTGCCAGCCTGAATTCCATAGATGCTTTGGCTCCCTTTACTGTCCTTTTCAGCTCCTTCGATTCTGCCAAGTACTCCTCCATCCCTGTCCTCCCCCCTCCCTGTTTTCTTGTACTTCCTAAAGGCAGCTGTTTTCCTCCTTACCTTTTCTATGACCACCTTGCTCAACCAGCTTGGTTTTTTAGCCCTAGCCTTCTTGCTCTGGGCCTTGCAGCAGGTTTTGGTTGCCTCCACTATCCCTAGCTTTATGAGCTCCCACCTCTGGTTAGTGTTCATACTAGATTGAATTCTGGCCAGGTACCCTTTTACCACTTCCCCCATCCTCCCAAAGTCAGCCCTCCTGAAATCCACCACTCTTGTGCCAGATTCCACTCCTTCCTTGCCCATATCCAACGTGAGCCATACTGAGTGGTGGTCACTCCCTGACAGCGGTTCTTCCACTGTAAGTTCTCTCACAAAGTCCCCATTTGCCAGCACAAGGTCAAGGGTATTCCCTAACCTGGTTACTTCCATCAGTGGGTTATATCCATCAGTAGAATAGAATAAAATAGTACAGTGCCTCCACCCAGAGAACAGTAAATGTACAGAACCATTCTAGGATGCATTTCCTCCTCAATTCCCCACAAGGTTACCCCACCTATGACCTAGTTCAGTGCACTGACAGTCCCAGTAAAGTATGCAACTCATACTTCAACAGTAATAATATGTGACCAGGCAGTTACTAGAAACAAAACAGGATCCTTATTAGGGTCTGGCTTTGGGCCCTAAATGTCGAGAAAGGGGGTTAGCAGTGGGAGGCGGCATAGTTTAGCCCTAGCTGTTTTTTCCTTGTCTTTCCAGGCCAAACTTAAATACAGTGAGTTGCTTGTCAGCACCGTTCAAGATGCAGCCAAATATTCATCCATGCTATATATCACGTGCTCTTCCAGGTTCAAATGAAATATCGGTACCCACTCCCTGAGCACACATCCTCAGTACATTTGCGTCTCTTGCCTACCTATACTGGAGGGCACTACTCTCTCCCCACTGGTAGTAGTGTTTAAACTCATTAGTCTAATATAGAGCTGTCAATGCTTCACGGGGTATACATCCATGAAAAATGTACTGTAGCAGGTACGAAGAATGTGTACGTGGTTTGCCAGTGGCATTACACTTGAAGAAATTATAGCAATGGTTTGCAAATTGTACCCCCAAAGCCCAAAGGTAATAAACTCACGAGGAGTAATAGTAAATCCTAGCTGGATGGCCTAGTCCATTAAATACTTTCTCAAATTATAATACACGACTGATATAGCTTCATGGAAAGCCTTTTATTTACTCATAGTTTCCAGACCAGGGGATCTTCCTTGATGCACAGGGTGGTGGTACAGCTTGCAGTGAGCCCTTCTGAGATTGAATGCACTCTCTGTCTCTTTATTTTTCTTCTGTGAAGGTCAGTTGTGTTGGCTGGTACACTGGTTGTTTTTTCTGCTCCAGGTAATGCCTCTCCTGACTTCAGTGTTCTCCAGCCTGTCCAACACACCATGTCCTGGGATCCAGGCCCCAGTGCATGGTGATAACCAATGCTAGGCTATGGTACTAGTTGGTGGCTTCCCAGATCAGCTTTTATTTCAGTCAAGGCCACAGGCTGCAGCACAGCAGAAGTCTGTAGTCAATTAGTTGCAGCTTTCAGCTTCACTTTTTTGCAGTGCTTAGCATGTGATTTACCCCCTTTTTATGTTTATGTGTGCATGTGTGTGCCGCAAGCAATTTGCTACAATGAACTCATGTTTGAGATGTGTCGCTGTTGGCAATGCAGCTCAAGCTGCAGTGAGCTCAACAGTGCAAGCCAATGATCAGTCAGGCTGATCATGATACTAGTCACTGCTTGTGGGGCAGAAACCTCTTGTAATTGAGGGGACCGATGCGCTCCTATGAGAGATTGCCTTGATGTCTTCATCTGCATTTAGCTGGCCAGTAAGCAGCTGAGCAGCCTCTTGATCAGCTCTGAGCTCCCACTCCCCTGCCGCAGATGGAGACATGTAGAACAACCCCCTGCCAATGCTAAGTATCCTGTCCACCTCCTGATACTTCCTGATGCCCCATCTGTGAAAAGCAACTTTCCCCACTGCAAAGTGTCCTGTCCACCTCCCAATTGTCCCCTCATGCCACATCCATGAAAAGCAGCTCCCTCCCACTGCCAAGTATCCTGCCCACCTCCTGATTTTCACTCAGTGCCCTGTCCAGGAAAAGCAACTCCCTCCTTCTGCCAAGTATCCCAACCACCTCCCAATTGTTCCCCCATGTCCAGTCCTTAAAAAGCAACTCCCTCCTATTGCTAAGTATCCCACCCACTTCCCTGTCACTTCCCATGACCCTTTCAAACACCTGAAATAAAGAAAACCATCCTTCATAGTTTTTTTTTTTACACCTTGCAAAAAAAGAAAATGAGCTATTGATGTCTGTTGCAGCTGCCACCCTTGCTACCATTACTTTACTCCTACCTCATCCCCCCCCAGCACCACCCAACTACCCTTACTTACCTACCAGGGGGTCCCATGACATAATCACCTCTAGACCGGAGACACTTCTTCACTCTTCGATGCCGGACAGAGAAATTAGGAGATCAGGTATTGTGCAGTCAATGTATTTCAATGCATTTTGAACTCGTACTCATAACTTGGTCATTTCTAATATTCGCGCCCCAAATTTTCAACAAGGCCTTTCTGTGATGCAAGCCCATGAACAAGGTAAGTGAAATTTTTCAAATCTGGCCTGAAAGGGGATTTCAGAGTCACTCCATGAGATTACCTTTCAGGTGGGATTTGAACATTTTCACCTATTGAGTTCATGAAGTGGGGTCATAAGAACACTGTCTTTAAAATCTGGGGTAAAAATACTAAAAACAACTAAGTTATGGAGGAACATTGAAAGTTTTCAGTGCTCACTTGTAACTTTGGTAATTTTCAATATTTTGACCCCAAATTTTCAGCATAGCCAATTGTTCATGCCACCTCATCAGCATGATAGGTGTCATTCTTCAAATCCTGGCCAAAATGTATTTTCACACTTGTGCCACGAAATGACGTTTTGGTCACTATTTATAAATGACACATTTCATGTTCAGAACAAGGAGTCATAAAATGGCTATATTGAAAATGTGGGGTCTAAATGTCCCAAAATAACAAAGTTATGAAGCAACATTGAATTTTTGTGACATTTACTCTTAACACTGCGATGTGTGCAGATTTTGGCCTCCAGTTTTCAACATAGCCTTCTTGTTACCCCACCTCATGAATATGACAGGTGTCATTTTGCAGCTGTCTTCCAAAACATGTTTTCGCATTTGCTCTGTAAAGTCAACTTTGGAAGGGATTTAAAGATTTCCATTTGCACTGATCACAAGGTGGGGTTGGGGGTCAAAAGACAATGTTGAAAATCTGGGATCAGAATGTCAAAAAAACAACAAAGTTATGAGGAAACATTGAATTTTTCCAATGTTTACGCTTAAGTTTGTGATTTTTGCAGTTTTTGCTCTAACTGTGCATGTAGCCTGTTCATTACCTCACTTGATGAATGTGACAAGTGGCATTTTTCAAATCCCCTTGGAAACATGTTTTCACAGTTCCTCTGTGAATTCACCTTTCGGACAGGATTTAAAAAAATATCCACCTGTCTTGATCATAATATGTGATCATAAAAAGATTATGTTGAAAATTTGGGGGCAAAATTAGAAAAAAAACTAAGTTATGAAGAAACGCTGAATTGTTCCAACTCTTACTGATAAAACTTTATTTTTGCAGATTTTGGTCCCTAATGTTCAATGTATCCCATTGTGTTACCCAACCTCATGAACATGACAAGTGTCATTTTTCAAGTCCCCTCCGAAACATGTTTTTGCAGTCACACTGCAAAATCACCTTTTGCTTGGGATTTAGAAAATTCCACCTGTCTTGATCATAACATCAGGTCATGAAAAGACTATTTTGGAAATTTAGCATCAAAATGTGGGAACCCACAGAAAGTTAGATATTGCCTCTCAGCTGGCCTATCCTGGGTAAATATGATCTAAAAATGGGTAAAAGCAGAGCACCACTGAAAATTAGATATTGCCTCTCATCAAGCAGGACCCCAGTAAAGCAGAGCCCCCACTGAACTTGGCATCAGTGCTGCTCTGTCCTGGGAAAAAAACATTGTAACAGATGGACCCACCTGAAAATGTAACTCATTTTTCTGCTGGGCTATCCTGGATAAATACACTATGAAAATGGATAAAAGCAGGGTCCCATTGAAAACAAGATATTGCAACTCAGCTGTGCTATCCTGGGTAAATATGGTGAACAAACTGGGAAAAGTAGGATCCCAATGAAAACGAGATAGCATCTGAGCTGTTCTATCCTGGGTAAATACAGTACAAAAATGTGTCAAAGCAGGACCCAATTTCAAATGATATTGCATCTCAGCTGGGTTATCCTGGGTAGATATATTGCAAAACTGTGAACACAGGACCCTACAGCAGAACCCCACTGAAAAGAAGATGTTGCATCTAAGATGATCTGTCCTGGGAAAATACATTGTAAAAGCAGAACTAAAGACTAGATGTCACATATTTAACCTCTACTATCTTGGGTAAATGCAGTGTAAAAATGTGTAAAATCAGGACCCCATTATGAATGACATATTACATCTCATCTGGTCTATCTTGGGTAAATATATAGTAAAAATGTGTATAAGCAGGACCCATTACAACATCATTCAATCAAAAAATCAGCCTTTACTAATGTTTGCTCTGTACGGCAGTGGTTCTGCTTCTCACTCTTTGTTTCTGGCAGACAGTCTGTCTCTGCAATACAGCAACAGCAAGTTGCCTCTCAACAGCACACAGGCACCAGTATATTTTTTAGGGTGGCTGTGGGTGGAGCCCTGCATACCTCCTGCATGAAAAAAGGGAGATTTGCCTGCCTGAACAACAGTGTGAAGTTGCCTCACAGTCGCCTCTGTGCCATGAAGCACTATACGCTGTCCATTAGCGGTGCACAGCACTATTTTTCTGCAGTCAGAGGTCATGGTAGAACATGACACAGTCCACCATGTCCAAGATGGCTGACAACTTGTATTGCACATGTGTGGCTACTTGTTTATGCACAATAGAGTTTGGTGCCCATCTTGGTCACAGAAGACTATGTTGTCTTCCATCATGACCTCTGTTTCTTTTTTTTTATACATTTTTTTTCCTTCCACCCACTTGACCATCCCTCTCAGCACCCTCCACCCTCCACCCGCCCCCCAGAAATGTAACAGTCACACTGGGGGTGCCCAATCCCCCAGTGAAGGAATCCTTGGTCAATTTTCTTTTCACATTTTTTCTCCTCTTCCCATTTCTTCCTCTCTGCCCATCTGACCCTCCTCTCAGCACCTACCCCCTCTGATGTTAGTGACACGTTAACCCCCAGTGCAGGAACTTTCATTTTTCTTCACCTTGTAAAAGGAAACCATCTATTGATGTCTTTTTAGGCCTTTACTATCCCCCCACCCAACCCTCCCACTCAGCACTCATCACCCTGCACACACCCCCAAGCCCTTACTTACCCATTGGGGGTCCAATGCTGTAATCCTCTCTGGAGTGCATACATGTCTTCACTCTTCAAAGCCGGACTACAAACTGAAGAAACAAGTAAGCAGTTCAATGTATTTCAGTGGTGCTTTGAACTTAGTGGCATAACTTGGCAATGTTTGCATATTTTTGGCCCAAATTTTCAACATGCCATTTTTGGAATCCTGCCTCATGATCAATTGCACTGGCATTAGACAAATCTGTCCCAAAAGGTGATTTCGCAGTCCCTGCACAAAACACCTTTTGGGCAGGAGTTGAACATTTTCTCTGCCCTTGTTCATGAGGTAGGGTCATAAGAAGGCTATGTTGAAAATCTGGTGTAAAAATATAAAAAAACAACAAAGTATGAGCCTACATTAAATTTTGAGAATGCAGGCTTGTATCTTTGGTAATTTTCAATATCTTACCCCAAATTTACAACATAGCCATATTTTTACAGCACCTTATAAATGTGTTATCATTTTTGAAATACTGGCCAAAATGTTTTTTTACATCTTGGAAGGTAATTTTGCTGTCCCTACATGAAATCACCTTTCAGACAGAAGTTGAACATTTTCTCTGTCCTTGTTCATGAGGCAGGGTCATAAGAAGACTATGTTATAAATTTAGCGTAAAATATAAAAAAAAAATGAAGTTTATGAAGCTATGCTGAATTTTGCAAATGCAGGCTCATAAGTTTGGTAATATTCAATATATTTACACCAAATTTTCAACATAGCCATTTCTTTACAGCACCTCGTGAATGTGACAGCTGTAATTTTTCAATTCCTGACCAAAATGTGTTTTTGAGTCCTGAAAGGTAATTTCGCATTCCCTGCATGAAATCACTGTTAGGCCAGGAGATGAAAATGTTCTCTTACCTTCTTCATGATGCATGGTCATAACGAGGCTATGTTGAAAATTGGGTGTAAAAATATTAAAAAAGAACACATTTATGAGCCTACTGTATGTTACATTGTGCAAACGCAAGCTCATAACTTTGGTAATGTTCAGTATTTTTACTCCTAAATTCCTCAGCTGCAGCCCTCGGCTCTGGCCAGAGTTTTTTTTTTTCAGCTGCAGATTGACTAGGCTCTGAAATTGCCCAGCTGTTCACTAGGGAATGTCACCTTCCAATTGGCTGTTCTGGAGGTCTGTCACTTGACAAGGAACTGGTTGCTGCAAAGGTATCTGAATAAATCAGATCCACCACAAGTCAAAGTACTTGTGGTGTTCTCCTTGGGCAGTCTGACCTGACTGATCATCCACTCACCTTCTGATCCATCACCTTGCCAGCTGAGAGGTCAGAGGTGATGACAAACATGCATGGGACAGATATAAGGCATAGTGGGGGTTGCAGGAAGTAGGCTGTTGGTTAACTAGAATCTGCAGCTTATCAAATAGGTAGGGAAATGGGCAGACTGGGTTGGCCAATTGTACCTTATCTGCCATCAAAGTCTATGTTTCTGCGTTTATAAGAGGGCCACAGATTTGCAGTTCAAAGGCAGCCTTTCCACAAATGTCCTTATTTATGCAAAGTCTTGCAGTATGACAATGCTTCAATAACCAAACCAGCCCTTGTGGGTGCGCTCTCAAATATAGTTTGGTCAAGGCAACAGTTGAGGATTCCCAATCTAGTCAGCAGTGCTGAGGTGGCAGTGGTCAGCAACTTTGTTGTACAAAACTACAGGGAGCCTTAAGGTAAAGCCCCCTTAGAAGGGTTACACTTAAAGCAGAGACTGGCACAACATCCATCAAACTCTGATGGGCAGATTGGATAGGTGAACAGGCCTCTTTTTAACATTGTCTACATAACTATGTAAAGACCAAACAATTTTAAAATCAGCTATTGTACTAAAATACTTGCTATTGATAATCATAGGTGACCTAAAGTATGTCTCCATGAAGTGATACAAACTTATACATACCATTCTTCTTTTCTGAGAGACTTTTTTTGTACTTCATCAGCTGTGGTCATACTGTAGTTGGTTATTACAGAACTGTATATTGTCTTTCAAATGAGACGTTAAACCGAGGTCCCGCCTGCCTGTTCCGGTGGTTGTTCAGGTGGACATTAAAGATTCTATGGCACTTCTTGATAAAAGTAGGGATGTTTTTATTGAACAGAATCATAACGTGCATGAAAGGAACATCAAAAAAGTCATCTCTTATCTCTGCACCCCAATGTCATATCCCAAACCTACCCCACTCTATGCATACTTTTTAATGAAAGAAAACCCCCTCCACCACATCAACACACATGTTCAGGGGTGAAACTTTAAATCCTTCCTCAACACCTCCTGTAATGCATTCTCACATATTGAAGAATAAGTGGCATACAACATCCCATTTTTGCTGAAATAGAAACTGACATCTTCCCTGCTATAAGTAAAACTTTAAACGTGCGTAGAAAACCGTCAGTGTTCTTGCATCATGGGATACTAACAACTATGGACAGTTTCCTAAGACCAATATTTCATATGTCATATTTCTCAACCAAGGCTTCCTCCACTTGTTAGCCAAACATTTCCAGAGCCCTATTGAATGGGAACATTCCAGCAAGAAATGTTCCTGCATCTCCACTTGTGCATTACAATCTGGATACAAGCAATTTCGATCCTCTATTGCTTTATGTTCATGATTGCCTCTAACCCCTATCTTTCCATGAACACAGAGCCACTGTGTATCACACATCCTGGGGGGGGGGTCCAAGGATTCATTAACTGCCGATACATCAGATGATTATTTGCAACTTCACAATGTTTAAACTGTGGTTCTTCTGGGCATATAAACTTTAAAACTTGTTGGTACAGCTGTTTCCTGGCCATCTATAGCAGCACCTGTTGAGTAATTTTTCATTTAAATAATTTTTGAAAAGCTATTTTCAAATATCTCTCCATTTTAACTGTCACCATAATCTTTAAAGGTAGGTTAGACCACTTCAGCAACACATCCTGAAAGATATTCACTAACCAAGCTTTTATTAATGTAATTCTTAACAGTATTGTTGGTTTTATATTTGTTACCCAAAATAAACAATGAAAAAATGCTACATGATTTATCATCCCTACTCCCCCTTTGTTCTTGGGCAGATAAGTCACTTCTTCCTTTACTGGGTTTTAACGGCTCCCCCCACAGCAACTGAAAAAAGACACTGTACACCCTTGTTTCTAAGGCCAGTGGAAGCAGAAATACTGTACTCACATATAAAAAACATGGTAACAAGAACTGTTTTGTCTTGTGTACCTTCATTAGTTTGGATAACTGTCATCCTTTCCATTTTGCTACTTTCTTTCTCTAGTTTGAATAGCCAGATCGCAATTGTGATGTGCCATGTCCCCAGGACCAAACTACACTCCTAAAATTGTAATGGGAGTCTCAGATATTAGTATTCCTCCAACCTCCGCTCTGTGTTCAGCTCCTGGTCCTAAATGCAAGCCTCTGCACTTTTGGAGGTTTAACCGTGACCCTGAAAGCTGCTCATACGCCTTTATCAGCCCCAACTTCACCTCCACACTCTTCCTATCTTTGGTAAACACTCAGATGTCGTCAGCATCCTCAAGGGCCTTTACCTCATTTCCTTCTTGTGTACCTGAAATACCCTGGAGATCTGGGTGTGCCAAGATCTAAGTATCTAATGCAAAAATATATAAATAGGAGACTCAGTGGGCATCCCTGTCTTACTCCTTTCTGGATCCTAAATTTCCTCCCCCCTTCCCTGTCAATACAGAGGATATCACAGCATTCCCATATAGCAACTGTAACCATTGTAAAAAGGACGATGGTAAGCCATTTTTTTGTAGCACTTTAAATAAAAAAGCAAGATTTACCTGGTCAAATGCTTTATATTGGTCTAAAGACAATAAAATCCCTTGTACTTTATTTCTTTTGCAAAAATTAAACATATTTCTTGTAATGCAGAGATTATTCTGCATATTATGCCCTGGCAAGGCACACGTTTGTACTGGGTGTATTAGATCATTCGCTAATGTTTTCTATCTTTGTTGCAGTGTGAACGTTAAAATGTTAAAATCCAAATTCATTAAACAAATTGGCCACCAAGCAGATATTTGGTCTTGTCTCCTGATTTGTAGAATTATGTCACCAGCCCATGAGAGAAGGCCGATGGAAGCTGCTGCAGTGATAGCAAATACCTAAACAATATTGCCAAAAATGCTGCCATCATCTCTGGGAAGGATTTGTGGAACTCATTTGGAATGCCATCCTCTCCAGGTGTCACACCTGTTTTCAGAATTCTGATAACAGCTAAGATTTTTCCCTCTTGTATATATTCAGCCCTATGCTAGTCATCTTTTCAGGTTCTAAAACTGGTATTTGAACTTCCTCCAGGAAATCATCCATCATCTCTGGGTCTAATACCACTGGTCTCATGAATGCCTCTAGGTGCCATTCCACCACCACCTGTACGCCAGCCATGCTGGACCTCAGTACCCCCTCAGTATCCTCCAATACTGAAAGCTGTGACACATTTTTCCTGTCCTTACATGCAACGCAGGGGTCTGAAAAAGGATTTTTTCTTGTCCCAAAACTGAGTTCCATCTGTAATGTGGTGGCCCTGTCATATTGCACCTGTTTCATCTCTTGTTTTATCCCCGTAATTTGTTCTGTTAAGCCACTTTGTGTCTTGTATTTTGCTGTTAACAGCTTATACAGCTGTGCCTTCAGTGGCAAATATCTCAAGCCCTTTGTATTTGCCTCTTTTTTTCCAAAAGTTTGCATCCACCTCTGAACCTGACACTTCATATCCTGCCACCATTGCCCAACATCCTCATACAAAGACATGACAGATGCCCTCGCTATAAACACCTCTGGTAGTCCTAGTTTGATCCAGGCCCATAGGAAGCATTTTGAAAGTGTTAAGGCGATAATGTTGAATAAGAATAATGATTTCCCAGGAGTCGGGGGTAGGAAAAACAAAACAGAAGTGTATTTAATAATTTAGTAAAAGCCTGAAAACCCACCACACAGCAACTAGACCCCCAGAGCTTCTGGGTGCCCAGAACCCCCGCCTCTGGCCTTTATATAGAAATATTTCACACGGGACATTGTAGTAATGCTGCTTATCATGGGGTGAGGGTGGGTGGGTGGATGTTGGCATTGTTGGTCAGCGAGTTGCCCCCCCCCCAGTTGCAGCTGCAGGTCCTAAGGCTAGCCAGACCAGTTGCCTTCTAGTGTCTCCCTCCTCCAACTTGCTCCTTCTGTTCTCTCCCCAGCACCACCACTGAGCCAAACAAGTCTCCTTTTTTAATTTTAGATACAGGGACTCTAGAGTAGGAAGGGGTTCGTTCAGCAGTACCCCACCAGCTGCTGCATTCTATTCAGTATTTTCTGGGCTTCCCCCACTTTGCTTCTTCAGTCTGTTCTCTCTCTCAGCACCACCTCTGAGCCAGGCTAACAGATCATCCCCTCTCCCTTCACCTGAGATCTTTGTTTTCACTTCAGTACACCTCCGCCACCAGTGTTTTCTTTTCTCCCTTTGCTCCTGTCCTTTTCTGGCTGCTCTTCTGGCCCCCTCCAAAACTTAGTCAGTACTGAGTTTGCTTGAGACTGCCAACCTGCCACTGAGGGTAACTGTGTGATTCCCCCTCTTCTGGAATAGTTTCAGTCACCCACCATCTCTGCTGCCTTTCTTTCTCACAAAGGAAATTCTTCCAAGTCCTTTCCTGTCCTTGCTGTTCTTGCCCCCAGCATCCCAGCCCCCCTCCCAAATGTCCGGTCAGGTGTGTAATAAGTGCCTGCGCGGAACTGCTATTTTAGTTTTGATTAATCATATACACAAGAGTGAGAGTCGGTCAGGTTTTATCAACTAACGGAATCAGAAATCAACCAGCCCAAACTGGCCATGATGTGCAACACAAGGAAATGACAACTTGGTCCCGGAGCTGCTTCTACTTGTGTTGCAGCTGCCCACACTCATCAGTTAGCCACCTGCTACACAACCAAACAAGCTGTAGCACACAGAGCACAGACAAAGACACGAATCACCAATCAAGTCCGATGTCATGTGCTCCAATCTGCTGAACAACCACCATCCTTCGTGAAGAACCCCAGCAGGCTCTCCTTTCTTGCCTGTTTGCAGTCTGCTGCATCAATGGAGACTTGGTGCTCCACGGATGAAATAAAATAAAAAGTGCTGAGCTGCTCTCTGCTGCCACCCTGCCGCACAGCTCTGTACAGCAGACTGTGACAGAGTGACAGAAGTTTAAACTCAGTACTTGCTGGGTGGGCAGTCACTAGGAATCTCTCTGCAGTCTGCAGTCTTTTTTTGGGAGGAAACTAGGGGACAAAAAACGGTACAGCCATGGCTTTACCAGCCTTACTGGTTCCTATGACCCTGGTTTGACCTCTGGGCTAAGTAAGCTCCCTGTGTTCATCTTCCACTTCTGTGCTGGAGTATGTATCCCTGTGTCTATGGAAATAATAGTCATTACTGCCATGTGTAACAAAAACTCCACTGGCACAATTTTTGTTTGCAGCACCCAAACTCTTTTTTTTTTTCTATATGTAGTTTTTGCTGCTTTTTCCCTTTTCCCCTGGACCTGGGACCCCGGCAGACATGTGTGTGCACATGGAGGTGCACATGCATGCCAGATATTGGCTCGGCCCCCTCAGTCCCCCTGGCAATCGCCAACCCCCTCCTGCCTAAGCCTACCATCGGACCTCCACCAGACAGGAGCAGAACTATGGGGGGGGGGGGCAACCACTTCTGGGAGGGGAGAGCTGCCTTCTGCTGCTCAAACCTGCTCCCTTCTCCTCCCCCATGCCAGCACCCTGATGACCTGATGTCGTTCCTGAACCTGGGTCTCTGGCACGAGGCAAAGAGTCCAGTGCCTCAGCTGTCAGCACCACTGGGCCTGCCCCACCCGAACTCTTTTTGAAACAAATATATAGTCTGTCTTGGATGTTAGATTACTTCTAACATATGTGTAAGTTATTTCTGGCCTAGCTTGCTTACTGCAGTCAATTAATTCTGCTATTTCTATACAATTTTTCAGTGCTGTTGAATCGCAATACACTTTTTACCCTTGTGCCTTGCGTGTTTTCCCTCTAATGTGCAATTAAAGTCCCCCCCCATATATTTTTTGATGTAGCAAAATGTGGCTATATCACCTCCAACATTTTTACTCTCTCTGCTTTTACTTGTGCCCCATACACCACTATGAATCTGCTTGGCTTGTTTTGCCATATCCCATCTAAAATCAAAACCTGGCTGAATATCAATAATCCTCTGAAACTTAAAAAATGGTCCTGTAAAGAGTACCCCCACCCCATCTGCCTTATCTATTCTGAAAGACCAGTATGAAGGTCCCCATACCCAAGACCATTTCACCTGTGTCACCTTGGCTATTGAATTAAACCATGTTTCCTGTAAGAAATTCACATCTATAGCTAGGCCATGCAACATGGAAAACCCAGCATTTTGTTTCACCTCGTTCAATATACTATGAATATTTAAGGTGGCTAGAGAAAATTTAGACATATTCATCTAGTTTCACAGCCATTTCTTCTTTTTTCTTTTTGTTGCCCTTCTTCTCCTTGTCCTCCTCACTCATGCCCTCCTTTTCCTGGGGGTCGAGTGGGTGGATAGGGCATCTGAGTCTAGATCTCCAGTTTCTGAGACTCCGCCACTAGCTGTGGCTAACAACTCAAAGGGGTTCTCTGATTCTAGCCCTGCTGTAACTGTTTTCTTCTGCCTAAGGCTTCAACTGCCTTGGCAATGGTGTTTTCCATTTTGGCGTGGATGGGGGTTTTGTACAGCCAATCCCTCCGATACAGGTGTTACTTCGCTAAATGTGGATACAGAGGTTGGGGCCACCATTCTATTTGGGGCATCTATCTCCATATTATCATCCTGTGGCCTTGTGGGTGAGTGTTGATTTTCTCCCCTCCAGATCTGCAGGGATCTGTGCCTCCTGGGACACTCCCACCTGCCTTTCTTGTGGGGCTGGGCCTTTCTCTTTCAGTTGTGTTTTTTTGATTGTCATCTTGGTTTAGTGGGTACTGTCACAAACCCACTCAGCAGGTCAGGCCCTCTGCTCCCAAAGTGCCAACCTCAGAGCACAGTCTTGTGAACAGTTTAACAGAACAAGGTAACCCTTTTGTCTATTTTGTGAGTTCCGATCAACCTTTGGTCTCAAGTCTTGGAGGGATTCAAACTGTAAACCTCTTGCTAGTGTACCCAAGGCACAGGCTCAGATATTTCTGTCTTCGGGGGGCCAGCTATCTTTGCCTACGGGCACCTAACCAGGTATACAGAGATGAACCCTTAAAAGCTTTAATAAAGACCTCAGATTTAAATGCTTCTCTTTCCAGTTTGGTACCACCATTCAAGCTTGTGCTTTGTGTCTGCCATAACCATATATACTTTTCTTACAAATAAAAGAAATTCAAAGACAGACCAAGTATGCTCTAAAGAATTTTACTAAAATAGATACAAATATGTAAAACACAAAATACAGAACTCTTATATCACAAGACATACAAATCTTTTAAAAGAACAAGGTTTAAACAGTGCAAATTTCCTGCAACAATATTTAGATTTTTTTGTCTATCTTTCTAAATACCTGTTTTAAAATGCTCACAGATGTTTCATTGTCAGTCTAGATAAAATTGCATGTGAAGTAAAACAGAATATTCCTTAAAGCAAACTGTGTTTGCCAACCCCTTTTTTGTGTGAGGTCACCTAGCTCCTCCTCTGTCAGAAGATATAAAAAAATATATAATAAAAAGACAGGATGTCTTTTTCAAGAATTAAATTCTGCAATCCTCAGCATTACTCATATGTTCTTCAAATGACATCTCTTTGGATCTCATGATAAGCTTCCCCTTTCCAGGACATGAAAGCATCTTTATGATTTCACAGTAATACATCACAACCTGTTTTTCTTCCTCTGGAAGCTTAATAAAATGGATATGCTCAACTCAAGCTTCTTTCAACCTGTAATTAGCTTCAGGCCTTCTACGTAACACCTGGTGTGTGTGTGTGTGTGATCTCACATGCTGTTTCAGCATTTTCTCATGGCTTTCTTCTTTCAGCTGAAACCTGGGGTGGGGGCGAAGTCACTACTTAAGAAACAAATTTTCAGCAGAGACAGTAATACATATTATATTAAAACAAATGATACAGCACTCAGAACTGGCTGTCCACGTCACAATTCCTCCCTACCTAGACTGAATTTGGGGGTTTTATCCCCTACATGAGATGAGCTTACCAAATGAGTTCACTCCTCATAGACCCTAGACAGCCCAGCTGAGTTCTGGTTTTTGGCTCCAGCCCTATGTACAATTTTTAGATCATACCCTTGTAAAGCAAGATTCCATCTTAACAGTTGACCATTGTTTTTCCCCAACTGCATAAGCTAAACCAGGGGATTGTGGTCAGTCTGCACCACAAATGCTGCCCATACAAGTATGGCTCTAATTTCTTTAGGGCACACACTATGGCAAGACACTCCTTTTCCACCATGGAGTACGCTTGCTCCCTGGAAAGTAGCTTCCTACTCAGGTACACTACTGGGTGATCTGTCCCTTGGCTAGATGTTTGACTCAGTACTGCCTCAATACCCATGTCTGAGGCATCAGTCTGAACTATAAAGATCTTGCTATAGTCAGGACTTATCAAAACAGGAACACTGCACAGTGCCTCCTTTAGTCTGGTAAAGGCTTCCTCACAGGCTGGGCCCCAGGTAATTTTCTTTTGCATCCTTTTCTTTGTCAGGTCAGATAGGGGAGCAGCCAGGGAACTGTAATTGGGTACAAATTTCCTGTAGTACCCTGCTGTCCCTAGAAAGCTCCTGACCTGCTTCTGGGTTTCTGGGGTAGGCCATGCCTGGATCACCTCTGTCTTTATTTGGTTAGGATGGAGTTGTCCCCAGCCTACCACATGCTCAAGGTATGCCACTTCTCCCATGGCCACCTGGCACTTCTCAGCTTTGACAATGAGCCTAGCCCTCTGTATCCTGTCCAACACTTCCCTAAGGTGGGATAGCTGCTCCTCCCAGCTGGTACTATAGATGGCAATGTCATTCAGGTATGCCATGACATACTCCTCAGCACTATTTAACACCTAGTTCACCAACCTTTGGAAATTGTCCGGGGCATTCTTCTTTCCAAAAGGCATTACTTTAAACTCAAATAAGCCTATCAGAGTGATGAAGGCTGACCTCTCCCTAGCTCTGTCAATTCTACCTGCCAATACCCCTTTGTCAGGTCAATGGTTGTAAGGTAGGTCGCCCCTCCCAACATGTCCATGAGTTCATCCATCCAGGGAATTGGGTGGGCATCTGACTTTGTGCCTGCATTCAGTCCATGACAGTCCACACAGATACAAGTTCAGCCATCTGGCTTGGGCAGAAGGACTACGGGGTGAGGCCCAGAGGCTGTGGGATCTCTGGAGTTCCCCTAAATCCAGCATCTCCTCCTCTTCCCTCCTAATGTCCTTTTGGACAGCCTCTGATACCCGATATGCTGTTCACCGTATGGGCATCTGTGTCCCCTTCTCCACATCATGTGTCACTAAGGGGGTAAGTCTAGGCTTGGCGCTAAACAACAGGCAAAGTCTGCTAAAACCTCCCTTACTTTCTGAATCTGGTTCGGGGCCAGCTGGGGAGAGAATTTTACTGCCTCCACAGAGGACTTCCACATACCTTCCTACAGAAAATCCAGAAGGGGATCTCCTTTGTCCATCCCCTCCCCATGACTACACACTGCAAACACCATGTCAGCCCTATTTGCATATGGCTTCATCATGTTGACATGGTACATCTTTTCTGTCTGTCTTCTGTCAGGTAACTCCACAATGTAGTTCATGTCATTTACCTCCTAACCACTTTGTATAGTCCTGCCCACTCAGCTTGTAGCTTGTTTTTCCAGACCTGAATAAGGACCATGACTTCCTGACCCACTATGTACAAGCGAGCTGTGGCTCTGTGGTTGTACCACACTTTTTGTTTCTGTTGGGCAGCTGCTAGTTTGCTCTGGGCTGTCACCGTAAGCTCCTTCAGTCTTTCCCTAAATCAAAGGATGTAATCCACAATGGGAGTTCCCTTGGTGGTGTGCTTGTCTTCCCAGTCCTCCTGGATCAAATCTAGGGGCCCACTTTCCGGGCGTCCATATAAGAGTTCGAAGGGGGGAAATCCTGTTGACTCGGGGCACCTCCCTGTATATAAACAATAGGTGCAGAAGGTATTTCTCCCAGTCCCTCCTATGCTGTTCAGCAAATGCTCAGAGCATTGACTTTAGGGTACCATTGAATAATTCCACAAGTCCATTGGCTTGTGGGTGATACGGTGTTGTGTATCTCTGCACTACTTCACACTTCTCCCATAAACATTTCATCAGGTATGACATGAAGGAACCCCCTCGATTGGTGATAACCTCCTGTGGAAACCCAACACGGGAGAAAATCCCAAGTAAGGCATCTGCCACTTTGTCCTCAGTGAAGATATGGCAACTGCCTCTGGGTACTGGGTGGCATAATCCACCACAGTCAGGATGAATCTCTTCTCTGAGGAGCTGGAGGTATTTAAAGGCCCCATAATATCCATTCCCACCCTCTGGAATGGCTCGTCCAACATGGGCAAGGGGATCAGGGTTGCTTGGGTTTTCTTGCCAGCCTTCCCTATTTCTTGGCACCGGTGACAAGACCTGCAATACTCCTTCACCTGCTGGGCGAAGTTAGGCAGTAGAAATTCTGGGCTAACCGCTGCATAGCTGCATGATTCCCAGATGACCAGACAAGGGAATATCATGTGCAATTTTGAGCAACTGCTCATGATACCCCTGGGGAACGACAAGCTGCCTGCCTAGCATCCCTCCCTTTGTCTGTACTGCCTGAGTATACATAAATCCATTTTCCCAATAAACCTTATGTCTGCCGTCACCTCCCTGTGTGCTGTCCGGTCTGCCCAAGCCCTCAGCTTCTCTAAGCTAGGGTCACTTCTCTGAGCAGCTGCAAACCCCTCACACATTCCCAAGGCATGGGACAGGTCCCCTTAAGTTGCTAAACTAGGGTCCCTAGCACTAGCGTCAGGGCACTCAGGATCACTGTCAATCCCAACCCTCTGACAATGAGTCACCCCTCCCTCTTTGGAGTAACCCTCCGTAGCTGTGTGGTCACTTGCTACCTGGGAAATTTCTATCCCCTCTTCATTAATCTCCATATCAGGAGACACAGGCTGGGGAACCAGCCTGTCAGTGGTTTCCACAATGGCTTCTGTGGGGTTCAGGGAACTACAATTGTCCCTTGCCACTAGGCTACGGGTAACTGCACATATCATCCCCTGTTGGAGACTGTTACCCAGGATCACATCCATGGCTAATGTTTTGGCTACAGCCACCTGTTGCACAGTTCCCCCTGTTTCACCCCAGTCTAAGAGAACACTAACGAGGGGTAATGTTTTCTCTTCACCAGTGAACCCTTGCACAGTGACGTATTTATTGGGTATAAGCTGACCAGGCTGTACCAGATCCCCCTTTACTAATGTCAGGGATGCCCCTGTGTCCCTTAACCCTTGTGTCTGCACACCATTTACCATGACTGGGTGCATGTGTTCTCTCATGTTCATTGGCATGCTTCCAGGGACACACAAACAACCTACTTCTTTTCTAGCACCCTGTTGTGTATTATTGCTCACCTTTTTGGGAGACTGTCTGGCAATATGCCCAGTTTCTTTATATAACCAACATTAATTTCTTCTCTCAGAGAAATCTTTTCTCTGAAACCTGGGGCTAAGTGGTTTCGGTGGAGGCCGTGAGGGTTTTAGCTGCCCTGAAGGCACACTTTTCCCTTTCTGGGCTGCCATGCCCACCCTATTTGCTCTCAGAGCAGGTCTACTCTTGCCATAGAGGTCCGAGAGTTCAACTGCCTCTTGCACTGTTTTGGGATCTTGGTCCCCCAGCCAGGTTTTTAGCTCTGCTGGGCAAGCCCAATAAAACTGTTCTAATAAAATCACATTTTCAATTTTATCAACAGAGTTTGCCTCAATTCCTTCCCACCAACATATTAAAAATGACATTGTTTCATGGCTAGCTCCTCATAGCTCATATCAGGGCTTCTCCTGAGCTTATGGAATTTAGCTCTTTATGATTCAGCAGTTAATTCAAACTTCTTTAACAGTGCAGCTTTTAGTTTGCTGTAATCATTGCTATCCTCATTGTCCATTTGACCCAATGCATCCTGAGCTTGCCTGGTAAGTAGTGGGGTTAGCTGGAAGCTCCAGAACTCTCTAGGAATTTTAGCCTGAATGCAAACTTTTTCAAAAGAATTTAAAAAGACATCCATATCTTCCCCCTCTTTAAACTCGGCTATTAATTAGGAATTCAGTTTGTAACCCAGTCCTGCAGTCCCAGTTAAACCCAAGCCACTTACCTGCTCCGGTGCCGCTGGTCAGAGTCGTAGCTTCTCCAGTTCGTGTTGCCTCTGGCACTCCTCTCTCTTCTCCTCTGCAGCTCGTTGGTGTTCATGCTTCTCACAGTCTGCCTCCCTCTGTTGTTGCTCTGCCTCTCGCTGTTCTCCTCTGCCTCTCTGCATTCTTGCTCTGCCTCACGGTCCGCCTCTCACTTCTCTTGCTCTGCCTCTTGGCATTCTCACTCTCTCTTCTCCTGGAACTCCAGCTGCATCTTGTGCAACTCACTTTGCAGCCTGAGCACCTCTGGATTCAGGATACAGGTGACCTTCCTCTGCTGCTGTGGCCCTTCACTGACAGTGGCCCTGCTGTCCTCCTCACTGGATCTGGACACAGCACTAGCCACTAGTCCTGCCACACTCAAGGTCTGGTCCCATTCAGTCATGGCCTGTGACTTGCTGCTCTGGGTCTCTGCTACCATCAGGGCCTCTATGAGGTTCTGCTTTTTGGCTATCACCTCGAACAGGACTCCTCTGTCCCCACACAACTGCTTCAAGTAATCTACAGTGTGCTTGCTGTAGTTGGAAGCCATCTTTTTCCCTGACTATGACTACTCTGACTTGCACTTTAGGAAAAAAAAATAAAATGGGTAGGGACTTGACTGTACGTCAAGTGATATATAGTTCTGTTTCCTTTTTAAAATAAAACTCTGTCTTTTTCTTTCTTTGCAAGAGAGCTTACGGTCTCAAGCTGACATAGAACAATAAAGCTTGTGATACCAAAATTATGCCACCACTGCCAACCAATCTGTCGCAAACCCACTCAGCAGGTCAGGCCCTCTACTCCCAAAGTGCCAACCTCTGAGTGCAGTCTTGTGAACAGTTTAACAGAACAAAGTAACCCTCTTGTCTGTTTTGTGAGTTCCGCTCAACCTTTGGTCTCAAGTCTTGGAGGGATTCAAACTGTGAACCTCTTGTTAGCATACCCAATGCACAGGCTCAGATATTTCTGTCTTCGGGGGGCCAGATATCTTTGCCTACGGGCACCTAACCAGGTATACAGAGATGAACCCTTAAAAACTTTAATAAAGATCTCAGATTTAAAATACTTCTCTTTCCAGTTTGGTACCACCATTCAAGGTTATGCCTTGTGTCTGCTATAACCATATACACTTTTCTTACAAATAAAAGAAATTCAAAGACAGACCAAGTATGCTCTAAAAAGAATTTTACTAAAATAGATAAAAATATGTAAAACACAAAATACAGAACTCTTATATCACAAGACATACAAATCTTTTAAAGAACAAGGTTTAAACAGTGCGAATTTCCTGCAACAATATTTAGATTTTTTTGTCTGTCTTTCTAAATACCTGTTTTAAAGTGCTCACAGATGTTTCGTTGTCAGTGTCTAGATAAAAGTGTGTGTGAAGTAAAACCGAATATTCCTTAAAGCAAACTGTATTTGCCAACCCCTTTTTTGTGTGAGGTCACCTAGCTCCTTCTCTGTCAGAATGTATAAAAAAAATCTAATAAAAAAAAAACAGGATGTCTTTTACATAGATACATAGATACATAGACAGTGTCGGCAGATAAGGGCCTATGGCCTATTCTTTTTCAAGAATTAAATTCTGCAATCCTCAGTATTACTCATACGTTCTTTAAATGACATTTCACTGATCTCATGATAAGCTTCCCCTTTCCAGGACATGAAAGCATCTTTATGATTTCACACTAATACATCACAACCTGCTTTTCTTCCTCTGGAAGCATAATAAAATGGATATGCTCAACTCAAGCTTCTTTCAACCTGTAATTAGCTTCAGGCCTTCTACGTAACACCTGGTATCTAAAACCAGTGTGTGTGTGATCTCACACGCTGTTTCAGCATTTTCTCATGGCTTTCATCTTTCAGCTGAAACCTGGGAGGGACGAAGTCACTCCTAAATCACCAGATTTTCAGCAAAGACAGTCAGTAATACATTTTATATTAAAAAAAAATTATACAACACTCAGAACTGGCTGTCCATGTCACAGGTGCAATATATTGTGTGCCACCCAGGAGCATTCTTGAAACACATGCCTGTGCTCCTCACATAAGTTACATCTTGTGTGATTTGCACACTTTAGGCTTATGTGGCCAAACTCTCCACATATCCCACATCTTTGTTTGTCACATGTTTGCCAAATGTGTCCTGACATCACACTTGTGGCAAGCGTTCGCTGCCCAGAATAAAAGCATACACCCCTATCTCTTCCCAAAAATAAGCCATTTGGGAGGTGTAATGTTCCTTCCTCAGTCTGCCACAGTTTAATCTTAAATTTCCAAGCACCAGTCCAAAAAACGTCATCATCCAGTATTGCTTCAGGTGTGCTCAAGACTTTGCATGGCTGCTGCAGCCAGTGCACAATGTCACAAACAAGAATCCCCTCATTTTGAAACCTTAATTTTTATGTGCCTAATGGAAGGTTTTGAGAGAGGGATAACAAGGAAGTGATCCCCAGAGGAGAAAACTTCAACTGGTTGCATTTTAACCAGAAGCGGTTCAAGGAGTGTGGGGAGTGAAAGCTAATGTCAAAATCATCCTCTCCAGACACATGAATTAATGCATATACCTCTATCATCATGAATCTTATGGAGTCTTTTAACAGGACATGACCTACATAATGCCTGTCTGGTGTAATGTCCAGCCCCCTTTGTATCTGAGCCTGACCACATTCCTCTGTGGTGTAGGCTCTGCTCTGTTAAACAAATCAGCAAATCTGGGTTTTGCTAGGGGGGAGCAGCTGTGTCACCTCTCTTGGATCTCGCACCCCTGTCAGTAGTGGGCTCCCCAGATGTTCCATTTGATGGCCTGGGAACCTGGCCCTGCTCATCTCCTTCTTCTTCTCCCCTGCTTAAAACTGTTACTGTCCCATGATTTCCTCATGGCAGTTCTGGGTGTGCTATTGTCACCACCTCCATACTATCTCAGTGCTGGTTCAGCCCCCCCGGTCACCTTCATTTTCCCCATGTTCTACAGGCACTGTCTCTTCATCAAGTCCCAGCTCTCTGGTTTCCCCTCTGTTCACCACACTGTCTCCATCTCTTCCACAAGTTGCTCTCCCCTCCTTCATTTCATCATTTTTAGCCCACTGTACCTCCTCACTGACTATTCTTTGTGAGGTTTCTTTTCCACTAGCTTCTTCCCCTTGTAGGTGGGTGTCCCCATTTCCTCGGGTTTTCCCCAGTACCTGTAACTCCAGTTCTACAGGTTGGCCTCCTGGCACAGGTCCCTGCTTGTCTGCTGGCGTTCCTTCCAATTCCAAAAATTCCATATTTGTATCTGGTATCCATTTTCCATCTTGAGTTTGTTTCCATCCAACGTCATGCAGAGCTCTTTCTGGTGACCACCCATGTTCTGTTGGCACCTCTGCTCATGTTCCAAATGCTCTGTGGATCAGTTCCTATGCAGATAATAATCCCAGTCCGTCACTCGTCATCTTCTGCCATCCAGACACAGAAACTGTCTCTGGAGCCTTCACAAATGATAACCCGGAACTGGGCCTGGGCTTC
Organism: Neoceratodus forsteri; assembly: GCA_016271365.2. NCBI lineage: Eukaryota > Metazoa > Chordata > Ceratodontiformes > Ceratodontidae > Neoceratodus > Neoceratodus forsteri. Next base: position 1,160,972,031 of record CM028130.1, on the reverse strand, counting down.
TCCATGACTGCCGCTCTAGATCCATTTCCTGGCAGCATATGTCTAGCCACCTTCCTCTTTGTATATCTTTCTTCATCCTCTGCTAGCAATTTAAACAAAATTGTGTACCTTTCCTCCAGCTTTTTTCAAGTTGTGCCCCTGCTGTTTCTATGTTGTTCTCCGTGATTTCCATCATGGGTTCTATAGTTAATACCGCCATCTTGTCAAGTAACTTATCCTCCATTTCATCCTTTGAGTCTTCCAAATCCACCTTTGAACTCATTGACACCCTCTCCTCTTCATCCTCCTGTGCAGCTTCAGTTGGGATGGAGGACCGGCTCCCAAGCTGCTGTTCTTTGACTCGCTCATCCACCACTGAATCCTCCATCAGTATGGGCTGACAGTGACCCCTCCTGACAGAGTAATGGAATCTCCCTGGTGTCCTGGCCAAATTTTCCCCCATTCACTAATACCACCAACAGCTTAATCTGGTTCTGTAAGTCAATTTGCATCTGTTCACATATTCCTCTTCCCTTCCCCTCCCCGGGTCGCACCTGGAAATGAGCTACGACTCAGTGTGCCTCTCCCAGTCATCAACTTTTAAATTCAGATAAATAAAGGAACAGGCTATTGACCAAGGCAAAATTACAAGGCTACTGCTAAAATGTCAAAGGTTGCAATCTTTTATTCTAGAAATGGGAAGATTATTTCAATATTATAAAAGACCCCAATGACTCAATAGACCTTTATGTGACTTAAATAAATGGAGAAACCTGTAAGAACTCAAGAAAAAACAGGATTAGGATGGATCATCAGAGTGCTCTGACAGTCTGAATAATAGGTATCCAGTGGGCCATGTGTTTCTGGAAGCAGTCTAGGATGGTGGAGAATATCCAGAAAGCCTGCCTATACAGTAAATATCGCCAGCTATGATACACAACTGATACAGGCAGAAAGATCTGGTTTCTTATTCCCCTACCCATCATCTCCACTGTACTGATGCAGGATTGCTCATGGTCCCCCATCATGTGTTAAACAGTCACTGGACAGCGCATCGAGGTGGCTGCTCCACTCCTCTGGAATTCACTGCTGGTGAGCATTTGATCTGCCTGCACAGTGGAGGACTTTAAGACCAGCCTTCAAACTCATCTGTTTACTCAGTCCTACAGTACCTAGTGAAATTGTCATTTTAATTTCAAGCTATTTAATTTTGTTGTTTAGTATTATATATAGTAACCAGAATCTATCTTAAATTGTAGAAAACAGGTTGGAGAGTCTTAGTGGTTGGGGATTCTATTACCAGGGGAGTAAAGAGGGTGGTCGGTGGAGAAGTGGAGTGGTCAGATGCCTTCCTGGGGCATCAGCCATTCTGGACATGGACAAAATAGGTAGGATAGTGGAGAGAGGGATTCTGGGGCTGTTGGTACATTTGAGTACCAACTATCTGGTAAACCAATCTGTGGAGCTAGTGAAGCAGAACTGCAAGAGGCTGGGGGACAGATTGTGGGCACACTTGGCCTTCCTGGCCTTTTCCAAGCTCCTCCCTGTGTGGAGTGGGAAGGAGGAATAGAGTTAGGAGGGAAGAGATGTAGGAATTAAATGGGTGGTTAGAAGGGTGGTGTCAGGAAAAAGGGTATCAATTTGTGGAGGACTAGGGGGAATTTTACAACAGGATGCTCTTCAAAGGTGATGTCCTTCACCTGACAAGAGAGGGGGCCAGCGCACTGGGGCAGAAGTTTGATATCTGCATTAGACAGTTACACTGGGGATGCTGAGGCTAGAGGAAGCACAGTAGAGGGAGTGAGAAAGGGGAACCTAGCTAGTGTTCCCCCTCTACTGAGGACTGGTAGCAGTAAGGTGAGTAAAAATAAGACTGAGGTTTAAAACAGGAGTAGTGGAAGAGACAAAGGGGGGAAGGCTCTAAGGGCGTGCAAGCAATAGGAAAAATAAGAAGATAAGAATGGGAAAGAATGCAGGTGTAGGACTGCGCCAGGAGTCTGCATAAATAAAATCATTGCGCTCCAGGCAGTGGTGGTAGACACTGAGGTGGACCTTGTAGCCATCACAGAAACTTGGCCACAGAGAATAATGACTGCAACTTGTTAGTACCAGTTTACTCAATGTTTAGACACGGTAGACTGAAAGGCAAAGTGGGAGTGTAGCCCTGCATGTCAGGTAGGGTATAGAGGCTGTGGATGACGGACACATTAGAGAAAACAAAGAGAAACAGAGTCACTGTGGCTTCACAGCATGGCACCCTCCGGCAAGAAAATTTGGGTGGGGTGATTTATAGACCACCAGGACAAGGGGAAGAGAGTGACAGGGAGCTCAGGGAAGAGCTGGCAAGGGGAGTAAAGAAGGGGCAAGTGGTTATGGTGTGTGATCTGAACCTGCCAGATATTGATTGGGACATTTCAATAGTCAGGTGCACCAGAAGTCAGGCCCTGTTGGATACCTTGCAGAACTACCTGCTAGGACAGCTTGTTAAGAACCCATTTGACAGGTGTCAATTCTCAGTTTGGTGCTAAGCAACTCTGAGATGGTTGGTGGAGTGTGGGTAGGTGAGCCACTGGGGTCCAACAACCTTAACTCTTTGGTTCAGGCTGGCCCTCAGTACCAGAATGCCCCTATCAAAAACTGAAGTCCGAGATTTTGGAAAAGGAGAATTCAACCGGGTGAGGGAGCTGGTCTGAGACAAATTGACCAGGGTGGACAGCATCAGAGATGTAGAGGAAAGATGGGGGTCAATTAAGGGAACCATTCTCAAGGCAACAAAGTCGTACACAAGAATTGTTACAAAATGAAGCAGGGAGAAAAGACTAATATGTTTCTTGGTGGGGGGTAGAGAACCAGTGAGGACCAAGAAAAAAGCTTTCACAAAGTACAAAGAAAAGTAGGAGGAGGAGGAATGCGGAGAGTACCAAATAAAAACTAGGGAAACAAAGAGGATGCTCAGGGAGACAAAGGCAAACACAGAGCTGCATATTGCAGGGGAGGTCTAGTGTGGGGAAAAACAATTCTTCATATATATATTTTTCATATACTTTTTTTCCCCATACTGCAACCTTGCACCTTTTTTTGGAGCTATTCTTGAATACCCCGAGTCCCATCTGCTGCTTCCCCACTGTCTTGTCTGGCAGGGATCTACACAGATCAGGACCCGAGAGTGCCAAGTGCCATCATATATGGTTACAGGGGGATATGGTGTTTTTCCTCCAGTTTTCTCCCCTTTCTCTCTGTGGCCATGGCAGACATGGTCACACATGTGCATGGAGGGGTGCATACACTCTGGAGCCAGTGGCCCCACTCCACCAGCCTGGCTTAGTGCTTGTTCCCCATTTGCCTGATGTTACCACTGAGCCTCCACTTAGTGACAGCCAAGTGCCAGAAAAACTCTTCCCCAGTCCAGGAGAGGAGAACTTCCTAGTGGCAGCTCAATCCTCTTCCAGCCTCCCCACCTGAACTACCCCCAGCAGCCAAGCTCATTCCTAAACTAAGGTTGCTGTCACTGGAGAGGTAAGTACCTTAATTGCCTCAGCCCTCTGCTCCATTGGGTCTATGCATTCTTTATATATAATAAGGAAGAAAGGAAGCAGGGAAGGGATATTGTTAGGCTACAAGGGTTGAAGGATACTAGAGGAAGATGAACAAAAAGTAGCTGTCCTTAATGATTACTTCTGCTCTGTCTTCTGAAGGGAAGACAGCGGGCCTCTGCCTGAAAATGGTGGCATGGCAGTTGTCTGGGCCATTCCTGAAATAAGGAAGTCAGTATTTATCAGAGAAATGGTCAAGAAGGTTCTGAAGACCTAAAGGTAGATAAAGCTCCAGGGCCGTATGGAATACACCCAAGGGTACGCAAGGAATTGGCTGCAGAACTGGCTGAACCATAGTAGTGCTATTCAATAGCTCAGTTCAGACAGGGGTCGTTCCAAAAGACTGGAAGGTAGCAGGTGATCCATATGAAATACCGACATACTAAATCCCAACACTCTAAATTCCATCACCAAAAGACCCACGTATCACAATCCCGACTGCACAACTTACCGACATGCAACATCCCAACACGACGGTAGACTGTGACAATGGCAATGACGATTTGATGCTTTCAAAAAGGGCAACTCAATCGCGGCACCTGTCAACAGGGCAACCGAGCTGGGAGGGTGACCGGATGAGGGGGTCCGCGAATATAGTGACAGGATGTCTCTATATGTACATGCGCATGGAGAGGTGAGCATGCCATGTGATGGGTGGAAGGGGAGGGGAGGGAGGGTCTGTGGAGCATAGTGCAGTGATGGGCTGCTGAGCTGGCCTTGGTGGGTGGCAGGCTAGGAGTTGCAAGAGAGGTGCTGAGTTTAGTTCAGTGCGCTTCGTTTGTTGCGCCCTGGCCATGCTTTTTATTATTCTGCTTTTGCACCCTCCCTGACATGCACCCCTGGAGCTGAGAATCCTTTAGTAGGTGGGGTGCAGTACAGCCCCTGCAAAAAGAAAAACAAGTCAACAGCACGCTTTTGCTGTGCACCAGGAGTGTACACTGCAAAAATTGATTTTCAGTAATCTACACTAGCTCTAACGGCGATCACCTTTCCACGATCACCGTTATCACATGGAACTGAAATGACTGCTTGTGCAGTGCATTCAAAATTACCAGCTTTCCACTTACAAAATCATAACTACTATGGTATTTGAAATCACTGCATCTGCATCACATCCGAGGGCAGCAGCCAGACTGTGTTGCTAAGCCTAGAGTTTGAATTTTCCGCCACACTATTTGCCCCAAATGAAATAAGTAACCCTTATTTATGGCATCTGGAAACTATTTTGCTTGCATTAATTGCCACTATTTCAAAATCAGTGATAATAAATGATGGTGTGAGACTTAAATTAGATTTGTCTGCAAGGTCCTGTAGATCTTGGAAGAGACTCTGATAACTTATTTGGCTTTTGGCTGACATTAGGGCAAATACTAAGGAGATGATCTGAGAGTTTTCAGTAGAACCCACAGGGCCATGAATGGAATAAATTACCAGAAAATTGAGGGAACCATTAGAAACGTCCTGTCCATAATCCAAAACTTAGCCATCAGTAGGTGTTGGATGTTATCTGGTGTAGTGAACAATAGAATCCATTCATCTCCACAAATTGAATCACAGACCAATCAGGGATGACCATTAATTGTCCTCAGCTTGTCTGGTATGGTAAGTTTATCAAGAGACCTGGCTTCAGGAGGCATATGAATTAGCCTGGCTCTCTTGACAACTTGTGATAAAGTTTGTATTTTTTGGAATCTTTGATATACTTCAGGCGGTAGTGTGGACATTGAGCCTGAATTAGTTGAACAGGGTTGTCATGGGTGTCCACTGTCCTTCATTTTATGGATGGCATGGCATCAGTTATTGTAGCATCTGCCACATTAGGCATGTGGCTATGGTCGATGTGACTTATCAGATTATGTTCCTCACTGATCAACACAGAAGTTGCTCTGCCGTGGCAATGACGGGATTTATGGGACTGGCAACACCAATAAAAATGGTTGCCACAATTCCTCTCCTTAACCAGTAAATAGCTAGAAATGCATATTTTGTCTCTACCCTTCTGGGCAGGGACTACTTTGCAGACTTGAGCAGCAGACTCTGCCATCACAAATGAGCCAGCACTTGGATTAGTAAAAGTTACAGAATCGGTATCCAGGTAATCCCTATATCAGGGACAGCAACTCTTGCAGCTGCACTTCATGTACACTACTGATCAATGGGGCATATGGACACTGGGACAGTAAGACCATTTGTGACTTGATTAGTAGTCGGTAGTAGTAGTCAGTATGTTGGCTGTCATTAATGTCAATATTAAAATTGATTTATTTATTGAGAGATTCAGAAGACCGTTGAGTCAGAGACTCCTTTACAAAGGTTCTACATCAAGTAAAAAATGGTACAATACAGACGTTCAGTAGTACAGGTAAGACAATGGTGGTTACAGGCATGCATACTGTAGGTTAACAGAGGTAAGTAAAATTGGTACAGCAATATACTTAAATCAAATAAACAATAGAAAAGTACTTAGTGTAGAGGCAGTTTAGGCCAGGACAAAACAGACTTGTGACTGGGAGGTGGTCAGGGAGGTGGGGGGTGGGAGAAAAGAGGGAAAGCAGGGCCGAAGGGTTCATTGTCATTAGGGGGTCAATGGAAGTGAGCAATGAAAGAGTAGCAGACAGTGCACAATGAGGTTGGGGGAAGTGTGAGTGCAGCAGCAGAAATGTTGAGCACGGAGGTGCCGGAGGACAGCAGACTTAAAGGAGCCTAGCCTGGGGATGCTAGAGACAGAGTGAGGGAGCAAATTGAAGAGGGAAGGAGCTCAATAGCAGAAAGATCACTGGGCAAGGGAGGTTCTGACCCTGGGTATTAGCAGAGTGGTCCTAGCAGTTTGGCGGGTAGATACTGATCGGTGGGCAAGTGGGAGCAGTGCAGTGAGTCTGGGTGGGGGCAAGGTTGAACAAGATTTTTTTGGCGAGTAAACAGGACTGGCATTGAAGCCACTTGTCAAAGCCAAGGATGTTAGCAAGGTCATAGAGGACACAAGAGTGGGTATGGCAATCACAACCCACCATCAGTCGATACGCTTTGTTTAGTATAGTCCTGACCCTGTTGAGGGCAGTGTTTGAGGCTGCACCATAGACTGGGACATCATAGTTCACAAGTGAGAGGACTGAGGAGGTGACAGCAAGTCAAAGGACCTCAGGGGTGAAACAGTCCCTATGATGGTAGAGCTGGCCAATGCGAGTGTTGACTATAAAACAAAGGACCATGGTATGTTCCTGGAAGGAGAGAGAGGAGTCAATGGTAACCCTAAGGTATTTGAAGGTGGGCACCTGTTCAATGGGAAGTTGGGTGGAGGAGCGAATGTCCAGCTGGAAGCTACGATGTCGGCTTTGAGGATGGAGTAGGATCATGGTCTTAATTTTCTTTTGATTGAGGACCAGGTGGAATGATGTGAACCAGGCCTCAGCTTGGGTGAAGGAAGTTTGAAGGGAGGACTATAGACTGTTAAAATAGTGCCTATTTTTATTGCCCATAAATAGAAATGCAGTCAATTTAAATTCCACCCGAGGGCACTTTGATTTGGCACTTTGCTACATGGAGTGCCCCATAGGAAAGGCTCACTTTGCCTTGTTATTATTACTTTGCATTGTCATTCCACCTTAAACGTGAAGTAAGGTGAAGTGACAACAACATTGGCAGCACCCCACCCACGCAGTCATCAGAATTAATGTGCATCCCCAAAGTGCTACTGTCTTGTGTCCAGAAAACTCCCCAGTGTTGAGCTGATGAAGTGAAATGAGAGTGTAACAAGAAATGCAAAGTCTCCCAGAATTAATGGCGCACTCAGTCATGCGCACAGTGGTCACACACACAGTCACCAGAATTAATGTGCATCCCCAAAATGCTACTGTCTTGTGCCTAGAAAATTCCCCAGTGCTGATGAAATGCTACTGTCTTGTGTCCAGAAAATTCCCCAGTGCTGACGAAGTGAAATGAGAGCACAACAAGAAATGCAGTCTCCAAGAATTAATGGTGCACTGCAAATGCTGCACACTCAAGGGATGCATATAAAAAGGCACAGCAACACCTAACCAGTGGTCACAAATCACAAACCCAAATCTGGAAAGGAATACCTTTTGCCAGTTGGGGGATTAGTGCACGGCAGTAACAATCCACTACCAGTAAAGATACCGCAAAGCAGTATAAAAAATTAATGCGGGTGCGGTGGATTAGCAGGTTCACACTGCTGCAATTACTCTGTGGCACAATAAAAGGTGTCTGATTTAATGGCATGCATCACACACATACTGCAAGTAATGCGTAGTCATTAACACAGTTATACAAGAAAAATATAACCAAAACAGAAAGACTACCTTTTTTCCCCAGTTAATGTACCTACACCACAATACGACCCTCCCCCAAAGCACACGTCACAGTACACAGACTGACTATTTTAAGTTAACATTCAAAATCCACACACAACAATAAACACTTGATGATAATATGAGCACAGAAGGGTTTCCTACAATCGATGTACTAAATTTTGAACAAATAAAATGACTCAGAAAGGCATTTTAAACAGCTTTTAGAGGTTTTGAATTGGAGGGCTCTGAGAGCAAACTGTCTCTAGCTACCACTACACACAAACCATCCAGGCCAGAACTGAGGCTGTGCAGAACAATCTAGAGCCCATGTGACCTGCAAGCCCATGAATCACTGCAGAATTTCATTAGGAGCTCAATTACAAGGTGAAGTAAGGTGAACTACATTGATTTAAATGTACTTCGCCTTAAAATTGGTGGAGAAGTGATTTGGGGAAGGCAGAATAACGCAAAGTCAATGGTTTCAATGGACTTCGTGTTCCTCATTATGAAGCGAAGTACTCTGCTTCACATTGCGGAGTACTCCGTGGATTCCGCGTTACTTCGTGAATCACTTCATGGAGCGAATTGGGGCTACTTCGCCCACCACTACTTACAGTACTGTAACTGGCAATCTGTACAGGAAAGACAATGAATGCCTATGGCTGTACTTCCACGATGAGCTGTAGCACAAAACTCCCCAACATAAAAACTCTTATTAATAAGTACAGCGGTGGGGTGGTGAAGCCTGGAGAGATAGTACAAAACAGGCTTACAATACATCCAAGTAACTAGTAAAAAAAATAATTTTGTGATTCGTGATGTGATCATGAATCGTGATTTGTGACTGCATTTGTGACCGTGATGATGAAGAATGTGATTTGTATCACAAGTGACTAGTGATGATGGTCCTGATCTAAAAATGCATATTAATGAGTACAATGTTCATGCAGAATTATGCACCACACCAGTCCAGTACTCTGAAGGGAAGCCACGGAGATTGGGCCCTAAAGAGATGCAAATGCACAGACAGATTAAGATTGTGCTGTGCACTGAAGAGATGCAGATGCAAACGCACAACACCTAAGCAGTGCTCACCATCAGAAATTCAAATCTGGAAAAGAGTACCTTTGCTGGTTAGTGTGGACCGTGGGGGGAGGGGGACAGTGTACTGCAGTAACAGTCACTAGTACTAGTACCAGTAAAGATACCACAAAGAAGTACAAAAATCACACAGCTGTAGTGGCTAGCAGGTTCACATTGCTGAAATTACTACATTGCACAATAAAAGGTGTCTGATTTGATGACACGTGTCACACACATACTCACACACATACTAAGTAATGCATAGCAAATTGAAAACTTCAGTAATATAACACATCTTAAACAAACTAAAATTATGCACTGCTGCACAACAACAATCAGTAAAAAATGTCAAGAATTATTGAAAATATCACTGTGTACATTAACACAGTTATGCAAGAAAAATATCACCAAAACAGAAAGAACTGCCTTTTTCTCCAAGTTAATCTATCTACACCACAGATACACCCCTCCCCAAAGCACACTTCCACTGTCTCCCAGTACACAGACTAAATGTTGTACATTAACATTCAAAATCCACACACAGACAATAAAAGCTTGATGATATGAGCACAGGAAGGTTTCCTACACTCGATGGACTAAACATTAAACAAATAAAATACTCAAAAAGGCTTTTTTAATAGCTTTTAGAAGATCTGAATCACAGAGTGCTTTCAGAGCAGACTATCTCCCACAGCTTCCTACATACACTACCCTGCGTTGAGGCTGTGCAGAACAATCTAGAGTCCATGTGACCTGAAATCCCATGAATCCCTGCAAAATTCATCTTTGGAGCTTAAAAACAAGGTGAAGTGCATTGTTTTCAATGTGCTTCACCTTAAAATTGGTGGAGTAGTGGTTTGGGAAGGTGAAGTAATGCAAAGTCATTGTTTTCAATGGACTTCGCATTACCCATCATAATGCGAAGTACTCTGCTTCGCATTGCAGAGCACTCTGCAAATTTGCCTTCACTCTGTGAATCACTCCATGGATCGAATTGAAGCCACTTAGCCCATCTCTACCCATAAAGCTATTAACCAGACCATCAATGCTGCTTGTCACAGTATTGTAAGTCGCAAGCAAAATGCTGCCATGCCAGTAAAGAAAGCCATACATCAGGAATTTTGAATGCACAAAGGAATCCTTTATTTTTTATAATGTTAAATTGTTGCCATTAACCATGCCAGTGAAACCTGAGTACTCATGAGTCGGGATTTCATCTGTCAGTATTTTCTGCAGTAGGGCATTACCACAGTCAGGAACTCAGTACTGGGATTATGAATGTTGGACATATCTGTGTTGGGATTTAGTACCTAACATGGTAGCAGACATAGTCCCACTACACAGGGGTTGTGGGACAGGGAGTGATCTGGTAATTACAGATCTGTCAGCCTTACCTCTGTAGTGGGTAAAATGATGGAGTCACTGATCAAAAAGGATCTTGTGGACTACTTACAGAGCAGTGGTCAACAGGCAGAAAGCAGCATGAGTTTGTGGTAGGGAGGTCTTGTCAAACCAGCTTGATAGTTTTCTTTGACTGGGTAGCAAAGATAGTAGATAAGGGCCATGCTGTGAATTTGCTCTGTTTTGATTTTAGCAAGGCTTTTGACTCAGTGTCACACAGAAGACTGCTGAAGGAGCTGGAGTACCTGGGCACAGCTAGGGACATAGATGGATGGGAAACTGGTTGAATGAGAGTCAGCTGAGGGTGGTGGTACATGGGGTTAGATGGGAAGAGACAGTGGTTATGAGTGGGGTGCTGCAGGTATTTCTGCTGGGTCCTGTCCTCTCAGTATGGTCATCAGTAACATTGGAGAGGACATCTGGTTCATGCTGTGCCTTTTCACAGATGACACAAAGCTCTGTGATAGGGTAGATAGTGACAAAGGGGTTGTGAGGATGTAAATGGATCTACAAAGGCTAGAGAGGTGGTCTAAGTTTTGGCAGTTGAAATTTAACACCCAAAAATGCAAGGCTATGTATATGATCTGTTTAACTGGAGTACAGAGTCAAGAACCCAAGGTCATGAGTGAAAACTGGTGAGGGAAAGTTTTAAGAGGGATTTGAGGAATCTCTGTTTTACAGAAAGGGTGATTAGGCCATATGCTGAACTGAGATATGTACCTACAAAATGAGTTTTGTTCCAGCAACAGGGGCACTACTTACTCTCTGCAGATTTATATAGCCAATATAGGGCAGTATAATCTGTCCAATTTCAAAAAGGGGACACAAAGGACCCCGGCATGTATAGGCTGATCAGTCTCTTGGCTGCCTCTCAGAAAGCTTTCTGTAGAATAATATTGGACTGTATACAAAACTGGGTAGAATCTAATGACATACTGACTGAAACTCAAAACAGATTCAGAGCCAACAGATCTACATTACAACATTGTTTCATATTAAATCATCTACTTTGGAAACAAGTTGTAGTCAAAGAATCAAAGCTATATTGCTACTTCGTTGATTTAAAGTCAGTATTTGACTCTATAAGCGGAAAACTTTTATGGGTTAAACTTGAAGAACCTAATATAGACCCAACACTATTAGATGTTCTAATAAGACTGTATAATAACACCTGGCTTAAGGTTAGATATGATCGGTATGGTAACCTAACTACAAATATAAAATCTAATTTGGGAGTACATCAGGGCTGCCTAATAGCCCCTTTATTGTTTAATATTTATATAAACACAACAGTCAAAGATTTGGGAGATCCAGAATTTCATTCTCCAGATGTGGCTTCAACCAGGATTTCTTACCTGGTGCACGCTGATGATGTTATTCTAATTTCAACGTCATTACTTGGTTTGCAAAGAAAGGCGGAACATTTCATGTTACTATGTAGAAAGCACAAGCTAATCATAAATATGAATAAAATAAATATAGTGGTGTATGGAAACAGAGCCAAAAAAATATTAGCATTATTTATTGGTAAGGAGAAAGTTTTAACTAAACCCTATTATGATTATTGAGGGATGAGAATTGCATATAATTGTTCATGGGCCCCGCATGTAAAAGTTATGTTGCAAAAATTAAAAACCTCCCATTCAACCTTCAAAAGATTTTATATGAAAATGGGTGAGTCATCTATCAAAGGGTTTTTACAAGTAATAAATATAAAAATAAAAAAATCCATACTCTCTGCATCTGAAAAATGGTTTGCATCAAAATATAAACATTTAGAAATTCAGCTTAATAAAATGTATTGGTATATTTTAAAAATCCCTCAATCAGTCCCAGCTGAAGTTTTAAGGAAATAATTGGGGCAATAGCCTTTATCTGCACTAACTCTCAAGAGGAGAATAGTCTTCCTCCTAAAGCTTTTTCTTTTGTATTAGAAAAGACTGCCAAGACAGTGTTTGGAGGAACAAACACAATATCATAAATCAAATTTTACATTCAATACAATCAAAATTATACATGAGCATATGTTCCTTCTGGGGTTGGAAACTTACTCTGAAATCTACCTCACTCCTTTTCTTGAAATCAAATTAAAATAAGAATCTGGGATGCTTCAATCTGCCAGGATATGGAAAAAGTAACAAACTGTGCCACTATAGATGGTTTATATTTTTGAAATTGGATCACAGATTAGATCCCTATTTAACTATTCTTAAAAATCCAGAACATAGGAGAATTACAACTAGATACAGGATGGAACTATATGCTGCAAATTATATATACTTTGCTCAAAAAAGAGTTGAAGTAGAAGATCCAATGTGTAGATGCCAGCTAGGGGTAGAGGATGCTCTTAAACATATAGTATTACATTGTCCACAATTTGAATTATTGTGGAAAAAATGGTTGGCCCCGGTTTTGGCTACCCTTAGTCTTCCCCCGATGAATTAATAGAATATTTGTTTAACACACAAGATTTCCAGGTACTAGGATTACTTTGCAACTTCCTAACACCCCTAAAACTTTGACCATGGAAGTAATAGGAGGAACACGTTAAAACTGGTAATCCACAATGAAACAACGGGCAAATATCTAAAGCACTTTTAATTGAATGGTTCATGAATGGATTGTCTTCTCTACAACAATATGTGCAATCATGTTTTACTATGTTGTATTTATTGTCAAAAGGTATGCATAATAATGTGAAAGGTATTAATTGTTTTAATAATGTTTTACTTTGCTATTTAGTGTAATGACTTGTGTCAAACAAATAAACTTTCTACCTACCTACCTATATAGCTAATAACCTGACAGACCTTGTGTTAAAAGTTCTCCACAAGAAGCCCTGCAGTTTTTTGTCATGGCACATTCCAAAGTTGTTTTTTTGTGATAAAGGCAATTCCCTTATCATGCACCACACAAACTGTGACACAAATATCACCCACAGCAAAAGGGTGACAGAGTAAAACACCAACTGCCACAAACAGTAACAGTTCTCAGCTCTGTCAAAAAAAAAAGGAGGCAATACAACCCCCCTTTGTGGGGGGCAAGCCCCTCCCAAATTAATATAATCAACTCCAGGGAGGGGAAGACTTAAAAGAAAAATACAGTATCCTGCCGTAGGACCCAAACTTGGGTCTACTGGTTCCACAGGCAGTGGCTCTAACCACTACACCAAATTGCCAGTTCAGCAGGATTTAGAAACACACCTTCCCATATCCTGTTACAGCGAGTGTAGTTCACGGCCACACTCACTATAGATGATCATTAGCTCTTTTGTGATGACCCTAAACAATCACGGAATTATTGAGTCGCTTATATTGAGCCACTCAATAATTCTCCCCCTTACAGGGCGCTAACACAAAGTTACCTTGTTGTTGACCAATTTTGACACCATATTGATGAAGGGTTCTTATCCATAACTCCATTAATATTTGCCCTCTAGAGGCCCTAAATTGGCTAAAAATGTATATGGAAGTATATTAATGCCAAGACTGAATGGATTGGGAACTTAGAAGTCGCACACAAGAAAAAACATATTGTAAATGATAGCAAATTTTGGTGAAAACTCTTTTATTTCAGGTATTTATTATAAATAAAATGTGCTAAAGAACTGAAAATTCTTACACTACAGTGGAATTTTATGCATTAAAATGTACTACAATCATCATTCTAACAGATAATGTGCAATAAATTACCATATCTATCTTTTGATGGTAACTGTAGGTTAAGGTATTATCCCATACCAAAATGTGTTTTCTCGGCAATATTCGCCTTTCTCTACAGGCTGAAGAATTTTACTATTTGCCCACAAGAGAAGTGTTTGTACACCAGCCTAACTACATGAAATGATAACTGTAATACACATGATACATTTTTCTATGTAAATACCTAAAATATTACTATTTTCCTTGGCAACCAGCATATTTTCCTCAGCAACATCACTGAAAAAAGTAAAACACAAACCTTTTTACTGGAATCCCCTTGTATATGAGATTTATTTCTCCAAAAATTATAAGTGACAGCTTATCTGAATTTATATGAGTTGACATAATTATTGATATGAATCAAGATTTTATTTTCTTATTCAAATCCAGTGTTTGTTTTGAACCATGTGTCTTGCTGTTGGCACTTTAGTGCTTATTCACTGAGGCAAATACATTTTTATTTCCCAGTCTGAAAATTGTGGCATCCTACTCATCAAAGTCACTCTCATCAGACACATCATCATTGTGAATGACAGGTTTAGCAGCGTTTTGTCAGTGCTCTCACACTTATGACATTTACACAAGTCTGTGCAAGATAGCCCAGCAGCAAGACAGGAACACCTCCCTGTTTGACATTTCACATGCTTGAAGGCACAATGTACTGCCTGTAAAATATTATCTGGTGCTGGACCTTCTTGTCATCCAGGTGATAGCAAGCTCCTTGTTTTTTAAATGCCATCCATGGTCAACAGGGGAAGGAGCATTCATCCTGTTAACAAGAGAGTTCTTCATTATAGCAGCCTGGTAATGTGCCTGTTTGCTGTGTTGGTGAACAACATTACATGTTGGTGGCATGCTCTGCTCAGGTAGTGAAGACGATACCAGGCAGAACACCTTGTATCGGGCATCATGAACATCCTGTGATGAAGCTTGTCCATACAGATGGCACACAAATTTCTCAAGCACAAGGAATGTTGAGTCTTGCAGTATGAAGTCATTCCCAAGGTCTGTGAAAGCATCAAGGAACTCTTCACTCTTAGAGGCCACAGCAAATGTCTTTCTCTTTTCCTTCCCATAGAAGGCATTTGTAGAATCACAACCTGTGAATGTGTGGAGTCCAATAAGGGAGGTATATATCTTCGAGCCTAGAGCTGAAGTGACATTCTCCAAATCAATAATGTAGCTTTGATTCTCAACAGCAGTGCAGAAATACAAATTGACTGGCATTTGTGACTTCAGACTGATGCCTGTGACTGCAACATCTGTATCTGGGCTCCTAATTATCACATTCTAGTAGTCCTTGGCAGCATATTTCACATGAAGAAATATATGCGTGTCCAATTCTTCATGGTCACATCTTAATTCATCATCAGCACTGACTGTCACTGAACCCTCTTGCACAGCAAGACAGTGACACTCCTCTCCATGGGCTATGTATAGAGTGATGTCCTTACCTACAGCTTATATATCTGCATCCCTCCTCACAGTGTACAAGAATTTCTGAAGTGCTTCCTTATTGTTGCCATCAGAAAGAAACTTCTTCCACTGACTGGGGGTTTTCTGCTCCTTTCCATAATTTTGTATATTTTGAGTCATCAGCTGATCAGCAGGACTGTTCCACATTTTTTATGCTCACATCGGGATACTGATCTGTGACATCTGTGACAAAGTCCAAACGAGTACACTTGTACTTTGTTGCATGCTTAACCATGTATACTAAAATGGTGTCTGCAATCTCACCAAATGTTGAAGGTACATCACATGGTGCTTGGATGATAGCCATTCCATCAAAGATTATTGTACCATTCTCTGGAAAATGGTCAACAAGGCAGTCTGCACCTTTGGATTGCACAAGATTGAGCAGCACTGACTTGTTGGTTTTTGCCAGAGTACCATCAGCACTAGCAAGAGGGTAGGAAACTTATCCCAAAGAGTAGAACAAGATTTTCCTGACATCAGCGTTCCTGCTTTGACCTAACACAAGCAGTCTTGCAAAGAGGTTTCTTGTCACTATGAAGAATCACATCTTTGCCAGCTACTTTTGCTTTCATTTCTGGTTTCACTTGATCACTGAATGTTTTCAGTTTCTGGCTTTTGATAGGAGGAAAAATGTCCTGAGTAGCAGAAAGCAGTCACTGGTTCAAGAAGTTCATCAGTGCAATTTCCCCTTTCTCTTGAGTAGCTAGCAAGTCATTGGTAATATCACTGATAGCAAGAATATCTGAACTTAAACACACTAGTCCATCGTGAGGAGCATCCGAAGGATTGATCATGCATTCAGCAGTGAACAGAATGCTCATTATGGCTGTCTCATCATTCCAAATTCTTGTGCTATCAAGATCTTTCCATTTGCATACCTCTGGAGTCATGCCTGTCATCACTTCACACTGTCTTGTTATAGCAGCTCTCTCATGTTGTGACAAGATCCAGCAATAAACTGCTGCACGGTTTTGTGTCAATCCAATCAAGCCACCTTTTGTTTTTG
Organism: Neoceratodus forsteri; assembly: GCA_016271365.2. Classification (NCBI taxonomy): domain Eukaryota; kingdom Metazoa; phylum Chordata; order Ceratodontiformes; family Ceratodontidae; genus Neoceratodus; species Neoceratodus forsteri. The sequence goes on along the minus strand of CM028130.1, from coordinate 1,160,955,482 downwards.
AATCTTTATTGTTTGTTTGTTTAATTGCCAGGTCACATGCTATTGATGAGAACCCATGTCCACTTTGGTGCTGGACTGTCCACTGTCCTCAAGTGCAGAGTTCTGCATAACATTCTGGTTGTGTGATGATCAGGTTCACCATTTCTAGCCAATGTGATGGAAGATATCTGACATAGTTCACCCAACCATAAGAGAAGAACCAGGGCATCATGAAGCAGATAGGTGAATGGTGCAGTTCCCAATAAGACTCACATGTTGCTCTCATAAAAAGGAGCAAGATTTGCACTATGTTGATATAAGAGCCCCAGAAGGCAAATGGTGGGTTCTCTTGGCCCTTCTTCTTGACAAAGTCTTCATTTTCCATGACCACATTGGTGAATTCATTAGTTGTACACAGAACATCAAACGAGTCAACAGGGGATCCTAGCTTGATTTTTTGATGACCTCTAGGCACTTTTCTGCATTGTCCAGTGGTAATTATTTAAAGAAAGTATGGAATCTCAGACACTGCATGCTTTCATACAGAAGTTTGTCTGCTCTCATACTCCGGTTATAATGATGACCATTCAGAACACCATTGATTGATCCTTGGGTGACAACATCTGGCTCTAGCAAGATATCACAAAGTCCTGCATCCCCAAATATTTTGCCAAAAACACATAGAAATGACATGCAGGTATGGAATTCACCTAGCTGCACAAACAAACATCTTTTATAGTCCTCATCTTTCCAGCGGATTTGTTGCACTTTAGCATATATTGCTTGGTCAAAGACCATGACTACATGCTCAAGTTCAAGCTGATCAGCTATATCATTGCTTCATTTCAGAATAGTGTTGACTGTAGACATCTCTGTTGGTGATGCCTCAGTGATTGGAAGGTAATGGATAGCTGACTTCTTAAGCGTACCATCACGTTGAAGAGCAATATGAAAACCTCTCCACCCAGGAAATGTACATGATTCAGCATTGAGAGCCTTCATAAAAATATGTGCCAATTCAGTTCTAAGAGCTGGTGCCAGGTCTGATCTATACTTGTCAGCCTCTAATGGGGCACATGCAACATGACTCAGGTTTTGCAGACCTTGCCTCTTGCGCTGATGAACTGCTTTATTGTAATACTAGGGGATGCTTTAATAGAACGGATTCCTTTTGGCAGTGGTGCTCTGCCTGGTGTTGGGGTAGATTCAGTGATGTGGCTCTGCAGCATTATTCCATTTGTATGGTGGGTGGGGCTATGCCCGGGTAGAGTTTCTTCTCTGAAATCAATATTGTCCCAGACTAGAACTATTGAAGTCTTCTTCGCAAAGCCTGGTGGGACCTTATCAGAACCTTTAACAAGCTGTAGCTGAGCAAGGCTTGTATCATGGCTAATCATTATACTCCAGTATGCACAATGTCCCAGTTTAAGTATGGAGACCACTTGAGACGATCCTGTCAAATGTTGAATTGTCAATCCAAGGCAAAGGGATTTAGGTGTCTGTTATTGACCCTTGGATGTGAGGTAAACAATGTCTTGGCAAAGTGATATCAGTTTAAGGTCCACATCATCTGAAAGATCAACATAGCTTGCCAGTGTTGGTACCTTTGATGCTCCAATAATCCAGGCCATCAAATTATAAAGTTCAACTGGCACAACAGATTTTGCAGCATCAACAGTCATTGGTGGCAAGGGACAACTCATTCCAGGACTGTCACTCAATGTGCTCTTGATGATCAATGCGATAATATACAGAATCCTAATTAAATGCACATCAGGAGCTGGTGTACTTGCTGTTGATGTTCTATGAGATGGTAGATCATTTTGTGGTTGATGATGAATTTGCTCCTCTTCACTCTGAGTTGTTTCTGTAGTGTCTGTTTCTGTTCCTACCTCTGATTGATAAGGACATCTGTCAATAAGCATACTTGCTGACAATGTGTCAACAAACACCATCTCACTAATATTCCTGTGGTGTGATGTATAAAAGGTGAGCTGAGGGAAGCCACGTTTCAGGTGATATTTCAGTCTGTCAGCTCTGTAACACAAAAACATGCATAATTTTTAAAAACACATTTCTCCACAGAGACATTAGTTATAGTTGTGAGACATGAGTCTTGCTACTGTGTTTTAAGTTTAGGATTTAGCATTGTATTCAAGACTAACTACAAACTTAAAAGTTAGAAAAATGCCGTGATATTTACATTTTCAATTGCATCTATCATGATTGTGTCTAAATGATTATGAAAATGTCTGCTTATACAATGTATCACTTACCTGTAATTTGCAGCATTAAGACCATCATGCTTTCTTAAAAGCTCAATGAAAATCTGGGTAAGTCTTGTCATCTGCAAGACATGCTGGCCCACAATGAGCCTTTGGTGGATGACAGTGGCACAGAAAATTGTATAGGCTTTGCTGTACATCTGCACAGCACAAGTAGGCTTATCCTCATTTGATGACTTTGCCAAAAATTGTGTGTAGCCTCTGTAACATGTTTTATGGTATAGGACTTCCACTGACACACAGGCTTGTCCTTGTATGTGAATGACAATGCTCTGATCCTCTTTCAACTCTGCAGCTCTTTTTAACTTTCCTGCATCCATAGTTTCTGTGTGGACTAGTTAATCCTTCTGGCTTTTATTGGCCACAGTGATGTATCGGTCCCTTTTCTTGCATATGATGCAGATGGCAGGAAGGACAGATTCAGATGCATGGACAAGAATACCAGATCTTGACTGAAGTTTCTTCCTGGGGCTGGGGAAAGGTGTGGAACTGGTGCTAGAAGAGGTAGACTGTCCATCATCCCGTTTCCCCTGTAATATTAATTGCTGAGCACAGCCTTTTCTTGTGCTCTCTATGTGCTTTTTGTCTTTAAAATACCTATAACAGATGGGACGAAATCCTGTGTTACTGGAGATGTCATCAAATTATTTTGACAGGTTCTGTTGAAATGATTCAGCAATGTATTGATCATCACCACGTAAGTCCAACCATGCTTGAATACATTCATGGTATTTATCCCACCTGACACATGTAAATGGTTGTATGGACTCCTTCTTGCTTGAGTCTAGATGCATATAACAATGCAAATCAGTACAATATGGGATTTCTTGTGAATCTTAGATGATTGACAAGGGTTTTCCTGGTCTTCGTCACCATCCTTAAGAGTGGCCATATTGGTTCTGCATGAATACAAATGTTGACAGGTCAAATCCAATAGCCTCAAGCTTTATTACTGTCCATGTTTATGTGCTGCAAGTGGCTGGCTCAATACTGGGTTAACTTTCCAATATATACACACTGGATGCTGAAAAGTAAAATAAAAACAAGGTTTAGGAGACATCATTAAAGTCATGAAAACAGCTCATCTTACAGAGACCGAATTAATGTCACTTCCTGACAATCAACATAGTTGACAATGTCATTGTGTGAAGAATTACAAAAATCTCACATACCTCCACAATGCAAAGCATCATGGGCTGTATATGCAAATCACTTGAGAATATTTTACTGGTCATTGCTGTGCTTGCAATATCCCATAAATATTAAGTGCTGTTGTTAGGAAAAAGGCGGTGGTTGCTAGGGACAAGCACCTTTTATTGTGTTCCTACACTGATTTCTTTTTGTTTGAAATTAAATGTATCATCATTTGAGACATCAAAACCTCCCTGTAAGATGGTTGTGTAAAGACTTTATGTACTATTTTTTACAGCACTGCCACAAAGGAAAATATGCTGTTTGCCATGAAAACACATGCTACTATGAATATTTAGGAAGAAAGGAAGAAATTAATTTAAAATATAATGCAATTATCATCCAAATACTTTGCATGGAGTTAAAATGAAACATAATTTTTATTTATTTTTTTATTTATTAAATTCTCAGATTACAAATACCTTTGAGCAGAAACTGCTCATTTACAAAGGTTCCATGTCAAAGGATGAGGGTCAACATACATACAGAGGTAGTAAAAGAATACGCAATAAACAACCAAAACAACTAAAAGAAAAATAAAGATACTCAGTTATAACATACTTTGAGATAATATTCATAAAACGAGCAGCTTGAGTAGGCAGCTGATGCGGTAACAATAAGAGACAGAGGGCACCATAGGCAGTTAGTATTGCAGGCATGCGACCGGGAGAGGAAGTTGGCAGGCTAATGGGCCACTGTCCGATGGTGGTGGAAAATGTCTTGTACCAGTGGAGATGTGAAGCAGGAAAGGAGTCACAAGGAAGGCCCAGTGCCAGAGGGAATGAGATTGGGAAAGGGTGGGCTGTGAGACATGAGTGAGCTGGAAGGTGTTTAGAGAGATCTCTGTTCAGAGAAGCAGTCACATTGAGTGGTAGAAGTGAGGTAAAGTTTGAGATTCCTTTTGAAGGGTCCAAGTGTAGTACAGGAAAGTGCTTCTTTATTTAGGGAATTGAACCATTGAGCTGCTCTATAGATAAAGGACCGCTGACCCATGGAGGTACGACATCTAAGAACCTGAAAGGTTAGAGATTGAGCACCACGTGTTTGTTGAGTGCCACTGTAGGTAGTAAGGAGTGAGCTAACACCAGGTGGCATGAGACCAAGGAGAATCTTTTTGGTAAGTAAGCAGGTCTGGTATTATATTCTGCTGCATAGGGGTAGCCAGCTAGCCTGTGCATAGAGGTCACAGGTGTGAGTTTGTCAGGCTGCACCCATCAGTAGTCTACAGGCTTTGTTGAGAGCAACTGAGATCCTGCGGAGGGCACTTGTTGAGGCAGAGCCATAGATGGCAAGGCCGTAGTCAATGGTAGAGGTGACAGAGCTGTAGATGGCTAGTTTAAGGGCATCCACAGGCATACAGTGCTTGTGTTTGTGTAGTAGTCCAATCCTTATATTGGCAGTCTTGGCAACAGTGTCAATATGCTGAGTGTAGGAGAGGGTACTATCCAGGGTAATACCAAGGTACTTGAACTCCTTGACATGTTCGAGTGGGTTTCCAGTGTGGTTCTTGATGGTGAGGGACAGAGAGTTGTGCCTGCTCTGTCGTTTACAGAAGGACATGGCTTTAGTCTTGCTGTGGTTCAGGACAAGTTTGAGAATTGAACCAGTCTTCAATGCAATTGAAGTCAAGCTGCAGCTGGGATTAAAGGATTGTAATGTCATGGTGGCTGGAAAACAGGACTGCATCATCTGCGTATAGTAATATTTTTTGGTGGCAAGCACTGGGGAGATTGTTGATGAAGAGGGAGAAGAATAGAGGGCCCAGAATAGACCCCTTGGGGACTCCGGAGTGGACTGGTTTCTCATCCGAAGAGATCTGTGCAATCCTTACACGATGGATCCGATTATCAAGGTAGCTGGTGAACCATGGAAGGGCATCGCTGGAGATCCCAATGGAGGACAGTTGCTTGAGCAGTAGGGGGTGGTTAACTGTGTCAAATGCCTTGGTAAGGTCTATAAATACTGCCCCTCCACAATTCCCTTTGTCAAGCATGGCATGGATGAAGGCTGTAAATTCCAGTAGTGCAGTGGTGGTGCTGTGCCTTTTCTGAAGCCATGCTGCTCTGGGCACTGTACATTGTACTTATCCAGGAATTCAACTAGTTGGTCGACACTATTCGCTCCAGCGCTTTGGATAGTGGGGGAGGAGTGAGATAGGTCTGTAATTGGTGTGCAGTGTCCTAGCTCCGCTTTTGTGAACCGGTGTGACAGTGGCTTTCTTCCAGAGAGAGGGTAAATGGCCCAATCTAAGCGAGAGATTAAAGATCTTTGTTAGTAGTTCTAAGATTTCATCGATGACTTGTGCCAGCAGTTTCAGGTCAAGGGAGTCACCACTGTACCCTTGTTTGCCGATGACCTTTTGAATGTATTTTCTAGCTACTTGTGGTGGGACCTCCTTAAAAAAAAACTTTGGGGTTGAAGCGCTCTAGTTGGGGGTAACTTGGGAGGAGCTGGAGAGGAGGCTTGTCAAATAATTTGGTGGAAGGACACTGTCCAGGTTTGTAAATGCATTATTAAAAGTGCTGGTGATGATACCTAGGTCGAGTGTAGGAATGCCATGAAGGTTGAGCATAGTGGTGGTGGTGCTTTAGGATCCTTCTGTGAGTTCTTTCATTTTGTTCCAGAATTTGTTTCCGGCCCCAAGAGTTGGTCAGAGCCTCTTTGCAATAGCTGCATTTAGCATTCTGTATTCTTCGAATGCAATCATTTCTGGCTGCTTTGTATAATTGTATATTTACTTGCGTTGGAGTTGCACGAGCACAATGCCAGAGGTGGTCTCTGTGCTTGAGCAGAGTTAAAAGGTCAGTAGTAACCCAGGGGTTGGTCTGTCCTTTGACCTTCATCTTTTTCACTGGTGCATAGATGTCACAGGCTTTGTTGAAAAGTTTGATAAATAGGTACAGAGCTTTGTTGGTGTCATTGAGGGAGTCAAGCACTGCCCAATTCAGCCTGGTTAGATGAGATTTTAATAGCTGGAGGTGCCCTTGTTTGATAACCCTGGCATAGATAAGCTTGGGAGGGGGCTTGTGGTATTTGTTTGACCAGGAACAGATGACAGGCGAGTGGCCACTTATTGTATCATGGAGTACAGAAACACTGGAGATGCATTCAGGGTGGTTAGATAGAATCCTGTCTAGAAGTGTAAGGGACCCTGTCCTGTAGTTACACCTAGTGGAGGCATTGACTAGTTGAGTGAGGTGATGTGCCACAGCTGCATCCTTATAGGTAGCAGCCTCAGTGGAGAGCCAGTTAATGTTAAAATCACCCATGATTATGGTTTCAGAGTTATGTTGCTGGACCCTTAGATATTCCATGATGCTATGGAAGCCAGCAGCCTGGTCTCTTGGGGGTTGGTAAACTGAGATGACAGTGAGTTCCTTGTTATGTGCACCAAGGAGGATTTTGATTGTGAAGACCTGAGAGGAGTTGTTCAGGCTAGGGGATGGGATAATGTGACCCATAAGGGTATCCTTCAGATAGATTGCGCAGCCCCCACCCTGTTTAGCAATCCTGTCTTGCCTGAAAATGCAGTAGCCAGGGATAGAGACTGAGATATCAGGGATTTTAGGGTTTAGCCATGTTTCCACAACTGAGAGGACATCAGGGTTGTGCTGTAGGATCCATGTTTGGAGGGAGTCAAGTTTGTTGAAGATGCTGCAGGCATTGATGGATGCCATGGTGAGTGTCCCTGTCCTTCTGCTTGGTGCCACTGCTGGCTGCCCAGGTGGTCCTGGGTTGGGGTGAACATTTCCTGAGAGCAGGAGCAGCATAAGGAGAATTTGTAGGAGAAAGGATTTCAGCATCTTGTAGATACCTGGTGGTTAAGTCATAAGCCAAAAGAAATTATCAACAGCTGAGGTCCAGAGTCACAGAATGTGTTAGAATTCCTGAAGGTGATGAACTGTGCATGCACATATGCAGGATGTGAAATCCCTTTGTCTGCATGCTTGTTTGTCATTCAAAGAGGTTGTTGAAAAGCCCACATACAGATCATGGAGCAGGTCAGATGAAAATGTGGATTCAAGCAGACCTAGAGTCACTGAGTTTGTCAGACTTAATTGCTTGACTTATGTTTTGCTTGGGATAGCTTCCAAAAAGTTGATTTTTAAATAAACAATGTAGATACCTGGTTGTGATGTTTTGCAGAAATCCAGTTCAGGAGACTTTCACGGATGTAGTGAGCAAGAATGGTGTAGTTACTCCAAGCAGAAAACCATGTAAATCCACAAAAACTAAGCTACAGACACAGACAAGCAGCCACTACAAACAGACATGCAGATTTATAGCTATAATGAACCATGAGTATTGCTGGTGATAGATAAATTAGGGGGGGTGAGGTAATGTTTTGCCCCACCAATTTTGACAAAATAGAGTATGTCTGTTTATTTCACATTATCTGTGTACATGATTAATGAGGAAAATGTTGGTGTATAATATACTCTAGATGGGCAAGACTTCTGGGCACTATAAACAATTTCATGAGTAATTCAAAGATAAAATGCAACGATTTTTTGTGCATTTTAAACGCATTTTCCACCATGTATTACGTATAAGCTGTATGATGCTTTCAATAATCATTTTGTTAAATTTTTGGAAATATTTCAATCATTTTGAGCCATCTTGGGCCCATAGGCAAATATTGTTGAAATTATAGCCACAAATTCTTTAATGGGTATGGTGTCAAAACTGGTTAACAGCCAGGTAACTTTGGATGTGCCGTGACAGAAAACTGCAGGGTTTCTTGCACATAACTTTTAACACAAGGTCTGTCAGGTTATTGGCTACATAAAATTGCATAGAATAAGTACTGCCCCTTTCACTGGAATGCAACGACACAATAATGGGCTGCACCATATGGCCTAGATAAACTGTGGAACAGTCCGCAAGGAGAAGTGTTGGGCACCAAGACCGTAAATGGTTTCAAGCATGGCTGGGATGGAGTGGAGGGTTTGATGGCTCTTCGGGTCAGCTGCAGTAGAGACTGTAGCAGAGGGGTGGACCAAGAGGGATAAAACCCTATATGAACAGTAGGTCCTAGAGCAATTCCAGGCAGACAAGATGGACCTTTTAGTCTTTTTCTGCCATCATTGTCTGTGTGTCTATTTTTCTATGTATTTGATGGTTTCTATTCTTATCCTGTTTTATCCTTGTTGTGATTATAAGGCATCCTGAGCCTTAAGGATGGGGTATCAGATAAATAAAATTACCTTGCCTTGTCTAAAGGGAAAGTTGTTTCTGATCCATAGTTTCTTCTCCAATGATAGTTCCTGCTGCAAGAGTGCCAGCATGTTGTTGTAGTCGAATATCTACGGGCCCTTATGGAGAAAAGGATGGTGTGCAGAAGGTCAGATGAGAGATGCCAGGTCTCAGACAGGATAACCCAAGATGCCTTGCAGCTGAGGGACTTCTTCTATAAAATGGTAAGAGCACATCTCATTCTCTTTCTGCAGTCCTTGGAGTTTACTCAGAAAACTTGAAATCAAAATGATGTACATTTTTTTGACTTTCACAGATGTGTTTTCTGTGTCAAATGGCAAACAGAAGTTTTTTTTTAATTCTTATAAAAATATATGTGATGTGTCCTGGGGCCCTCAGGGTACTACTTCAGATGTGAGGGGGCCAGCCTGGGCTCTAGTTTTGGGGAAAGGGGCAACCAGGGGCAAAACTGTACAACAGGAGCCCGAGTGAAACAAACCTCACAGGCTTTTGCAAGTGTGTCAGAACTGTACCTATCTTCATGGGAGGTGAAAGTAAAAAAACCTGACAAACTATCAAGCAATAGCTCTTTGGTCTATGATTTAAAAACTATTCTAAAGAATGATAAGCAACCAGTGCTACAACTTCTTTTTTTTTATCTCATTTGTTTTATGCTGCTTTCTTCAGACCAGCCCACATCAGTCCTACCACTCTGCAGTGTGCCGTTGTGAGGGTGCCGTGATGTGGGTGACTGAACTAGGTCACGAGTGATAGAGGTGCTTCAGTTGTTATAGCATTCTGTTATTAAAGCATGTTATGTGTTCTGGGAGTATTAGAGCATGTGTGGTACTGTAAGAGCACGATCTGCTTGTTCTGTGTGACAGGTGTCTCTTATGCTGTTGATTGCTACGGGGTTGTTGTTGCACATTGATTTGGGTTGGGTGAGTCAGTCTCAGGTGTGTGTTGTTCAGGTCACTGTTAATTTCCAGTTACAGATTTGACAGGGGATTGCCAATGACAGAACTATTTCTGTTATGAATTTCTGTTGTTCTTGTACACTGTACTATACATGGCTTATGACCCTAATAAACTCAGGTCTTCTGTGGCATTATGCATCTGGGGTGTCATTTGTTAAGAGTCCACATGTCACACTTACTCTCTATTGCACTTTGTGTCCAAGGCATTTCAGATGTGGAGCTGATTATATTATTTTTGGGGGGTATGGGAGGTGGGGGGGGCAAAGCCCCCTGTGTTGGGGAATGCAGGTGGGTGAGGCAGAGTTTTCCAATTTAACTATGTGTTGTGTGGTTTATGGTGTCAGTTTTGTGGTGTTTGATTGTGGTTTCCTATGCTTTGTTTGCCTTTTCTTGTATTTTTTTGCTATTGTGCCTAGCACTGTACTTATGTGGCTACACAGTGCCTGGACATGGTTGTTTGTGATGAGCTCTTGCTTGTGCTTGGTTAAAATAATCGGAACACATGTAATTATAAAATGTGTGTATTGACTTGGGTGTTGCAGGGCTTAATTCAGGGGATATCAGAATCAATTACCACACGTGCCTTCTTGGCATGAACTCTCTCCTAGGTAAAGCTCCATTGGCCTTCAAAGAACTGCTCCAGCAAGATAGATCTGGGTACCACACTAGAGGGCAGACTCGCTGCCCACTTGTCATCCCCTTCAGAAAATCATTGCTTGGCCAACAGTCCTTCACCTACAAGGCTTCTTCTGTGCTAAATGAGATCTCAGCATGCCTTTTACTCATTAACAGCCTCCCCGTCTTCAAGGTGGAACTAAGACATCACCTGGAAAAGACTGAGGTTTGTAGCTGCAGGTAACCTGTAGCACTATCACCTGGTAGCTTGGACTCAGTCTGCTCCTGGGCTACATTCTACAATTTGTTACCTTGCTGCCCAGCAACCCTGAGTTTAAACTCCTACTTCCTCCTACTACTTGCGAGCCCTTGAAATTGAGCCTTCCATACAGTAGCCACAATCTATCAACAAACCTACTATCTACTGTCCTTAACTCAGCACTCTGTTTTAAGTCCCTCCCCCTGCCACTGCCCCTGCACAAATATGATTGTCTCAAAGCACCTGTTTTCCCCCAGCTTATTCTGGGTATGGTCCTCCCTCACTTTGCTGTCTAGCATGTTTCTACTAGGTCAATCCTGCACACATTACCCGCCCCCCGACTAGAATTAATGACAAAGCGTCCTGTTGGCTGCATTAACATACAGGGTATGAAAGTCGGTGTTGAGTCCCACCCCCCCCCTTGACTTTAATGTAAAATAATGACAATGCCTCCCCTGGTTGCTTTACCTCCTGCTAAATGTGTTTCTTAAACCCACAGCACTCACCATGTACCTTGGGCTGTACTAACTGCAATATGCTGTACCTCTCTATGAGATAGCCAACAACTGTAATTAGTCAGACCAATTGCTGTTATTTCTTGTATTTTTTCTCTCTGTTCTTGTGCACCCATACTTTGTAACTACCTTTCTGTGTTGTCCTCCTGTCAAGATGTGGAACCTTTGAAAAAGAGCATTTTGCTCAAAGGTTATGTCTGAATGATGAAATAAATAAAACAGATATCTATGCCTTTCAATCTTAAAGTGCATCTGAAGGGGGGTGAGTGGAAGTTCCAAAGTTGACCTCTCAGTGTCGTGGTCAGTGCAAAAGTTGGAGGGGGAGGAACATATAATAGCTACTCACTGTATTAGTAGCCCAGCACTAACCCAATTCACATTCATATTACTGGTATCCATTGCATGTTATTATTACCTCAAATGGGAGATAGAGCAACTACGGAGAAGGCTTATATTCATGTATATAGACTCCCTTACTCATAACAATCAGGGTATATGTGAGGTACAGATGGGCCACTTATGTCAGGGAAAGGGGATGGGGAGGTTTGGGTGTGGGGTGTGTTAATAGGTGCTAAAGGGTCGGAGTTTTTTCTTTTTTTAATCTGTAAATTCAAAGGTGGGGTGGGGTTGGGCAGGTCGGGGTGGGTGGGGGATGGGAATAGGGATTATTGGGTCAATCTACTCAATATTTTTCATTTATATGCTAAAGTACAACTGAATGGCACATTATGTGGAACATGTAGTGTGTTGTATGATTCAATTCAGCAGGTTCAATGTTTTTTTCAGTCAAAACAACATGGCTAAGGAACTGAAATGCATATCTTGGATTATTAAAGGCATACAGGACAAAGCTAAAGGGCAAACAATTCTTAATTATGCAAACAAAAATAATGTGAACTGTTTGTTTTTACAGGAAATGTACTTGTTTCATGATAATGTCTCATTCTATGCTAAAAAGTGGGGCCATGATTTAGTTAGTTAGTTAAAAGCTTTATTTTTTGACAGGATGGAACTTTAGGTCCTATAGGATCTACTGTATTTACAATGTTGTCCTGTACATGCAAATCACAAACAACTGATAATATAAGACATACAAATGTTACCATTCAACTGTTATCAAAATACAATAAATAGTACAGCCATACATAAATTGAACCAAAAGCAGACACATTCTTGTTGATAAAAATATCAATGGCTGACTTAAAAGCAGATCACCTATGTTGATTCCTAATTGATGGAGGTATTTGATTCCATAAGACTGAAATGAGAATTGAAAAGTCATCTGTCCTAATCTTGTTCGTATTTTGGGAACATTTATGCCTCTATGGGTTACACCTCTTAACATGTATTGTTTAAATGATCCTTATTCACATAATTGAAGAGGCATGGCCATATTATTCCCCAAAAAATTTAGATATTATTGTTGGCAGATCTTACCTGGATACCTTGGGTAGATATATTATCTGCAAAATTACTATACATGGTAATAAATATACATTGGTTAATGTCCATGGCCCTAATAAAAATTCCCCCACTTTTTTATGAGTGTTTTTGCAAAATGCAACATACCCCTCCCCTTATTTCATAGCTGGTGACTTTAATATAATTCTTGATCCCAAATGTAACCACCCAGCCCCTGGGGTTACTAGAATCCCATCAGTGTTAGACAATAAAGGTTCCAGGGCAGCCTACGGGGAGTAGTTAAAAGCTCCTTACAACATAACATCATTGTTTACTTAGCTAGCCTGAGTGGAGAATGGATTATGTCATTTAGAACTCTCGCAGCATCATGAGCCATTTTGGAATCAGCTGCTCTGGGGCAGTTTAGAATGTTAAGACAGTAGTGCAGTAGTCTATAGTAGTCAGGAGTAGAGTTTAGTGTGAAAGCAGCAGCGCTCTGTGTGGAGATGCCTGCCAGCCTGCACTGAGGTTGGGTAAAGGACCTCAAGTTTTCTCATCCCAGTAAGTGAAAATACCAGCAGTACCAGGTGAAGTGGTGGAGACCATTGCCTGCAGGTCCCCAGTGGTTCAGTCCACAGAGAGGTGAGAGGGGCTTCAGTTTCTGTGGATCCAAGGAACAATCCCCTGAGGGTACTGAAGAGTGTCAGCTGCCCAAAGACAGAAAGAGAGAGAGAGAGAGAGAGAGAGAGAGAGAGGTGTTCTGCATGAAGCTATGACAAGCTACCTGAAAGGGAAGAGGTGTTTCTTTCAGCATTTATGTCTGTAACAAAGGACAAACAAATATGTGAGTACAGTTACATGGGACCATTGTTTGGAAGTTGTCTGAGGTGTATGTGCCCAGAGATAAGGCTAGAATACACCTATCAGGGCCCCTTTATCACCACAAATGTGCTGAATGTGAATTTTGAAGTTGGGAGTCCATCAGCAATTCTGAGGAATTGAAGACTCATGTGGTGTAATCACGCAGGAATGGCAGAGGCTGGTTTGGTCCACGGTAGGCAGAACCCCATCTGAAACTTAAGTCAGGGCTAACTGGTTCATGGAAGGGCACCAGGTTACCCTGGGCATATTAACTAAATTCATCGCATCAGGAGGAAAAAGGGTTAAAATGTTTTTGAAGTGTGTGGAACCCCCCACAAGTGATGCACTTTTGGGGAAAAAAGGTTCAGAGGTCCCTAGTTCAAAGGGATGGATACTTCAAATATTCTATGTGGAAAAGAGTGTACTAAAAGTCCAAGACAATTGTTCTAGAAAGGAAAGTTTCTTTTACATGTGAGTACAGTGACAAAGCTTGGAGACACCCCTGTTCTGCAATTTTTACTATCTTATGTGAATAAAGCTGTACTGTACAATCCCATCTTCAGTAGTGGACATTCGATTCATGCTTCCCTGTGTGAACTTGTTATGGGCCCCCTCAGAAGATAGACATAGCATAGCCCTAGCACCTCTCTCCCAGAACTCAGAGTAAACATAAATGTTAATTTTGCACTCTAACCCCCATGCTCTAGATGCCAAACCAGGTATTTGCCTCAGTGCCAGGGGTGATACCTATTATTTATGTCAACTTGTGGCTTGATGCCTTGTCTGTGTACAAATTAGGGGGTCCTGGTTTCAAGACAATATTCTCAGCTGGGGTAAGGGTTGCACAAAGTAGACAAATCTATAGTACAATCAGATAAACTGACTTCTGCTACCAAGAAAACCATAGATTTCATGCAGGATTTGGATTTAATCAATATTTGGTAAGATCAACATCCATTGGAAATAAAATATTCATTTTTCACTCCAGCTCATCAAAACTACTCAAAACTTGACTATTTATTAATTTAACTTTCTATAGTTTCTATGATTACACAAATAATGTACAGAAGTACTCACATTTGTGATCATGCCCCTATTTTCACTACAGTTATGGTCAATGTCACCCCAAAACAAATATCATTCAGACTTGACCCAATTTTACTCAAGAAAAACACTTATTATAAATATATTAAAACCGAAATTGATAATTACCTTAGGTTCAATTCTGTAAACTCCACCTCTACCATTTCCTGGTGGGAAGCTTTCAAAGCAGTCATACGTGGGGCTACCACATCATATACCATTAGACATAATAACCAATGCAAAAGACAACTTATTGAACTGGAACAGAAGATCTCTATAATGGAAAATTTGCGCATATGGACAAATGACTCCAAGTACTTCAAGATCTGTACGTTCTTAAGGAGTAATATAATGAAATTGCCTCGGAGGTGGTGGATTGGCAAGCTCTATTTACTAAAAGTAGATTTTACAACATAGGGGGAAAAACAAGAAAAGATTTTAGCATGGCAGCTGAAAGCTCAACAATCTAAAACCACTATATCAAGCATTATAGATGAAACGGGTAAAATTATGGAATCACCTGATGTCATTAATCACACATTATATAAATTCTTCCAAAACCTTTATAAATCAGAGCAAACTGTAAAGGAGGGAGCTATTATACAGTTCCTATCTAACATAACATGCCCAAAGATATCTCAAACTCAAAAAGATCAATTAGAAGCCCCAATCACTTTGGATGAAATTAGGTATGTCATCTGTACATTGTCTGTAGGTAGGGCACCAGGTCCAGATGGACTCCCTATTGATTTATATAAGATACATATATAGACATATTGTCACAACATCTGCTTACTCTCTTTAATTACATTTATATATCTGGCAATCTCCCACCATCATTTACCGAAGCACATATTTTACTTTTTTATATAAAAAACAAAGATCCTAAACTCCCTGGTTCCTACAGACCAATTTCTCTCATTAATTCAGACACTAAAATTCTGTCCAAAATCCTTGCCACTAGGTTGGAGAGGGTCCTACCCTCTATTATTCACCAGATCAGAATGGCTTCATCAAGGGCAGAAACTTGAAAACTAACATAAGACTAACATTGAACATACAGGATAAGCCTAACAACAAAGACATCCCTTCTAGTGTTAGATGCAGAAAAAGTTTTGATTGCATTGAGTGGGTTTATATCAAGACAGTCCTACTGGAATTTGGCTTTGGCCCATCCTTTTGTAGGTGGTGGGCGTTTTTACTCCAATCTGGTGGCAAGGGTTAAAATAAATCAAAATCTATCTCTGCTTATTAAACTGCAACGTGACACCAGGCAGGGTTGCCCATTATCACCACTGATTTTTTCCATTGCAGTTGAACCACTTGCACTTTTTATTCACAAAAATAAGGATTTTCAAGGTATTAAAATCACAGGATCAGAACATTGGATTAGCTTATATGCAGATGATGCTCTTATATTTACTAACGATATGAATCTTCACTATACTGTACCTATCTGTCTCTCAGATTTTAGTTTAATATAGCTCAATATCTGGTTATAAAATTAACTGGAGCAAATCTGAAATAATGGAAACATCTCAACATCACAACCCATTTTACCCTCCAAACAACTATTGAATTCAATTAGTCAAGAAAAGTAACTATTTGGGTATCACTATAGACCAAGATGTGTATCAGCTATTTGCTCTTAATTTTGAGCCTCTTTCAAACAAAGCCAAAAAAGATCTGTCACGTTGGTAGTCTTTACCACTAACTCTGACTGAGCACAAAAATCAAAATGAAATACCATTAAAATGAATGTTCTCCCAAAATTTTTCTTTTTATTTCAGAATGCCCCAATTGTGTTGCCAGATAATTTATTTAAAGGTTTAGAAGGGATAATCAAAAAATTATTATGGGAGGGAAAGAAACCCCACCTTAAGATATAAAAACTGTACGCATCAATGATTGAAGGAGGCTTGTCACTCCCGTGTTTCAGAAATTATTACTACATAGTTAATTTAGCTGCTTTGCACAACTGGTTTTAATCCTCTGGACCTGATCAAGTTACAATCATGGAAACCATCTGGTCCCCTTATAATGCCATCAAACATATATTATATGCAGGAGATAGTTATAAATCCATCATAACCCTATCCATTTGTACTCACACTGCAGTGATTATTTGGAATCAGATTTGGAAACAGCTCAAAGTCCAACCTAAAAGTTCCATTCACTCCCCCATAGACATGAATAACAATGTTTCCCCATCAATTACGGACCCAATGTTTAGACTTTGGTACAGTAATGGATTACTTGATATGGGCCAACTAATTAAAGACAAAAGTGCTTGGATTTCAATGCACTTAAATATCAATTTAAATTATTAAATAACCAATTTATGCATATTTACAAATATGAGATTTTATATCAAGAAATATTTTGGTTGAGGGAAATCAATTATTGGTGGATTTGCAAACAATTTTGGCTAGTGTACAGTGATATGAGTGAATATTACTGAGCTGCTCAATATGAGCAACTCAATAATACCGCTCATACTTACAGCAAGTGCTAGAAGAGATCAAGATATCCTGTACAGCAAGTATAGCAGGGAGCTAAACTCACTATAGCAGGATATAGAATAGTGTTTGACTAAGCCCTGCATAGTGGCTTGAGCCAGAGCCTATGGAGCCGATGGACCCAGGGTTCAGTTCCTGGTGTGGGATAATTCTTTTTTTAATGCTGTTTTTTCAATATTTTCTAAGTCCACCCCTCCTGGAGTTAATAATCATTTAGTTGGGGGGTGCAGGGGCATAGCCCCCCGCATAAAAATAATTTTGCTATTGCATTGAGTGGAAAAGTCAGTGTCATATTGGTTGCCCTTTTGACATCGGGCACTCTTTGGTTCATGGTTTGTGGTCGGTGAGATAAAGGAATTGCTGTTATCACATAAAACCTTTTGGCTATACCCTAACCAAGATGGGCAATTTCCACCATTTATAGATGGCTTGATAGTTCTGAAATTACATACAGTACATAGTGCTGGTGTGAGATAAATGGACTGACAAAATTAATACAGTAATAATACTACTAGTCCCCAATGGATGAAAATCATCAATTTAAAAAGAACAGGTCTCAGATCCAATCAATTACAGCAAATTCATTTCAGTGTGGTTCATATATTATATTTTACCCCTCACAGACTGAATTTGATAAATCCTGATGTTTCTAATAGCTGACCTCGATGCCTTAATAATTCAGGTTCCCTGGAACATATGCTAGCACTTTGCCCACATTTGTACACATTCTGACTAAAAACGTTGGATGTGTTGGCTAGAACAACAGGTAAAGTTTTACCTAAATAGGTGTCTTGGATCATACTGTACTTGGTCAAGGAGGTCTCATTTTGGGCATGATTCCACTCTACCAAAAGCTAATTCACATATAAATTATTACTGCTTTTAAATGCATCCTTCAAATGTGGAAAGATAAAACTCCACCTAATTTTCTTATTTGGTTTAACTATATGATTACAAATTGCAGACTGGCGAGAATGTTTTCATTTTCATTTCATTTTTTATTTGTCAACCGGGTAAGGACACTAGGACAAGCCCATTTTCAGTTCCAACCTGACAAAAAATAGAAAACAAGCTTACAACAACAAGGACAGTTATAAATTAAACAGAACAAATACACAACTGTATTGAATGCAAATAAGACTTAAAATTATGCCTAAAATTTAACAAAGAAGTAGAGGTGCAGATATTAAGGGGCAATGCATTCCAGAATTGGGGGGCTGCCACTGGAAAAGACCTTGCACCCACGTTAGTACGGAAGGAGGCTTGTGTTAAAATAGGGCTACTACAAGAATGCAGGTTGCAAATAGGGGACCTTATTTTTACCAGATTAGATAAAGGATATTTTACATTAAAAAAATAAATAATGTGATCCTGTTATTTAACGATAACCAACTGAGTTTGGAGTACATTGAACAATGATGAAATCGATAGGGACAATCCAAAAAAAAAATCAACAAACATTATTATAGGACACAGTGAGCATTTTAAGCTGTCCAACTGAGAGCCTATAATAAAGGCTAGCAATATAATCAAAGTGGGGCAAGAATATTCCCATGGCAATAGACTTTCTGATGTCTTCAGAAAAGTATTTCTTGAATTTGAATAGAATACTCAATTTTTGGTTAACTTTTTTACATATGACTAACCTGCAAGGAAAAAATTAAACCAGAATCCAGTGGAACACCCAAGTATCTAAACTCTTTTACATATTCTACAATAATTCCCACAGTATTATAAATCAACAAGGAAGTATCCTCCTTCAGCATATGGGGATATATACATTACTTATCAGTTTATCAAATGGATGCATATAACAAAATGTGACTGTCTTTTGTCAAAACATTAAAGTCGCAGGAGGTAGTTCCCTTATTATGATCATACGCATAGGATTGTGCATATTCAGCTCTGTCCTAAGATACTTTTCCGTAGTCAATATACAATACAATATACTTGTAGGACTTTACTGTGTAAAATCTGAAGGTTTATGTTACGTTTAATACTTGAACCACTATATTACAATGGTTGTTTTAACATCATATATACTACCTTTGTGTTAACTAGTTAATGATTGTCAAGTATTTCTGTACTTATACTATGCTGTTAAAAAAATGTTGGTTGTGCTGATATTACATGTACATGTTTAGAAGCAAAAAAAAAAACTGCGCTGTGCAGAGACCAGAAAATAGGCACAGTGAAAAAATGCGATAATATATATAAACTAACACTAAAACCATGCATGCTGTTTTACCTGTGTGGTTTTTTGACTGCGTGTCTATTCCAATGTGGTCTTCACCAGATACCCTCCAGAATGTATCTGCACTCAAGGTTTCCTCATGGATGAACTCCTATGGGAAGCTCTGCCAGGAGTTACTCCCTACTCCCCCCAACAGAGTTGAAGTGTCAGTTCTGGAATGGAGAGCCCAGTCAGCAGTGCAGAGCCTGTGGTGGGCAGCATTCCATGCAGTCAGATAGTTTTTGCTTTTTTTTCCCAGTCCACAGTTGTTGGAAGACTTGGCTGATGCACCTTGCATCAGACCACCAATGTCCTCCATCTGCCAATCCCTGGCTCCAGCTTGCACCACCACCTGTGATCACCTATGTGATGGTATTGCAGTGGAGTCCAGATGCCCTTCCACCCCTGTGGAGGTGAGCATCCATGGGACACTCAACTTTCCTCCCTCAACCAGCCCTCCAATGACCCAGGCTCATTCCAGAGCCCAGATCTTTGGCATTGCAAGTGGAAGTACTACTGCTGTGCCTGCAGGACAGTTAGGTGTATGACTTCTTGGAAAAGTATGGATTGTTGACAAGTCATCAGTTGGGGTTCAGGGCCAGGAGTTCATGGGCACTCATAGAGGTCATGGACGTGGTTGCTGGTGGTTTAGATGTGGGATAATCTATGAGTGTGGTGTTTGTTGACCTCTCAAAAGTATTTGCACTTGCTGATCCCAACATCCTAATGATAAGAGTGGCCCAAGCAGGGCTCTCAGGGGAAGTACTAGGCTGGTTCAGCTCATACCTAGTTGGAAGGTCTCAGCAAGTAGCTGTTCAGGGTATCCTGTTTGAGTTAGGTACCCTCCACAGAAGAGATCCCACAAGGATCCATTCTAGGCCCTATGCTGTTTCTAATATATGTAAACATCCTTCCCAATCACGTTGTTTGCTCAAACATAAAACTTTATGCAGACAACACCATACTATCTGCTGGGCAGAAAAAAAAAATATGGAAGCAGAATCAAAACTCCAAAAGGACTTTGATTCACTGCAGAAATTATTCAAATGGTCCAACATGGTGCTCAGCTCAAAAAAGACTCAAGCGATGTGTGTCAGAAATAAAAGCAACAAAGGCGAAAACAATTTGTTGGACATTAAAGAAACAAAATGGTTCTAAACTGGCAAACACTAATGAATACAAATACCTAGGGTGGTGATTGACTATTATCTTCAGTTTAATATTCACATGCACAATATAGCTACAAAAGTAAGCCCAAGAATAGGAGTGTTGAAACACAGAGCCTTTTTCATCCCAAAGGATGCCAGGGCAAAAATTGCACAGCAGTTGAGTGCCCCGGTCAGCCTACTGACACGCAAGCAATCTCTTGCTGAACAAGCCAGATGTGGCCTACAATAAGCTTCTCTGCTTCATCTTACTATGTCTCTATGACACCCACCATTGCACAATAATCAGAAGACTAAGCTGAAATTCATTAAATCTACAGAGACTAAAGCAATCAAGTTATGACACCCACCATTGCACGATATTCAGAAGACTAAGCTGACATTCATTAAATCTACAGAGACAAAAGCAATCAAGTTATGGCTTTCAAATTTTTCAAACAGAAAACTCAAAGCCCAAAGGACCAGGACCCAAAAGCTGTGTCCCACAGACAGAACTTGAGAGAAATAAAAAAATGGTGGCCTGAGTATCTCAATTCATCATTATGGAAAGATGACCTCAAAGTATTGTCTTACTAAGTTGTGGAACTCACTCCCCCCATACATTAGGAAAATCCTCAAACTGTGTGCTATTAAAACTCTCATAAACAAGGACCTGTCCAAAATGCGTGACTACTTTCAATTTGAGGCACAGCCATTTTGTCCATAAAACATTTATTTGTGTACTCATAAATAAATGCATTGTACCAAATGTATTGTTCTACCTTAATGTACTGTCAAGCCCATTATTGCACATTACCATCCCCCTGTAGATGTTACCTTTGACTCTTTTGATCTCCGTCCTAGTCAGAGGGCCTTTCTGGACTTCATTGTCATGGATGCTTTCCCTGCATTAGGAACTTCACTCTCTGGGGATTAAAGAACCCCCTGGACTGTACCAAAGCACACAGGCCATCAGGGCTTTTCCTTAGAGGGGAGACTCCCCACAGTCCTCCTACTGTAGTTCCATGCTCTCAGAAGCCCTACCCAGCCTGGAGTCTTCTATGCACATACACACAATGATGCATACAGACATAGCATCACATGCCAACACATTGGAAAACATACACACCAAGGTATACAAACACATAGTAACACATACACACTGATGCATGCAAACATGGGAATACATACACATACCATATATGCTGACATATACGGCTGGAACACACATACACATGTTGTATGCAGACATATGGGAACACATACTCACACTGATATATGCAGACACATAGAAACACATTCACACACTGATGTATAGAGACACATGGGAACACGTACGCCCATTGATGTATACAGACACATGGGAACACAATGCACATCTATGTATGCAGACACATGGGAACACATTCTCATACTGATGTATGCAGGCACATGGGAACACATTCGCACACTGATGTATGCAGGCACATGGGAACACATTCTCACACTGATGTGTGCAGACACTTAGGAACATGTTCTCACCTTGATGTGTGCAGACACTTGGGAACACATGCATCCATCAATGTATATAAACACATGGGAACGCAATGCACATCTATGTATGCAGATACATGGGAACACATACATACATCGATGTATGCAGACACAGGGGAACACATACTCACATTGATGTATGCAGACACATGGGAACACATACTCACATTGATGTATGCAGACACATGGGAACACATACACACATTGATGTATGCAGACACATGGGAACACATACTCACATTGATGTATGCAGACACATGGGAACACATACTCACATTGATGTATGCAGACACATGGGAGCACATGCACACATCAATGTATGCAGATACATGGGAACACATACACACAGCGATGTATGCAGACACAGGGGAACACATACTCACACTGATGTACGTAGACACATGGGAACACATACTCACATCTATGTATGCAGACTCATTGGAATACATACTCACAGTGATGTATGCAGACACATGGGAACACATACTCACAATGATATATGCTGACACATGGGAACACATACACCCATCGATTTATGCAGACACATGGGAACACATACACATTTGATGTATGCAGACACATGGGAACACATACATACATCGATGTATGCAGACACATGGGAACACATGCTCACTGATATATGCAGACACATAGGAACACATACACTGATATATGCTGACACATGGGAACACATACACACATTGTTGTATACAGACACATGGTAACACATACACACATTGATGTATGCAGACACATGGGAACACATACATATTGATGTATGCAGACACATGGGAACACATGCACACATCGATGTATGCAGACACATGGGAACACATACTCACGCTAATGTATGCAGACGCATTGTTAGACTTACACGCATCAATGTATGCAGACACGTGGGAACACATACACACATCGATGTATGCAGACACATGGGAACACTTACACACATCGATGTATGCAGACACAACGGAACACATACTCACACTAATGTATGCAGGCACATGGGAACACATTCTCAGACTGATGTATGGAGACACATGGGAACACATACACACAGCAATGTATGCAGACACATGGGTACGCATACACACATTGATGTATGCAGACACATGGGGACATATACACACATCGATGTATGCAGACACATGGGAACACATTCTCAGACTGATGTATGGAGACACATGGGAACACATACACACAGCAATGTATGCAGACACATGGGTACGCATACACACATTGATGTATGCAGACACATGGGGACATATACACACATCGATGTATGCAGACACATGGGAACACATACTCACACTGATGTATGCAGACACATGGGAACACGTACACGCATCGATGTATGCAGACACATGGGAACACATACACACATCAATGTATGCAGACACATGGGAACACATACACACATTGATGTATGCAGACACATGGGAACACATACACACATCGATGTATGCAGACACATGGGAACACATACACACACCAATACATGAAGACTAGAGGTTGCATAACCCAGAAAGGTTCTTACCAGTATTTATTAGGAACCAGAAAACCAGTGGGTTCTGACTGCTCTCATTATTTAATTAATAAACTTTTGAACTGAATATCAAAAAGGCAGAATATGAAGCCAAGTATGTGTTATTTAACACAGGGGCAATGAGAATATTTGAAATCATAATTTGTTGTAAAACAGTAGAACTGCTAATGTGTTAGGGACTTAACAAGCAGGAAGATACTAATGTAGGAGTTGGAATTACATTAATAACATTGTAGTTCAGGGCTTTCCTCTGGTATGCCTGTCACGGCCCTTGGAAGTGCTGGATAAGAGAGAGAGAGAATGAGAGTGAAAGAGAGAGAAAGCTAGAGAGAGCACAAAAGAGAAGGAGAAAGAGAGAGGGTAGTACAATACTATAGTAGTACTGTATGTACCCTTTCATTTTATTATTGTTTTACCAGAGTTTGAAAATTGAGGCACTCGCTAAGTCATCTCCTTCTCTCTCTCTCTGTCTCTCTCTGTCTCTCTCTCTCTCTCTCTCTCTCTCTCTCTCCTCGTAGTCGTTACATGCTGGCACTCTACAACTGAGATGTCAAGCAAAAGTATTTATGACTCCACTCACCACAAAATGATCAGACTAGCTGAAGCAACAGGCTTGGCTGGAAGCCTTGGAAAATGAAAGACCTTGGTTATTTTCATTGCTGCTTCTGGGGAGAAGCAGGGTTACCCTATTTCCCCTTCTAACTGCATCCTGTCAGACAGTGGTACTATTGTTACTTCTCTCTGGCTGGCATTTGCTGTTCTGCCTTTTGTCTTAGTTGCTCTCCTCATAATTTTTGCTGGAATCAATGGAGGCAGTACAGTGGATTTAAATCCCTTACCTATTTACCCTGCTTGTCAGCTGCTTAAGCTGCCCAAGAGAATGTCTGTAAATGTTTCCATAAATCCTAACAATATCTATCCCTTGCTAAAGTAGAGATCCCTGGGCTCCTTTCATACCACCCCTTCAGACACTAGTGTAAACTGTTAAAATGATCCCCTCCCCAGTCACTGCCCCCACCTCACATCTCTCTTCCTCCCTTGACCTTCTCCATGCTACCCCTCCTTTTTCCTATCAGCTCCCCCTTGCCACCCCTACCCCACTCCCTGGTTCACCCCTGATATTCCCCCAGCTTCCTCCTCCGCATACTCCCCTTCCTCTCTTTCCACCCCCACCATGATTCTCCTCCCCACCACACTCCTTCCCCTATGCCAGGCACAGAGAAAGCCTTCTCTGGCTGCTTCACTAATTCGAGCAAGTTTTGGATTCTAGTCCTCTTGCTGTACTCTGCACTTACCCTGGCATAGCTTTACGCTACAATTTGCATCTGAAATGTAAACAGCTCTCTCTATTTCGCACTGAACTCAAATTCTGTCATGCTGTGCTCTGGGCTACCAGGTTCACTTAGTTCCTTTGCAATGAATGTACTCATGTGGACCCTTTTGTAACTTGTAAAGTAACTAACTATTGAATCTGTGTAACCTTATGGATAATGTAACCTATGTGTTGCTTGATTGTCTTATGTATCTGTATGACCTGGAACCTTTGTAAACAAGAACCTGACTCAAAGGTATTAATCCCAATCTGAAATAAAAAAAAATATTGATGACTGTAATCAACACTGGAATATAATGCACAGGTCTCCATAGATCACAGTACAGTACCCCTGCCTTATGGGTTCAAATAAGGTTTAGGGGCCTGGGTTGATAAATACTGTGGGGACTTGTTACCCAAAGATATTATTAATGGTAGCAAATTGAGTAGCACAGTGCCTCAACCCAGGGAAAGATTAAGTAGGCTAGTTAATAAGGTAGTACTATCCCCAGGGAAAATAAAATACTAACCCACTAAGGTCCACAGTGGCATAACCACCCCACCCCCCCAACTCCTACACAATGCAATCAACCGTTTGGTAAAAATTAACAATTTTATAAATTACAGATACTATGCTTACAGAAATAATGTGCCCGTGAGTCAGTGCTGTTAAACAAGAAATAAGGGAGTTTATTGTGGGAATCAGAAACAACATCTTGGTGGAATGAAAAAAGTGATATACGATCAAGCAATAATAAATGATTAGCTATTTGTTATCTAACCTTGACTAAGCCTTACCCCAACCAGTCACAGTGCTCAGACTGGCTGTACAGTTGCACCACTACTCCAGTCCACACAGGTACCAGTTAACAATATGCCTAGTCCTTGGGAGATACAGGGAGTCCTGGAAGCTCAGGAGTTGGATCATGGCAGGCCTGATAATCACATTTTATTTATTTATTCATTCATTTGTAATTTCTAATCAGGAAAGGCACAATAAGCTGTGATAGTTTGCTTCCAGGTGCATCCTGGGGATTAGGTTACATGGATCTGTTTTATTGACAGTGGGAATGTTGGCCAAGATACTGGGCAAACACCCCTTCTTTTACTTGGTAAGTGCCAAGGGATCTTTACTTTCCACCTGGACAGTGACCAAAAATGGGCAGAAGGTTTAACATCTTATCTGAAGGACTGCATCTCAGCAGTGCAGCACCCCCCATTGTACTGCATTACAGTGTTGGTTATGGGTATTACCACATAACTGACACTGCACACATGGTTGGCTGGCATTGATGGGCAATGAAACAATAAACAAACCCAAAATTTCAAATCTTGGCTGGTTGGCCAATCTCATTAAATAGTAGCCCAAGCTGTAGCCCAGTACCATAACAAAATACTTACTCTGCTCTGGCAGGGTGGGACTGCCAAGAGGAAGCAACTTCAGTAATGACCAAGGTGAATGTAGGGATCCTCCATAGTGGAGACCCCAAGGAAGGTGATAGAGGACCCCAGAGGAGGAGGAAGCAACTTCTGGTGAGGAACTCAGTTGTGAGGGGGATAGATCTGGGAATAGGAAAGGGGGGCAGGTTAGGTCCCTACCTGGTGCCATGGCCCAGAGAGATGGGACGCAAATCCTGCAGATTGCTAGGGCAGCAGGATGGGAGGGAAAGCTATATGTCCTTGTCCACCTGGAGACTAATGGCCTGCTGAGGGACAGGGCTGGTATAATGCAGGGGGAGTTTAGGGAACTGGGGAAGGGATTTAGACAGGTAGCTTGCTCAGTGGCTTTTGCTGAGGTGCTTCCTATCCATGACAGGGGACAGGAAAGGAAACTCCACACCAGGAGCTTCAACACATGGCTGAAGGAATGGTGCAGAGAGGAAGGGTTTGGCTACATGGGGGACTGGTGACCCACATGGGAGGATAAGGGCCTATACTGGGGTGATGGCCTGCATCCATCTGGGAGGGGAACCACAGTCCTCAGCAGATGGTTTAAATGTTACTTCAGTGAACATTTAAACTAGCCAAAGGGGGTGGCAAAAGGAATCAGGGAGTCAGAAACTGACACCCACCACAGGCTGAAGTAGAGAGTAAGGAGAACCCATGGGGAGAAAAATCCCCCAGGGTGCAAATTAATAAAGGGGGCAGGGTGGTAGAAATAAAGGAGAGAAGGAACAGGAGCATTAAAAATAGAGGTGGGAAGGAGGAAGGGCAAAAAGGAAAGAATGGGGGCAACAAGCAGAGTGGAATCAAAACTTGGAAGGCCATGTGTGTGAATGCTAGAAGTCTAGGAAATAAGATTCTGGACCTAGAGGCCATGATAGCAGAGGCTGACTTGGATATTGTGGCCATTACTGAGTCATGGTGTACTGAAAACTATGACTGGGACATAGCCATACTGGGCTATACTCTGATGAGAAAGGACCAGGTGTGAAGGAAAGAAGGAGGTGTGGTGCTTTATGTGAGGGAAGGCATGAAAGCCATAGAGATACAGGGAATACAAGGGGAGGCAGAGGTACTGTGGGTCTCCCTTGAGATGGGGAATGGAGACACTATTTGCACTGGAGTGATCTACAGACCTCCTGCACAGAGGGAGGAATTAGATAAGGTACTGGTGGAAGCCATTGGCAAGATGGCAGAAAAGGAGGAGGTGCTACTGATGGAGGACTTCAGCCTACAAGATGTGGATTGGAACCTCTCAGCAGTGGCTTCATCTTGAAGCAGGGACATCCTGAACACTCTGCAGGGGGCATTCCTTAAGCAACTAGTCAGTGAACCCATTCATGATGGGGCAATACTAGACCTGGTACTCACTAACAGGGACAGTGTTGCAGACATCAAGGTGGGAAGCAACTTGGTGACCAGTGATCACCATACGGTGTGGTTCAATATAAAGATTACTGTGGAATCGAATCACACAAGGGTGAGAGTCCTGGACTTCAGGAGGGTGGATTTTAAAAAGATGGGTGAATGACTCAGGGATGATCTAGCAATGGTGGGTGACCTGTTTGGAGTGGAGGAACAGTGGGTGAAGATAAAAGGGAGCATGGTAAAGGCAAAATACCTCTGTGTCAAACAAGTGAGTAAAAGCAAGAGAAAAAAGAGACCACTATGGGTCTCAAAAGAGGTGGCTGAAAAGTCAAAAGCAAAAAGGGTAGCATTCAGAAGGTATAAGGAGACTCAGAGGGAGGAGGATAGGGGGGTGTAATGGGGAAAGCGGAAGTACAGTAGGTAAAGCAGTAAGGAGTGCAAAGGTGTAAACTGAAGAGAGAACAGCCCAGGAGGTAATGAAAGGGGACAAGACATTTTTTAGATGCAAGCGAAAAGAGGAAGACCAGGGGTGGGATTGTAAGGTTAAAAAGGGAAAGGGGGACTGTGCAGAGGGGGATCAGGAAAAGGCAGCCATCCTGAACAAATATTTTTATTCAT
Organism: Neoceratodus forsteri; assembly: GCA_016271365.2. Classification (NCBI taxonomy): domain Eukaryota; kingdom Metazoa; phylum Chordata; order Ceratodontiformes; family Ceratodontidae; genus Neoceratodus; species Neoceratodus forsteri. The sequence goes on along the minus strand of CM028130.1, from coordinate 1,160,927,403 downwards.
TGTTCACAGAGGGAGGAGAAGGGGAGGGGCCACAAAAAAAGTAACAAAAGCTTTTAATGGGGTGAGGTAGACACTAGGCCTCTTTTGGAAGTGAGAGTGCTGAAGGGATGTGCTAATCTGAGGGTGTACAAAGCAATGAGGCCAGATGGGGTGCATTCAAGGGTATTGAGGGAGCTCAGGGAAATACTGGCTCCACTTCTAACATTTCCATTTCCCAGCTCACTGGAAACAGGAGTGGTTCCAGAAGACTGGAGGAAGGTGGAAGTAGTCCCACTACACAAAAGTGGTAGCAGGAGGAAACTGGCAATTATAGGCCAGTCAGCCTGATATCAGTGGTGGGAAAGTTAATGGAATCACTGCTGAAGGAAAGGATTGTGGAATATCTAGAATCTGGTGGGTGACAAGACCCAAGGCAGCATGGTTTCACAAGGGGAAGTCATGTCAAATGACTCTAATAGATTTCTTTGACTGGGTGACCAAGGAACTAGATCATGGTGGAGCGGTGGAGTGGCCTAGCTAGATTTCCGTAAAGTGTTTGACATCATTCCACATGGGAGACTAGTTAGCAAGCTGGGTAGCTTAGGAGTGGGTCCAAAGATAGTAAACTGGCTAAGAAATTGGTTAGGGGATAGGCAACAGAGGGGGGTGATAAATGGAGATCACTCCAAGGAAGGGAGGGTGACCAGTGGGGTGCCTAGGGGATCATTGCTGGAACCAGTCATCTTTAATGTCTTTATAAGTGATATTGCAGCGGAGCTAGAAGGGAATGTCTTATTCTTTGTGGATGACAACAAAATCTGCAATAGGGTGGATATCCGGGGAGAGAAAGGATGAGCAGAAACCAGAGAAAACTAGCGAAGCGGTCAAGGGCATGGCAGCCAGGTTTCAATGTGAAAAAGTGCAAAATAATGCACTTAGGGCACAGGAACCTAGGGGCAGAGTACACAATGGGGGAGTGGTACTGATGAGCACCAAGCAGGAAAGAGACCTGGGGGTAATCATATTGGATGATCTAAAGGTGACCAGGCAGTGCGATGGGGCAGTAGGGAAGGCAAGGCTGGAGTGCATATGGAGGGGTATCACAGGCTGAAAGAGGGAAGTGGTGTTGCCTCTGTGTATACCGCTGGTAAGACCCCCCCCCCAAGTATTGTGTCCAGTTCTGGAGACCACATCTCCAGAAGGACATGGACAGAGTGGAGGCAGTCCAGTGGAGGGCAATGTAAATGGTGCAGGGTCTGCATCAAAAGCCCTATGAGGTAAGTCTAAAGGACCTCATTATGTACACACCGGAACAGAGGAGGGAGAGGGAAGATATGATAGAAACCTTTAAACACCTCACAGGGATGAATAAGTTACAGGAGGGGAGTATTTTTCAGAAAGTAAGGCACTCAAGAACAAAGGGACATGCAATGAAGCTGGAGGGGGATAGGTTCAAGAGAGATGTGAGGAAGTACTTCACAGAAAGAGTGGTGGATTCCTGGAACAGCCTTCCAACGGAGGTGGTGGGGGCAAAAACAGTGGTGGGATTCAAGAATGCATGGGATAAGCACAAAGGAATTACAGTGGAAAGGAAGGGGAGGAGGGAAAAATAACTATAGATCAGGCACAGTCTGATGTAATAGTGTAAGTAGGGAGAAATGGGCAGACTGGATGAGCCAAGTGGTCTTTATTTGCTGTCAAATTCTATATTTAATAAATAATGGGATGCAGGAGGACCCAAAGGCCCTGTTTGGTTACTTTCAGTTTCCCTGAGGTTGGCAGGCCTCTGTCTCCAGCTGCAGTCCTGGCTGGATTTACCTGCTCTGTCCCACAGTCCTATGATGTTCCTTTGATATCTCCCTCAGCTCTGCTCTGCTGGTTGCTCTGTTTGGCGCTAACTGGTTCAGTGGGGCTTTCACTCCATCGCACTCTTGGGATGTCTTGATGATCCCAGGCCTCTGCAGCTCATTTTTACAAACCACAAGGCTACATCCTTTGCAGGCTCTCTGACAGTGGTAATCAGCATGTTACATAGATACACAGATATATAGACACTGTTGGCAGATAAGGGCCTATGGCCCACCCAGTCTGCCCATTTAAGCTTGTAAGTTCACTTAATGCTTTTCTAGAAGTCTGCTGATCCTTACCTCTGACCTCCAGAATTCCCTTATGTCTATTCCATGCATTCCTAAACCCTATAATTGTTTCTGCCTCCACCACTTCCTCTGGCAGGGTGTTCCACTTGTCTACCACCCTTTCTGTGAAGAAATTCTTCCTCACGTTTCCTCTTAATTGCCCTCCCTCCAACTTCATCCCATGTCCTCTAGTCCTGGTACATCTTTTTTGCTGGAAAATAGTGTATTCCTGCACTCTGTTCCTCCCTGTAAGGTACTTGTATGTCTCTATCATATTCCCTCTCTCCCTCCTCTCCTCCAGGGAGTACATATTCAAGTCCTTCAGTCTGTTCTCATAAGACTTGTGATGATGCAATCCCTGTACCATCTTTGTTGTCCTCCTCTGAACCTTCTCTACCCTGTCTATGTCCTTACGTAGGTAAGGTCTCCAGAACTGTACACTGTACTCCAGGTGGGGCCTCACTAATGTCTTGTATAGTAGAATTATGACCTCCCCTTTCCTACTGGTGATGTCCCTGCCTATGCATCCCAGCATCCTATCTGTTTTACTTGCTGCCTTGTCGCACTGTTTCCCTACCTTCAGGTCATCAGAGATGATAACCCCAAGATCCCTTTCCTGCTTGGTGCATGCTATATCCTCATTCCCCAACTAATATGTTGTTCCAGGGTTTTTGTGCCCCATATGCATTATCTTGCACTTCTTTGCATTGAATTTCAACTGCCAAACCCTTGACCATTCTTCAAGCTTCTGCAGGTCCCTCCTCATTCTGTATACACCCTCTGGCATGTTCCACTCTGTTACAGAGCTTCGTGTTATCAGCAGACAGGGGAATTCTGCCTTCTAGGTCCTGCGCTGTGTCACTGATGAAGACGTTGAATAGGACTGGTCCCAGCACTGATCGCTGTGGTACCCCACTGGTCACTCTTCCCTCTGTGGAGTGGCAACCATTTACCACCACCCTCTGTGTCCTGCCACCCAGCCAGTTACCTACCCACCACACTACTGTCCTGCCCACTCCCATATTCCCCAGTTTAATAGTCTTCTATGTGGCACAGTGTCAAAGGCCTTGCTGAAGTCCAGATAGGCCACGTCCACTGCCCTCCCCTGATCCACCTCCCTTGTCACCCAGTCAAAAAATTCAACGAGGTTGGTCTGACATGACTGCCCCTTTTTGAAACCATGCTGCCTTGGGTCCTGTAGTCCATTGGCAACCAGATGTTCAACCAATCACTTCTTCAGTAGTGCTTCCATGATCTTCCCCACTACTGAGGTCAGGCTGACTGGTCTGTAGTTCCCCGCTTCCTCTTTGTTCCTGCTTTTGTATAAAGGGACTGCATCTGTTGTCCTCCAGTCTTTGGGTACCTCTCCTGTTTCCAGTGATTGGCTAAACAGGATTGCCAGATATTCAGCCACCACCTCTCTTAGTTCCTTTAGGACTCTGGGGTGCACCCCATCTGGCCCCATTGTTTTATCAACTCTTATTCCTTCCAGTTCCTTTAGGACCCTTTCCTGTGTAAAGGGACTTGAGTCCATTTCTGCGCCATTCCCACCCCTTGTACTCCCTTCAGGCCCTTCAGCAGTGCAGATAATTTTGGTATTACAAGCTTGTATTGTTCAGTGTATCAGATGAGACTGTAAGCTCACTTGCAAAGAAAGAAAAAGGGAGTGCTTTATTTTTAAAAAGGAAACAGAACTATATCACTTGGCGTACAGTCAAGTTCCTACCCTTTTTATTTTTTTTCTCTAAAGTGCAAGTCAGAGTAGCGGTAGTGAGGGAAGATGACTTCCGACTACAGCAGGTGCACTGTAGACTCCTTAAAGCAGTTGTGCGGGGACAGAGGAGTCCTGTTTGTGGTGAAAGTCAGCAAGCAGAACCTCATAGATGCCCTGATGGTAGCAGATACCCAGAGTAGTGAGTCACAGAACGTGACTGAAAAGGTCCAAACCTCGAGTGTGGCAGGGCTAGTAGCCAGTGCAGTGTCCAGATCCGATGAGGAGGGCAACAGGGCCACCATTAGTGAAGAGCCACAGCAGCAGGAGAAGGTCACAGATATCCTGAATCCAGAAGTACTCAGGCTGCAAATTGAGTTATGCAGGATGGAGCTGGAGTTCCAGGAGAAGAGGGAGAGAGAAGCGAGAGGCGGACCGTGAGGTAGACCGAGAACGCTGAGAGGCAGAGCGAGAACAGAGAGACGCAGACCGTGAAAAGCATGAGTGCCAGTGAGCTGCAGAGGAGAAGAGAGAGGAGCACTAGCGACAACACAAACTGGTGAAACTGTGACTCTGACCAGTGGCACCAGAGCAGGTAAGTGGCTTGAGTTTAACTGGGACTACAGGACTGGGTTACAAATTGAATTCCAAATTAATAGCCGAATTTAAAGAGGGTAGGATATGGATGCCTTTTAAAATTCTTTTGAAAAAGTTTGTATTCAGGCTAAAATTCCTAGGGAGTCATGGAGCTTCCAGCTAACCCTACTACTTACCTGGAAAGCTCAGGATGCACTGGGTCAAATGGACAATGAGGACAGTGATGATTACAGCAAACTTAAAGCTGCACTGTTAAAAAAATTTGAATTAACTGCTGAATCATACAGAGCTAAATTCTGTAAGCTCAGGAGAAGCCCTGACATGAGCTATGAGGAGCTAGCCACAAAACATTAGTTTTTAAAACATTGGTGGGAAGGAATTGAGCCAAACCCTGTTGATAAAATTGAAAATGTGATTTTATTAGAACAGTTTTTCTGGGCGTGCCCAGTAGAGCTGAAAACCTGGCTGGAGGACTGAGATCCCAAAACAGTGCAAGAGGCTGCTGAACTCTCGGACCACTGTGCCAAGAGCAGACCTGCTCTGAGAGCGAATGGGGTGGGCGTGGCAGCACAGAAAGGGAAAAGCACTCCTTCAGGGCAGCTAAAGCACTCCCTGCCTCCACCGAAACCAGTTAGACCCAGGTTTCAGAGAAAAGATTTTTCTAAAAAGAGAAGTGAATGTTGGTTATGTAAAGAAACTGGACATATTGCCAGACAGTGTCCCAAAAAGGCGAGCAATAATATTCAAGGTGGTGTTAGAAAAGAAGTGGGTTGTTTGTGGGTCCCTGGAAGCATGCCAGTGAACATGAGGGAACAGATGCACCCAGTCATGGTGAATGGTGAACAGACGCAGGGGTTAAGGGACACAGTGGCATCCCTGACCTTGGTAAAGGGGGATCTGGTAGAGCCTGGTCAGCTTATACCCAATAAATACGTCTCTGTACAGGACTTCACTGGTGAGGTGAAAACATTGCCCCTCGATAGTGTTCTCCTACACTAGGGTGAAACAGGGGGAACTGTACAAGAGGTGGCTGTAGCCAAAACCTTAGCAGTGGATGTGATCCTGGGCAACAATCTCAAACAAGGGATGGTATGTGCAGTTGCCCATAGCCAAGTGGCAAGGGAAAATTGTAGTTCCCTGAACCCCACAGAAACCATTGTGGAAACCACTGAGAGGCTAGTTCCCCAGCCTGTGTCTCCTGATATGGAGATTAATGAAGAGGGGGTAGAAATTTCCCCAGTAGCAAGTAACCACACAGCTACAGAGGGTTACTCCGGAGAGGGAGAGGTGAGCCATTGTCAGAGGGTTGGGACTGACAGTGAGTCTGAGTGTCTTGATGCTAGTGCTAGGGACCCTAGTTTAGCAACTGAAGGGGACCTGCCCCATGCCTTGGGACTATGTGAGGGGTTTGCAGCTGCTCAGAGGAGTGACCCTAGTTTAGAGAAGCTGAGAGCTTGGGCAGACTCTACGGAGCACAGGGAGATGACAGCAGACATAAGGTTTATTGGGAAAATGGACTTATATATACTCAAGCTGTACAGAGAAAGATGCTAGGCAGGCAACTTGTCGTTCCCCAGGGGTATCATGAGCAGTTGCTCAAAATTGCACATGATATTCTCTTGTATGGTCATCTGGGAATCACGCGCACTATGCAGCAGTTAGCCCAGAATTTCTACTGGCCTAGCTTCACCCAGCAGGTGAAGGAGTATTGCAGGTCTTGTCACCAGTGCCAAGAACTAGGGAAGGTGGGCAAGAAAACCCAAGCCACCCTGATTCCATTGCCCATAGTGGAGGAGCCATTCCAGAGGGTAGGAATGGATACTGTGGGGCCTTTAAATACCCCCAGCTTCCTCAGGGAAGAGATTCATCCTGACTGTGGTGGATTATGCCACCCGGTACCCAGAGGCAGTCACCCTATCCTCACTGAGGACAGACAAAGTGGCAGATGCCCTACTTGGGATTTTCTCCAGTGTTGGGTTTCCACAGAGGTAACCACCAATCGAGGGGGTTCTTTCATGTTGTAACTGATTAAATGTTTATGGGAGAAGTGTGGGGGGGGTGCAGAGATGCATGACACCATATCAACCACAAGCCAATGGACTTGTGGAATGATTCAATGGTACGCTAAAGTCAATGCTCTGGGTGTTTGCTGAACAGCATGGGAGGGACTGAGAGAAATACCTTCCCCACCTGTTGTTTACATACAGGGAGGTGCCCCAAGAGTCAACAGGATTTTCCCCCTTCAAACTCTTATATGGACGCCAGGTACATGGGCCCCTAGACTTGATCCGGGAGGACTGGGAAGGCAAGCACGCCACCCAGGGAACTCCCATTGTGGATTACATCCTTAGGTTTAGGGAAAGGCTGAAGGAGCTTATGGGGACAGCCCAGAGCAACCTGGCAGCTGCCCAACAGAAACAAAAAGTGTGGTATGACCGCAGAGCCAGAGCTCGCTCGTACATGGTGGGTCAGGAAGTCATGGTCCTTATTCCGGTCCGGAAAGACAAGCTGCAGGCTGAGTGGGCAGGACCGTACAAAGTGGTTAGGAAGGTAAATGACATGAACTACATTGTGGAGTTACCTGACCAAAGACAGACCGAAAGGATGTACCATGTCAACATGATGAAGCCATATGCAAATAGGGCTGACATGGTGTTTGCAGTGTGTAGTCATGGGGAGGGGACGGACGAAGGAGACCCCCTTCTGGATTTTCTGGAAGAAAGTAAGCGGGAGTCTTCTGTGAAGGTAGTAAAATTGTCTCCCCAGCTGGCCCCGGACCAGATCCAGAAAGTAAGGGAGGTTTTAGCAGACTTTGCCCCATTGTTTAGCACCAAACCTGGACTAACCCCCTTAGTGATACACGATGTGGAGACAGAGACAGACACCTATACAGCAGACAGCATATTGGGTGTCAGAGGCTGTCCAAAAGGGCATTAGGAGGGAAGTGGAGAAGATGCTGAATTTAGGGGTAATCCAGAGATCCCACAGCCCCTGGGCCTCACTCGTAGTCCTTGTGCCCAAGCCAGATGGCTTGACTCATTTCTGTGTGGACTATTGTGGACTGAATGCAGACACGCAGTCAGACGCCCACCCAATGCCCCAGATGGACGAACCCCTGAACAAGTTGCGGGGGAGACCTACCTTACGACGATTGACCTGACAAAGGGGTATTGGCAGGTAGAGTTGACAGACAGAGCTTGGGAGAGGTCGGCCTTCATCACACCGATAGGCTTTTGTGAGTTTAAAGTAATGCCTTTTGGAATGAAGAATGCCCTGGCCACTTTCCAAAGGTTGGTGAACCAGGTGTTAAATGGTGCTGAGGAGTACGCCGTGGCATACCTGGATGACATTGTCATCTTTAGTACCAGCTGGGAGGAACACCTATCCCACCTTAGGGAAGTGCTGAGCAGGATACAGAGGGCCTGGCTCACTGTCAAAGCTGAGAAGTGCCAGGTGGTCATGGGAGAAGTGGCATACCTTGGGCATGTGGTAGGCTGGGGACAGCTCTGTCCTAACCAAATAAAGATAGAGGTAATCCAGGTGTGGCCCAGACCAGAAACACAGAAGCAGGTCAGGAGTTTTCTAGGGACAGCAGGGTACTACAGAAAATTTTTATCCAATTACAGTGCCCTGGCTGCTCCCCTATCTGACCTGACAAAGAAAAGGATGCCCAAGAAAATTACCTGGGGCCCAGTCTGTGAGGAAGCCTTTTCCAAACTAAAGGAAACACTGTGCAGTGCTCCTGTTTTGACAAGTCCTGACTATAGCAAAATCTTTATAGTTCAGACTGATGCCTCAGATGAGGATATTGGGGCAGTACTGAGTCAGACATCCAGCCAAGGGACAGGTCACCCAGTAGTATACCTGAGTAGGAAGTTACTTCCCAGGAAGCAAGCATACTTCACGGTGGAAAAGGAGTGTCTTGCCATAGTGTGGGCCCTAAAGAAATTAGAGCCATACTTGTATGGGTAGCATTTTCTGGTGCAGACTGACCACAACCCCCTGGTTTTGCTGATGCAGATGGGAAAGAACAATGGTAGACTGCTAAGATGGAGTTTTGATTTGCAAGGATATGATATGACAATATTACATAGGGCTGGAGACAAAAATCAGAACTCAGATGGGCTGTCTAGGGTCTATGAGGAGTGAACTGATTTGGGAAGCTCATCCCATGCAAGGGATAGAGCCCCAAAATTCAGTCTAGGTGGGGAGGATTGTGACGTGGACAGCCAGTTCTGAGTGCTGCATCTTTTTTTTAAATATAAAAATGTATTACTGATTGTCTCTGCTGAGAAATCTGGTGCTCTTGAAATGACCTCACTCACCCCCCAGGTCTCTGCAAAAAGATGAAAGCCATGAGCTAATTACAGACCAGGACTTAATCAAGGATCTCCTGTTTGTCTGAGTTAATTATAGCTGTAGTAGTTAAGAGGGAAGATCATATCCATTTTATAACGTTTGGAGGGAAACCCAGGTTATTACACACGGGTGCGAGGTTGTAAATGTTCCTTGATGTCTGTGTGAGAGAGGAAATTATCATAGATCAAAAAGAGTCATTTGAAGAACATGAGTTATGCAGAGGATTACAGAATTTAATACTTTGAAAAGACATCCTGTTTTTGTATAGATATATTGTTTTTACATATTCTGACAGAGGAGGAGCTAGGTGACCTCACACAAAGGGGTTGGCAAATACAGTTTTCTTTAAGAAATATTCTGTTTTACTTCACAGTGACACTTCTATCTAGACTCTGACAAAGAAACATCTGTGAGCACTTTAAGCAGGTATTTAGACAGAGAGACATCTAAGTACTGTAGTAGGAATTGCACTGTTAAAACCTGTTTTAAGAGATTTGTATGTCTTGTGATATAATAGTTCTGTATTTTATGTGTTACATATTATTTATCTATTGTACAAGTAGAGTATATATGGTTAAAGCAGACACTATACATTAGCTTGAATGGTGATACCAAACTGAAAAAGGTAAGTGTTTTAAATCTGAGGTCTTTTATTACAGTTTTTAAGGGTTCATTTCTGTACACCTGGTTAGGTACCCATAGGCAAAGATATACGGCCCCCCCCCCAAAGACAGAATTATCTGAGCCTGTACATTAGGTACGCTAACAAGAGGTTCACAGTTTGAATCCCTCCAAGACTTGAGACGAAAGGTTGATTCTAATCCACCAAAAACAGACAAGAGGGTTACCTTGTTCTGTTGTCTGTTCACAAGACTGCACTCGGAGGTTGGCACTTTGGGAGTAGAGGGCTGACCTGCTGAGAGGGTTTGTGACACCCTCCTCTTCTTCAGTAAAAACAGAGCAGAAATATCTGTTCAATATGTCAGCTTTACTGTTGTCATCCTCTACACGGCCCCCACCCTCCCCCTTCAGTCTCACTGTCCCTCCCTTTGCCCTTCTTTTTTCACTTATGTACCTGTAAAAGATTTTGTCCCCTCTACCCACTGATTTTGCGATGCACTCTTCTATCTGAGCATTGGCTTTCCTTATTGACATCCCTGTCTCCCTTTGCTTCTCCTGGTAGTTCTCCCTGTCCCCTTTGGCCCATGTCTTTTTCTATTGCCTGAATGCAATCTTTTTGGCTTTCACGTTCTCCCAGGGGAGCAGACATGGCATTTTTGGGCCTGGAACAAGTTCTTTGAGATGGGCCCTCCTCTCCTAAACCATCTAAGGCTGGGGGTCTGGGGGCCACTAGGTCCCCAGAAACTCTGGGGGTTTAGATGCTCTGTGATGAGTTCTAGGGCTTTTACTGAAGATAACACACAAGTACTGAGTGGTTTATGTAGCCCCCCCCCACCAACACACACAGTTGTCATTTTTTAAGGAGTAAGAGAAGATAGCTTATGCAAGAAACAGTACTGTCTGATCTGCCAGGCCCAATTAATTGAATCTCTCCAGACTTAAAACACAGGTGTGCATATTTCAAGGGAATACTGCATGCAGCCTGTCTGTGTGCAGTACTCCCTTGAAGCATTTAGCAAATTCATGCAACCTTTTGTTTTCATTACTTGCTTTTGTTATTTTATAAACACTAACACAATAAAAATAAATCAATTTATAGCCACTGGAAAGAGGGTCATGGAACTAGCATTTTGTCTCCATTTTGGCTGCAATGCCCCTAAAACAAAAAGAAAGAATAAGGGCTGTAACAGCAAGTCAGCAATTTCTAAACATGTGACAACATGTTTCAGACTAGTATCCCTGCCCACAAAGTCCAGAGTACTTTCAGCTACTTGTTGCTGCAATGCTGACCACTGCTGCCAGTAACCCCACCTCATGGATCAGTCACAAAAAAGACAAGAATTTTAGCTGAACTCAAGTGCTGAAGTTTGCTGGACATAGACACTCAGATGGCAGTCTACTTGAACTTCTGCATGTGCTGATTCAAGACCGGTTCTGTCAGAACAGATAAGAGCACATTCAGCTTGCTGCCCTGCCCACCCCCCATGGCTTGTTCACATAAGGCTCTCCGAGTAGCCACAGAAAGAATTTTACCTGAACTGCTCTTTGTTTACTGGAAAGATGCCATGGCCAGTCTATTTCAGGCATGCTGGTTGAATGGTTCAGTTCAGTGCAATGTGCGATCTCACTCTGCCATGCTTTCTGGACTCCTCTAACACTGTCTCTCTTGACACTTTACCCGATGCACACATCACGGTTATACTATTTTAAAACCAGGTGAGTCTGCTGCAAGCATACACCTTTACAGTGTGACTATCCCATCTCCTGCTTCTCTCACCATGCGACAACTCAGAGGAACAAGTGAGCAGTGTGCACAACGTCACATGGTGTGACCCAAATTACTTCCTGATGACCTACAATCTGCTTGTGACCTCCAATAGCTTAGCAACTAGCAGAAAACAAGGTTAGGATTGAGCGCCATGCAGGGGGGCCGCCCGCTGGGAAATAAGGTCGGATGGATGAACGGCCCCCCTGAGCCACCGGGCCCGTGACAGTTGCCCCGGTTCCCCCCCTCTGTCAGCTACCCACTTTCTCTGCTACCTCCCTGCAAAACCATAATGGCCTTCTCTTCCTTTTCCCCATGTTAACCTGCTTAATGCATAATTCTGTTGCTCTTGTAATCCCCGTTTTAAATATTGCCCACTGTTCCTCAATCCCTGATTCCCTCCCCATTCCCATTAATGCCTCTTTCAAGCATCTCCCCATTTTCCCAAAGTCTGCCCCCCTAAAATCCAGGATACTTGTTGTGTGGTCTAGTTCTGCTGCTTCTGTGATTTTGAACCACAGTGACCGGTGGTTACTGTTTCCCAGGTGCTCCCCAACAGTTAGCCCCATCACACTGTCACCAATTGTTAGCATGAGGCCTGATATTGACTTCTGCTAAGTTGGTTACATGACCAGTTGCTTAAGGAAGGCACCTTAAAGGGAGTCCAGGATAAATCTGCTCCTGGTTGATGCTGCTGCTGGGAGGCTCCAGTCCATGTCTGGAATATTGAAGTCTCCAACCTGCAACCATGTTGGCTTCAGGCCCTTGCTGGCTGTGTTGCAGTTGCAGATCATTCATGTCTGAGCAGGAAAAGGCTCTCAGGCTGTACACTGAGACTCAACTGTAGGGTGGTAAAAGAATTTCTGTGAAAACCACAAGGGATTTCAGGTGCCCCAGCCACCTTCCAAAGCTTTCTGGAGTAAGCCAGTGGGGACATGAATCTTCTGGAATTCCTTCTATACTTAGATGACATGATTGTCTTTGGCAGGATGCCTCAGGTGCCTGAATATTATCTACTAAAAGGTCTGTATTGACTGGAGGAGTTCGGGTTTAAACTCTGAATCAACAAGCACCATTTGTTCCGCACTGCCTGCACCACTTGTCCTAGACCCAAGAATCTTACAGTACCCCACTCCTGGAGACCTAATGAGCCTCACATGACCCAAGAGCCTCCTGTGGCTCCTTCGCAGACATCTGGGGCTTGACTGGACTGATGTAGTATTCTCAGACCAAAGTATCACAGCACTCCTGAAACAAGTAAAAAATGGCAGGACTCCTAGGTGTTCCAAAATAAGCTGATTTTTTTTATTCTTCACTCGAGATATGACATATTCCATGCTCACAGTTCAGTGCCATAAAACAAAACACTCAAACAGATAGTCCAGTGCAGTGTGAGCTCCTCGCCACTTGCCACTGTGCTACAACTGTACAGGTCTTCATCGGGGGCATGTAATGTCCTTGGACTCCGTTGTATGCCTAGAGAGCTCAGAGGTTGGCAACGTTGCTTTCTTTGTTGTAGTTCTTAGGGGCACTTGCCCTAACAGTTCTTTTTGAGAAGGAGTCCTGCTCTTAAATAATTATGCTCTGAAATAATTATGTGCAGCTCTGAATGTGTTAGCACAATCATGCTAAAGTGTCTGAAGCATTTGGAGCAACTGTCTGGGATCTCCCATGTCATTGTAACCCCCCCCTGTCGGGGGCTTACCTGCTTGCCCTTCGAGGATGCTCTGGTCTCCCATTTCCCCTGTTAAAGTCCTCAGCCTGGCTGTATCCCCAATTTCCTTCTGAGCCTCCGTCTGGCCCCTGTGATGTTTTGCCAGTGGAAATGGGGCTGAAGGAGCTCAACCATGGGGCTGCCGTGCTGCTGCAGTTCAAAATGGGTAGCAGCAGCCCGTGCATGCGCAATGCTGTACCTTTGTTTTCAGGCCATTCCTGTGGCTGAACAAGCACCTCTCCAGTGGTCCCAGTCCCATAATACGAACATATGAAATTTGCCAGCAGATAAAGGCCTAGAAGTCTATCAAGTCTGCTCGAATGTGCAGCTAGCACCCCTTATTCTGCAGCTGCCCCTCCCTTCCACCCTTCCCCTTCATTAACCCTCCCCCTTGTCCTGTCCCATCCCCTATTGAAGCAGTCCACTGTTCTACTGCATACCACTTCTGCAGGTAACGATTCCACCAAGCCACCACCCTCTCTGTAAAAAAGTGTCTCCTCATCTCCTCCAAACCTTCCTCCTCCAGTCTCATATCATGGCCCCAGTGGCCCTCCCTCCCTTACTTTGAACAGCCCCTCTGTACCCATCTTGTTTATTCCTTTCATGTATTTATTGGTTTCAATCATGTCACCCCTGTCTCTCCTCTCCTCCAGTGAGTACGTGTTCAACTCCTTCAACTTCCTCTTGTATGATAAGTCCCCCGGCAACTTGATCATCTTTGTCACCCTGTGCTGCACCCCCTCCAGTAACTTAATGTCCCTCTTCAGATATGGGCACCAGTACTGCACGCAGTACTCCAGGTGTGGTCTAACTACTGACCTATACAGTGGCAGAATCACCTCCTCCCTCCTCGAGGATATACCCCTTGCAATACAACCCAGCATTTTGTTGGCCTTTGCAGCTGCCTTCCTACACTGTGCAGAGTTGTTCATTGACCCTGTAATGAGCACACCCAGATCCTTCTCCTCCTCTGTCTGGGCTAGCTGCACTCCCCCTAGCTGGTAACTCCTCCTTGGGTTCTTCATCCCAAAATGCAGCACCATGCACCTTTTGGCATTAAACTCCAGTTGCCAGGTGTCTGACCAGGTTTCAAGCTTTGCCAGATCATCCTGCAACCCCTGCCATCTCCCTAGGTCATCCACCACCACGCCTACCTTGGTATCATCAGCAAACAGACTGATCTTGCTCTTGATGTCCCATGATATGTCTGCAATGAATATCCCAGACGACACTGGTCCCAACACCGAGCCCTGTGGAACACCGCTCGTCACTGCCCTTGGGTGTGAGAGCTCCCCACCCACCACCACCCTCTGTTGCCTTCCCTGAAGCCAGTTTCCTACCCATCTCACCAGCTTTGCACCAGCCCCTGTGCCTACTAACTTCCTTCCCAGCCTTCCATGTGGCACCGAGTTGAATGCCTTACTGAAGTCCAGATACAGGACATCCACTGCATGGCCCCTGTCCGGTTGCCTAGTTACCCAGTCATAGAACCCGACCAGGTTGGTTTGGCAGGATCTGCCACGTATGAAGCCATGCTATCTGCTGTCCTGTAGTCCTTTGGCCTCTAGGAGGGCCACCAGCCTCTCCTTCAGGATAGTCTCCATTAGCTTACCCACGATGGATGTGAGGCTCACTGGTCTGTAGTTTCCCGGTTCATCCTTGGGGCCACTCTTATGGAGAGGCACCACATGAGCCATCCTCCAGTCCTGAGGTACACACCCAATGTAGTGAGGCATTAAATAGGTCTGCCAAAGATCCTGCAAGGACCTCTGCCAGCTCCTTCAGTACCCTGGGGTGGATGCCATCTGGGCCTGGCGCCTTGTCCACCCTTAGTGCCTTCAAACCCTCTCAAACTCTGCCTCCATGATTTCCCCATCTGTCACCACTTCCCCTGCTTCTGCCATTTCTCCCACCTTGGGTGTCACCCCCTCTTATCTTTAGTAAATACTGAGCAGAAGTACTCATTTAGTGCTTCCGCCTTATCGCACCCTGCTTCCACCCAACCCCCTCCTTCCTAATCCTTACTATGTGGTCCTTACAGCTCCTTTTCTCCCTGATGTACTTAAAGAATTCCTTCTCCCCCTTCTTAATGCCTTGTGCCAGCCTGAGTTCCGTAGATGCTTTGGCTCCCCTTACTGCCCTTGTCACCTCCTTCGATTCTGTCAAGTTCTCCTCCCTGTCCTCCCCTCCCTGTTTTCTTGTACTTCCTAAAGGCAGCTCTTTTCTTCCTTACCTTTTCCATGACCTCCTTGCTCAACCAGCTCGGATTCTTAGCCCTAGCCTTCTTGCTCTGGGCTTTGCAGCAGGTTTGGTTGCCTCCACTATCCCCAGCTTTATGAGCTCCCACCTCTCGTTAGTGTCCATACTTGATTGAATTCTGGCCAGGTACCCTTTTACCACTTCCCCCATCCTCCCAAAGTCGGCCCTCTTGAAGTCCAGCACTCTTGTGCCAGATTCCACTCCTTCATTGCCCATATCCAATGTGAGCCATACTGAGTGGTGGTCACTCCCTGACAGCGGTTCCTCCACTGTAAGTTCTCTCACAAAATCCCCATTTGCCAGCACAAGGTCAAGGGTATTCCCTAACCTGGTTGGTTCATTGACCATTTGCAGCAGGAAGCTGTCCTGGAAGGCATCCAGCAGTACCTGCTCCCTTCTGTTCCTGGTTGTTGGGGTGCTCCAGTCCACCCTGGCATGTTAAAGTCCCCCACAATCACCACACTACCCTTCTCGCAGGTCCTCCTGATCTGTCCCGCTAGTTTCCTGTCTAACTCCTCCATCTGAGATGGTGGCCTGTACACCACTCCCATTCTAAGAATCCTATTCTTGGAATCCTGGATTTGCATCCAAAGTGACTCCGTACTACTCTCCTCCCCTTCCTCCCTTACACACTTCAGTCCTTCCTTCACATATAGTGCCACCCCCCTTTCCCAATCACCCTGTCCCTACGAAATAACCTGTACCCTGGTACAAACAGGTCCCAGTCATTGTATTGGGTGGCCCATGTTTCTGTGATGGCTGCAATGTCCACCTCTCCCTCTGCCATGAGAACCTGTAACTCTGCAGTTTTCCTCCCAAGGCTCCTAGCATTAAGGGTAACCACCTTCCACCTCCCCCCCTCCCATCCTGCCCTCCTTTCCTAACATCACCAATAGTACTTGCCATTTGTCCTTTGTTACTGTTATGGGGGGTAAGCTCATATTGTTTCCTAACCTGTGGTCTCTGCATATCTATTCCCCAACTGCCACCCCAACTCCTAGTTTAAATTCCCAACTTCCTCTATGTACTCCTCCATCCTCTGTTCCAACACTTTCTTTCCCTCCTCCCTCAAGTGTAGTCTGTCCTTGGCATAGAGACTACTGTCCTCCCAGGTCCATCCCCACCCCCACCCCTACAGCCCATACCCTTTAGCACAACACCAGGTTCTTAGCCATCCATTAAATTCCTCTATTCTCAGCTTTCTTGCTGTGCTTGCCTTTGGCACCGGAAGTATCTCTAAAAAAGTTACTGATCTTCCTGCCCCCTCACATAATTGTGCTTGTTCCTCAAACCTCCTCTGGACTATATCTGCTGTCCTGTCAGCCAGGTCATTTGTCCCAAGATGTATAATTAAATGAGGCTTGTTCCTACCCCTTCTAGCATATTTCAGAACAGATTGTCCCACCCTTTCCACTGTCATTCCTGGCATGGCCTCCACCCAAATGTGACTATGCATCTCCCCTTGCTACCCCACCTAACTCCTCTTAGTATTGAGCCCCCCAGCACTAAGATTCCAACCCTCTTACTCCCTGCTTGCTTCCATTCATCTCCCTCTCTCATTTCCAGCTCCTCTTCTTCCTCCTGCACATTATTTCCCCCTTTTACCCCTGTTGCAATTCTCCCAGCAGAACTTCCCCGCGCTCCAGTTTGGTCCAGGCATTTATCAATTACTCCTCTAATTTCATAATTTTCCTCCTCCACCTTCTTCCTCTCTAGCAGTGCACAACTACTTTCTGAAGGCCCTTCACAAATGCCCGCTCCCACTCTCTGCATAGTAACCTGTTCTCTCCTTTCCACTCCATGACTTTTGCCACTTCGGCCTCCCCTCACAAGTCCCTATCTCCTCCTTCCATTTGTCTTTGCCTCCTGACCTGGTTTCCCCGGCAATCGTTCTTCCTGGCCTGGGCCTCTTTGTCTCTGCTTCCCTTCTTCTGACCCTCTTCTCACCACTGTTGGCTTAAATCACCCTCCCACATCTCCCCTTCTTCCTCCTCCCTCCAGTATTGGGCTAAACCCACCCCCAATCTGCCTTGCCTGTCTTCATTCCTCCTGCAGACCCTCAATCTCCTTTCTAAGTTTTTCTATGTGGTTGCACACTAAACATCCTCCCACACTCCAGGCAATTTTAGAAAGATTGGTGCACCGCAGTTGTTGCAGCCTACCACCCTACCCATTGCTGTCGTTAACCACCAGCAACCCCCACCCTTCCAGATGCAGGATACCAAACACTCCCAAGTCTCCCCTCTCCCCCCTCTATCAGTGCAAAACATTTTCTTTATTTCCCTTACCTCCTTTCTTGCACACGTTTAGATATATTGAGCAACTGGTTTTTATATTCCTATTCCTATCCTTCCTATCCACACTCAAAAATAGACGTTAAGTAGCCATTGCACAACCTTCTGCAAACTCCTACTCCTCCTTTCCCCAATGCAATATCAATGCGAAGAAGTAATAATGAAAGCTCCTAGATTTGCATTTACTTTCCTTCCACTGAGATAGCAGTCACCTCTTCACTTGCTGCTGTTCCTTTCCTGGATGTCTGCTTCTGCTATGACAGGTGCATATCCTTTGCCTGTTTGAGGAAGTGATGTCAGAACCCCTGGTATAAAGGAAATAATGGACATGGGGTGGGTGGGTGAGGGGTTTGGGGGGTGGGACCAGCCCAAGTCTTCCAGAAACAATCAGGTAGCTGAGGCCTCTGGTCAGACCATTAGCACCCTTCCCCCACTCTGCACTAAAACTTTGCAGCTAGTGAAGCCAGCAACAATGAATCACAATTCTACTCAAAGCCCCCCAAATAGGTTTGCTACCCAAAGAAACAGGACTCCAATTCAAACAGCTTCACCAACAACACATCAAAATAGGCTTGGAATTAAAAGATATAGGTCTCCAATTCAAAGAAACAGACCCAGTTAAATCACACCAATTATGTTTTAAAACATAAGATTTTTAGCTAGTCAGGGACCGGAGACCAGAAGGAGGCACATGAGAGGCCCCTTAGTGTTTTAAATAAAGTGTGCCAATAGAGCTAGCTTTGGGGAGCAGCCTTATGAATATTAATGAGCCAGAAATGAATATTTTTGTGTGAGCCTGCCTGCTGCCTGGGGACAGTGGATTTCCGCAGCAGTGACAGGCAGGGGGCTATATGAAAATGTTAAATGTTGCAGTGATTCTGCAGGGCACATGGACTGGACTTCTGTTCGTATACCTTTAAGTACATGAGAGGAATAAACAGAACAGGCACAGAAGGACTGTTCAAGGGGAGGGTGGGAGAGACACTCGGGGTCATGACATGAGATTGGAGAGTGGAAGGTTTAGGAGGGAAATGAGGAGGCATTTCTTTACAGAAAGGGTGGTAGCAGAATGGAATGCACTACCAGCAGAGGTGGTGGCCTATAAAACAGTGGGATGCTTCAAGAGGGGCTGGGATAGGGCAAAAGGGAGGGTCATGGGAGGGTAGTAGGGTGGGAAGGGAAGCTGCAGATTAGGGGTGCTAGCTGAAAAATCGAGCAGACTCGATAGACCAAATGGCCTTTTTCTGCTGGCAGTTTTGTATGTTCATATGCCTACAAAATGGTTGGGGAGTTAATAAATAAAGTTATATATGTAACCCCTCCCCTCCTACCCCATCTAGGGGCATACTTTAAAACATCGCAGATGGTCCAGGCAGGAAGAGAAGAGCACTACAAAGAACTAGCATACGAGACATTACAATACTGGACCAGGGAAACTGATGGCCCTTACCTGCTGATGTCTTCATGGTTTCTGGATTACATCCTCTTTCTCAGAAATGGATTCACTCCCTGAGCCGATCAAATAGACCTAGATCTCCCGCTTCTCTCTCTCTCTCTCTGAGGTCCTGACGGAGCCCCTGAAGCCCCCAGAGGCGGGGCCCTGCCCTGGAACATAACGTGTGACAAAATTAATATGACTGCAAACAGAAGAAGGGAACAAAAGATTTCATTTCATTAAATCTCTCTCTACAATCACAATAAAGCACAAACCATCGTTTCTCCCCAACTGACTTTATATTTACCTGCATGGCAAATGATTTCAGCTATACAGGGGCCACCATTTCTTGACAGAAAATAATTAATCAGCTCCATGGGGCTACAAACTTTGTACACAACAGCTGGACCTGTTAAGCAGTAGAACCACAGTAGACACCAGAAGGACACTCGTTTTCCACCCTCTCATTCCTGGCTGTTCTACCCAAGAACCTAAATCCCTGCAATCTCCTGGTATATAAAAATCCAGTAAGCAAAACCTTCCTTTTATTTGTTCTTACACAGGTCCCTTTTTCCCTGTGGCACTGGTCATCCTCCTTTTCTTCAGTGTGGGAAAGCGATCTGCCTCCCCCACCTGGACTCCTGTGCAACTGGCCTAAACGCAGGGCATCCAGGATTTTTCTTGATGACCCAGGTCCCAACCCTCCTTCCAATAGCTGGTTCTGAAATATGAGCTGAGGCCACTTCTCTGATCTTTTGCCTCCACCTCAGCCCTTCATGGCCCCACACTTCACCTCAAGGTTGTTCTGCTGTCACCACATCCTTACTATGGGGAGTCCCTGCCAGGCACATATCCCTTCACAATGGTTCCTGGGCTTGAGTTAAGCACCAGCACAGAGACCACCCTCCAAGGCCTACCAATCCTTTCAGTCCACAGCCTGCCCGGCCTTACTGGACCTTTGTCCCAAGACCTGTCCCCTCTAAACAGGCCCCTCAACGGGTGAAAGGCTCCCCGGCTCTGAGATCCCCCAGGCCGCCCTGCCACACCGGGTACAAGGGGAACCTTTGCCACTGGTTCCTCACCTGAGAGGGCCCTACCATGGCCCTCCCAGCCCCAGTGACCTGGGAAAACACACTTTTTTGAGCTTCCAAAGGGCTTCTACATCTGTCGAACGGGCTTACTAAAGCCTCCCTAAAGCCCTAGCCCCCAATAATGCAGAACCTGGCTATCTGTGTCCCCATGGAGCTCCATACCCCCAGTCCTTATTGGCCATGGTGCATTAAACCATCCTGACTGCACTTTACTTTGGGGGAATTCCCCACTGGCCCTCCTGGTCCTCCCAGCTCCCTCACTGGTCCACCTATCCTGGTCTGGTTCTACTCTTCAACCTCCCCCTCTGCCCCAGGCCTAATGCCCGGGCTAGAAAGGCCACGAAACTTCATGTCAGCTCCCTTATATACCCTATTTCTGCCCTTTGCTGCCACCTTGAGGCATCCAGAGCACTAACCCCCAGACCACTAAATCCATGTCCTAGCTCTGGGGCGGTAGGAATGGGAAAGGGGTGCCTAAACGTGGGAATATAAGCCCCTCACTTTGGCAGGGAGCTTACATACATACTGGCTGCACCAGCACATTAAAGTGGAGACTTGTATAAACTGTTGTGGGGACTGTGTTGTTATGCAGCCATGTTTGTAGCCTTTGACTTAGGCATAGCCAATTGGGAGGCCAGGATTTTTGAAAGGACTTGTGGGACTGTTAAAAGGAGTTATGGGGGAAAAGCTGGGGAATTACTTTGTGCACTTTTACAGGACCAATAAGGCGTCGAAGGAGATTCATACATATTAATTTTATGAGAAGGGACAGTGATTTCAGCCAATGGGGAGTTACAAGAGGGCTCCCAAAACTCAAGGGACTTTTGGTTCTGGCTCAGTTTGGCTAGAGTCCCTCCAGAGGGAGGGGTGCTCCAGCCCCTATGTAGAAGATGGGGCTGCAAGGCTGGAGAAGGGCCCTCCTGGGGGTTGCCAGTCACTTGTTCCCCAGGACCTGTGGTTTGCCCTTGCCTGTTTTGAAGGAGTTTTTGGTCCAGGGATTCAGTTTGCAGTTTCAGTTGAGAGGGAGCTGCTATGCCCAGCCACACTTCAGCGGTGAGAACTTCTGGCAAAGGTTCTGTAGGGAGAAGGTCATCTGGAATTTCAAGGAAATGGAAATTTCACAGAGATAGAGATCTTCTTGGGGGTTACGGATGCCCTTATACTGGGTTCTTATACTGGGTGTCTGCTTAAAGTTGAACCAGGATAATATTCTGTAGTGATTTGCATATGTAGCCCATGATGCTTTACATTATGGGGGCATGTGTGATTTTGTATTTCTTTGAAACTTGGCTTCCCGGCCAATGAGCTTTGGGGTAACCATTGCCTCAGTGCTTGCGCGCTAAGGTTTTGGCTTCTTATAATGGGTCTAGAACGATAGAAGACCTTGGTCCATATAAAACCATTCCACACATTAGTGGGCACATTTTAAACTTTTATCTATTATCATCTGATCTATTCTCCTTTTAAATTCCATTAATGACTTACTGGCCGCTACCTCAAATGATAATCTATTCCAGATTCTTCCAGTTCTGTTCATAAATGAATACTATACTCTGTTCTTTTTTACTGTATCCAACCTGATTTGCATCCCTTGGGCTCTTAGCCCCTTTGGTTTTGTCTGAAAACTTAAGCCCATCTCGTTCACTAATTCCTTGTTGTTGATAATTCTATACATTGTCATTAAATCTCCTCTTAGTCTCTTCTGCTCCAAGGAGACCAGGCAAGTTTTTTTTAGCCTTTCAGTATACCCATGGTTTCCCAGCTTTCCCATCATTTTAGTACACCTTCTCTGCACCGCCTCCACTCTCCTAACCTCTCCCCTTTTGTATGGGCTCCACAACTGTGACCTAAAGTCCAGATACAGTCTTACATATGACCTATATATAGGCAACAAACAGCCAATTGATTTGTTCATAAAACTTTATTTTATATTCCTTACCATGTAATTAGCTTTTTGTATGACATGAGTCTGTTGTTTTTCAAAACTCAATTTATTATCTACAGTTACCACACAATCTCTATCTTCCTCTACCTCCTGTAATTCTTTTCCATTCAGCATATATTTGTTTTTCTTATTTAATCTACCTAAATACATCCTTCCTGATTTTGTCATACTAAATCTCATCCTATTTTGCTCTGCCCATTTCTCAATCCTTTCTAAATCTTTCCTCATTATTTCCTGCTGTTCACTTGAATTAACAGGCCCTCCCAATTTAATATCATCTGCAAATTTTGCAATATGATTTGATACCATGATGCAAATCACTGATGTACAGTGAAAATAGAATGGGCCCGAGGACAGATCCCTGCGAGACACCACTCACCACTTTTATGGTTTCTGAAAATTCCCCAGTAATTCTACCCTCTGTGTTCTGTTTCCCAGCCAGTTCCTTATCCAAACCACTATACGGCTATCTAATCCTATGTTAGCTATTTTCTCTATCAATTTATCCTGCGGCACTTTATCAAAAGCTTTCTGGAAATCAAGGAATATGATCTCTGTAGGTACAGTATATTTTTACTAGCTTTCTCATTTTTACCTTCATAGAAACACGAACAGTTTGTAATACAGGCTGTATTTCTCTTGAATCCATGCTGTTTTTCATCTGCAAATCCCAATGCCTCAAAATGTTTTTCTATCCTCACTTTTAATATGCTGATGGTTATTTTGCCTAGGATTGCCGTTAAGCTCACAGGTCTATAGTTGGACATTTCCAATCTATCCCCCCTTTTTTGAACAATGGCACCACAAAAGCCTGCCTCCAGTCCTCAGTTACCTCACCCGTTACAAATGATTGATTAAAAATTATTACCAAAATTTCTGTTATTAGTGGTTCTAGTTCTTTAATGTATTTAGAATATAATTGGTCCGGACCTGCAGATTTATGTGATTTTAATTTCTTTATTAATTTTTCTACCTTTTCCCTTGTTGTTAACAGATCAGATAACTGATGTTTTTTTATTAACGCTGACATCCATCACTTTACCATTAGTTTCAAACACTGTACTAAAAAAATCATTTAGTGCATTTGAAATGTCTTTTGGTTTCCTAATTTCTTTGTCTTCTTTCTTTAATGGCCCCACTCCCTGCTTATCCTTTCTATATTGATTTATATATGTGAAAAACCTTTACTGTTATCCTTCCTATAACCTAAATTTGCCTCTGCCTTTCTTCTTTCTTCCTTAATTTTATTTTCACAGTCTTCAGGGTGGCACTATAATATAATATAGTCTCTTCTGTCCCTAATAGTTTCATCTGTTGATAAGCTTTATGTTTCTTTAGACATAGTTTAATTACTTTATTAGTGGACCATAGTGTGTTTTTCCCTTTCTGATTGTACATCTTCTTATCCGGTATGTATTTATTTTCCAAGTCTCTTAATTTATTTTTAAACACCTTCCATATGTGATCAACATTTTGTCCTTCAAAACTCTTTTTCCAGTTCCATACTCTTAATTCATCCCTAATCTGTTTGAAGTTTGCCTTATTATAGTTCTTTGTTATTGTCCTACTTTTATGTAAGTAATTTGCTTTTTAATATTGAATGGTATAGTATTATGAATACTATTTCCCAATTGCTCCCTTATTTTTATTTTGTTTATAATGTCTGCCCTATTTGTTATTAATAAATCCAAAATGATTTCCCCCCAGTCAGCTTATTAATAAGTTGTTTGAGGCTTGTCATCTCCATCATCTGTATGAACTTCTCATTTTTAACTATCTTATTCCTACCTATTCCCCAATAAACATCAGGTAAATTAAAATCTACTGAAATGATGACATCACCCTCTGAGGCCATTTGTTCGATTTCATTCCTAATTAAGATGTCCATTTCCTTATCACTATTAGGAGGTCTATAAAATACACCAAATACTATGTTTTGTTTCTTGCTCCTGCAACTTGAATCCATAAAGATTCAGTTTTCTCATTTTCCACTCTATTACATAGATTACTTTGTAGATCCTCTCTAATATAAATTGCCACTCCTCCACCTTTTCCATTTTTTCTTTCCTTGGAGTATAGTATATATCCCTCTATGTTAGTATTCCACTTTATTTCTGGATCCCACCAGGTTTCTGTCACCATACACATGTCAATCTGTTCACTCACTAATTTAACTTCTAAAGCCTTCTTTTCAATATTCAAACTTCTGGCATTTAATGACCTTACTGATATACCAATATTTTGCATTCTTACTATACTTCTGGCACACATATTTTGACTTTTACTTTGTTTAAACAATGTGCCATATCTCCCCTTTCTAACTAGTTTAAATTATTATCCACTACTGTTTTTAATGCCAAAACCCAATTTCTTACTCCTGTTTTTACTCAAATGTAGTCCATCTTTACAGTAATATGATGGTTCATTAATATATTCCCCCCAGTGTTTTATACACCCCAAGTCATTTTTTAGTGTCCACTGCCTAAGCCAGTTATTCACCCTTTTAATCTTTGTGTTAATAAATCCATTCTCCTTTGGTGTTGGCAGAATTTCTGAAAAATACAATTTACATTGCATCATCCCTGCTTCCCTTCTTATCTCTTTATATTCTTTCTGTATGTCTTCAGCTTCCTGGTTCTTGATATTATTTATACCTAAATGCGGGATTAGTGTTGCTGATCCATCCTTTTCCCTAATTACAGTGGCCCAGATATTCAAACTGCGCTCAAAATGAGCGCAACAGCAGGAGCAAGCACAAACCAATTGCGCAAATGCGCAACAGGTGCGATATTCAAACATGGAGCAGAACAAATTGCGCAAGCAACCAACATCTGAATATTGCACATACTGCACCATAGTGCAACCAGGAAGGAGAAGCTGAGCCGAAATGTTGTGCTATGGAGCAACCAGGGCAGCTCAGCTGAGCATTCCAGAGGTGCCATAGCGCAAGCAGAGCCCCCAGAGCAATGGAACTGCACATCCAGGGAGGCAGGCTGGGGCCCACCACCAGCCATGCCACACATGGGCACAGGAACACACTGCAGAATCCACACCACACCTGCACACCCCAAGCACAGCATCACTGGGGGTGTGACGGATGATCTACTGGCCCATGGGGGCAAGCCAACATAGCATAGCGGAGCTATGACACCCCAGCACAACCACTGGCATGCTGAGAGTGCCACACACAGAGGGTTGACAACCACAGTGCACAGCAGCTCCCCATACATACAGCACACCCTGCACTGTGACCCCAAGACACCACCTATGTGCAGTGACTGGCACTGCAGGAAACCATGCATCCCCCCAGCACACGTCAACTCCGTGCAGCACAGAAGCCTACAAGCCAGACACACCCTGTGCACCCAGCAGTGGGTGGCAGCAGATGGCAAGACCAACAAAAAGTCACTGCCATGCTGGAGATACCTCCCCATGCACATACACGCACACACACCCAGAACCATACCACCCCAGATGGCATGTACACCCCTGCAACTGAGCACCCATAGCCAGCTGCAAATCAGAGACCAACACAGTATTCATATCAAAATAGAAATGTATATTGAAAATATTAAATAACAAAAACAAGAGAAACTATTTACAAGGGGGACGGGTACAAGGTAGGGGTGTTCAAGGGGGAAGGTAAAAACTTGGAGAGGGAAGGCAGGGTGGTAGGGATGGGAGAAGTGGGAAGGGTAATGTGGGCTATGGCCCAGCTGGCTGCTGGTCCTCCCCCTGCTGGTGCACCGTCCTGTGCCACCTCCGATGTACTCCATGGCACCGGATGGCTTGCAGGATCTCCTGGTTCTCGATGCCAAGTTGTGTGAGGTGCCTAACATCGCGTTCCAACCTCCTGAGAACCTCGAGGCCTAGGAAAATGGGAACACAGTCAATGGCTGTGACTGACCACAACCCTGAACACCACCCAACCTGCAAGCCATATAGCCCAATGTCCCACACCTGTGATGGCATGCACCCACCCACAGTGAACATGCACATGGCCATCACAAACAGGCGGCACCAGCTATGTGCACCACTGCACACACACACTGCCCATGTCCATCACAGCACAAACCAGGCTGTCCAGTGACGTGGCAATGTGGTGCGATGCCAGTTACACAGCTATGTGCCCAGTGCATGCCTGGACCACCAGTGATGCATACACAGACGTGCTGTGATACTGGACAGTGATGCATGTCACCTGTGTTGTGCATACATACATAGATACATAGACAGTGTCGTCAGATAAGGGCCTATGGCCAACCCAGTCTGTCCATTTGAGCTTGTAAATTCACTTTGTTTTCTTAGAAGTCTGTTGCCCCTTACCCCTGATCTCCAGAATTCCTTCATTTCTGTCCCGTGCATTCTGAAATCCCGTGATTGTTTCAGCCCCCACCACTTCCTCTGGCAGGGTGTTCCACTTGTCCACCACCCGCTCTGTGAAGAAATCCTTCTCCATGTGTCCTCTGAATCGTCCTCCCTTCAACTTCATCCCATGCCCTCTAGTCCTGGAACATCTTCTTCACTTCAAAATAGTGTGTCCTGCACCGTGATCACCCCTGTAAGATACCTCTATGTCTCTATCATATCCCCTCTCTCCCCCTCTCCTCCAGGGAGTACATGTTCAGTTCCTTCAACCTGTCATCATAAGACCCATGATGCAAGCCATGCACCATCTTTGTTGCCCTCCTCTGAACCTTCCCTGCCCACTCTACGTCCTTACGTAGGTATGGTCTCCAGAAATGTACACTGTACTCCAGGTGGGGCCTCACTAGTGTCTTGTATAGTGGAATTATGACCTCCCTGTCCTGCATGGTTGTATTGTGCAGGGCTAGTGGACCCCAGCATGCAATAGCATCCATGAAGTCATGATATCACATTGCTCAAGCAGCTGTGTCTGCTGCTGTTGCTCTGCTGCTGTTGCTGTGGCTGCTGCTGCTGCATCTGGGGTGACTCCTGCTGCCACCGGGGCCCTGGCACGCCCTCCTCACCCCAGCCCTGCATCCTCATCCCGGCCTGTGGAGACATATGTTGAGACAAACATCAGTGTGACTCAAAGCAGACTGCCCCCTGCCCCAGTGAGGTGCCTGCCCACACAGCCATACCCATCCATCGCACAGCTGCACACACTACACACAGCCAACCGTGTCGAGCCATCACCTATGCACAGCCACCAAAGCACACACACACCCCTACAGAGAATACAGGTGCATAGATGGTACACTCACCTGGCCTAGGCACCACGCCCTGCCTGGCACATTCCCGCAGCTGTGCCAACATGTCTGGCTCCCTCTGGCGGAGGTCACTGTACCGGTGCTGGCACTGCTCAGCAGACCGGCACCATCCAGTGACCCCCACCAGGTCAGTGGCCACTTGCTGCCACACCTCTGTTCTTGCTATGGTGAGGGGGGCATCACCATAGAGTGCCTCATAGTGGGGCTCTACTAGGGCCACCAGGTTGGCCAACTCCAGTGGGCTCCAACTCACAGCCCTCCTCCTAGCCATGTTAGCCAGTTTACAGCAGGCAATATGGCGCCCTGCTGCACCGTAACCCAACGTGGAGATGTTGCGCAATAGACCACCACAGGCTCCAATCGCGCTGTTCGAACAGCGCCGTCACTTCACATAGCGCTGTCACCAGACCGCGCAATAGGGACGTACACATGGCAGGCGAACAGCGGCAGGGGGCAAAGGGCATACACAAGGTCATGAGCAATGACGCAAGGCTACGCACAGCGCCATCTGAATTATAGGTATCCTGCATGACCGACCAGCTGCGTACCAGTGCCACAGTGGACTATTGTGCAGTAATGCCACAGCGCCATATAGTGGCAAGTGCTGTAGCGCCACTGGCACAATGGTGGCCATGGCCTGAATTGCCTATCGTGCTCAGCACGTCAGCAGCATGACAGATGCATGCGTAAGCTATCTGGGCATGCGCAGTGCAGTGTACCACACAGGCACAGATCTGTGCCATTGGCTCAGCCGACTCTTCCGTAGTGCGCAAAGCGCAGATTCGCGATATTCAGCCGACACATGCAAATCATCTGATCAGCCATTCAAGGGCGCAGTGGCATGATTTGCATGTCATCAAGATGCTCCACTCCTAATTTGCATGTGTTGCGCTATAAATATGCGACAGTGGGCTGTGCTGGCCAGATTCGGTTACTGCAGGTGAGAGGTGAGTTGCATGCTGTGTGATGTTCAGGACAATGCTCATGGGGAAATGCTGTGAACTGCACAGTGACAGGTGTCCACTTCCACCCATACAGATCACCATGACCGAGCAGAGCCAAGGTGAGGGTGAGAACGGTGGGCGTGGGAGGAGGCCCAACTTCACAGCGGCAGAGACGGAGACCCTCTTCCAGGCCTACCTGGAAAATGAGCCACTACTGAGTGGATGGAGGGGTACCCCTCAGTCCCGTGCGGCTGCATGGGAGGGGGTAGCTCGGGCCGTTAACCTGCACAGAAGCCACCGTGCAGGAATGCAAGAAAAAGATGGGGACTGACCGCCAGAGGTTGAAGGAGAAGGTGGCAGCCTTCAGGGCGGCACGTGCTGGCACTGGCGGGGGCCCACCAGTGGTGTTGCAGCTGACCCCACATGAGGAGACACTGGTCACAGCCATGCAGCAGAGCGCCATTGCGGGCATACCAGGCGGAGGATTCCAGACAGGTGGAAGCCCATCACTGCACGGTATGACATGATGGTGGTGTTTGGGGGGGTGGTGGCGGTCGTTCACATGCACTCACATGTACTCTCTTTCTGTTACAGATCCTGTTCATCTTCAGGAGACGGTGGTGGTGGGTCCAGACAGTGATGCGGACCTGCTGGACATGGAGGAGGGACCATCCACCTCCACCACCAGCCAGCAGGCACTGCAGCAGCAGCTGCGGCTGGGCCAGCAACTCTGGGTGTCAGTGATACGGGTGTGGGGGTGCACAGCCTGTGTCTCAGCAGTCTGGCATGCAAGCATGCCAGCATGCTGTGACCATGGCAGTAGCACGTACCTGCACCATTGATAATAGAAGGCCTGCAATGGGCAGTGATAGATGTGTGTCCCATGATGGACACACGGCAGGCCAGCACATGCCCCTGGGCCTTTCTGGTTCAAACATGTGTACCAGCATGCTGGCACAGTCCCAGACTGTGCCTGTCAGCACCGGTGGGACAGCACCGGTGGCTGTACAGGTGTCTGGCACTGTTGCCAGCACGGCGGTGGAACAGGTGGACCTGGGGGCACAGCGGTTGGAGGGGCAGCAGCAGCAGTCACACACCAGGTCTGGGGGTACAGTGTCAAGCAGTGGCACATGTCCACCGCCCTTTCATCCGCCCATACCTGGTCCTGGCGAACAGCGCCCACCCTCAAGGGGTGATGTGCATCAGGACCGTCCACACCCTGGGGGTCACGATGCCATTGGAGCACAGTACCCATTGGACGTGCACACCTGCCTGCTACAGGAATCAGTACAGCTGCAGGGGTGGGTTGCAAGGTCCGTGTAGGCACTGTCTGTGTCCGTGGAGCGGCACAGCAGGGAGTGTGCTCGGGACCGAGCCGAGCTGGTCCGTATGTGGACGGATGTGACCGCCGCCATTGACAGAGCTGACCCAGGCAGTGGTCTCTGTCGCCGGGCATTGGGCACACAGTCAGGTGCCCTGTACGCACACCCACACGAGTGCACTTCACTCCCCATTCCGGCGTCGTGCGACACCAGGCCTGTCGATGCCGGGTTCTGCTGTGGCATCCAGGCACCCCTGGTGCAGGTTTGTTCAGCATGCTGCAGACCCTGTGCGGGAAAGGTTGCGTTGCACAGTGGGACCCTAAGTGGTGCAACAGTGCCACCCATGTGGCCCTCGCTCATGCCCCATGCTGTGTTGGGTCCGGCGGGCCACACACACATCCGTGGTGGCTGTGGGACAGCGCTACATGACTGAGCTGTCTCCCAGTGCGGGCCCTGTCTGGTGCTGCCCTGTGTGCAATGTGTGTCATGGTGGGCAGTGCACTGCTGGGTGCTCTGCTCACCATGCCGACACAAGGACCACCTGCACACCCTCCCAACTGCTGTACACAGGTGCGTGTGCATGATGATGCCTGCACTGCACTGTACACCAAGGTGCAAGGGTGCCCAGGTTCTGACACACGTACTTGGACAGTACAGGTGGTGGGGGTGGTTGGTGGTGCTGTGTGTTAGCAATGTCAGTTCTGCAGTGCTGTGCATCTGCCCATGTACGCTCTGTGCCTGGTGTGTGTGTGTGTCCATATGAGTGCTCACCCCTCCCTGATGGTGTGTTGGTATGCCTGGACCCTTCCACTCCCCTGACCTTCATGCACCCCTGGTGTGTTCCCCTGTGTGCCTGTAGTTTGCACATGGACAGTGTTGGTTGCACATGTCCCCTTGACTTACCTGTGTTGTGCGTAGTGCTCCTCTGTGATGGTGTCCCGGTGCAGCTGGGCCTGCCAGATCAGTTGGGGGTCCCTCCATCCTAGGGGGGGCTGCTCATCACCATCATCACTGGCACCACTGGCGTCCCCATTGCTGTCCCCCTGTTCGACCTGTACGGCTACCCCATGGTCTTTGGCCATGTTGTGCAGGATGCAACAGGCCAGGAATATCCACAGGCCTTTTGGATGTGCTGTCTGAGAAGCACCGCCGGAGGTGTCTGAGGCATCGGAAGCATGCCTTGAGCATCCCAAACACCCACTCTATGATGTTACGTGTTGCGGCATGTGCCTCATTATAGCATAGCTGCACTGGGGTCGTGGGGCGCCGGTATGGTGTGAGCAGCCAGGGACGGAGTGGGTATCCGCAGTCACCTGTGTGGAGATAGTGGAGAGCAGTGTCATGTTCAGGTACATATTGGCCATCTCCCTGTGTGCCACTACCATGGCACCTGTGGCATTCCACCCTTGCCCAGGTTTGCATTCCATACATGTGTACTCACCCACTAGATGTCCTGTGGGGATGTCCCCACTCTCGAATCGATGGCACAGTGCAGACTGATACCATATGAAGGTATCATGTGCTCCACCAGGGTGTGTGGCACAGACATTGATTATGCACCAGTGGCATCACACACCACCTGGCAGTTGACACTGGAGAATCGCTTTCGGTTCCGATATGCATGGCCATCGGGGCCAGGTAGGCATCTTGAGGATGGCCACATGGGTGCGATCTATATTTCTTTTCAGACATCGTGCTACCCTGTTGAACTCCTGCATGTTTTCTGTATGCTCTGCCGCGGTGCTGGGGAAATGGATGTACTCCGCAGCATGTGGCAGCAGTGCGCTGAGGAATTGGGTGAGGATGCATGATGTGGCCAACTGTGTGATGCCTGTGGTGTCCCCTGTCAGCCTCTGGAGGGTGCCCGTGGTGAGCAGGCACATGCAGGCTGTCATCTTGGTCTCCACCGACAGAGCGTGACTCCGTCGTGAGGGTGCCTGCATCACATCACTGCACAGCTCACAGAGCATTCTCAGTATTGCCCTGTTCAGGCGGTACCGGCCTACGATCTCTACTTCTGTGTACAGCTCAAAGCTGATGCGGGCACGGTACCACCTGTCGGGGGCATACTGCTGATGGGCCCCTCCATGGCCACGTCCCCCTGCAGCATGGATTCTCACCCCCCTCATTATGGCTTCCATGTGGAAGCTGGCACTGTCCATCTCCCTGGCTTCTGCCCCCCCGGCTGCTGTTGCTGTGTTACCCCCGCTGTCCTCACTGCTACTTCCACTGCACCGGGCACCCCCCGATGGCCTCTACAAACTATGGGACACACTTTCCTTGCCTGCCCTTTTAAGTCTGTCTGTCTGTCTCTGTCTGTCTCTCTCTCCCCCACTTGGCAGCCTGGTAGCGTTCTTGCGCCGCTTCCTTGAGCCTTTTTATTTTGGCTCATTTCCGCTAGTGCGCAGTTTCCGGCTGTGCCGCTATTGCGCATTGCGCAAGTCTTTGAATATCGCATTGCGGTCTTTATGCATGGATCCACCCCTTCGGTTGCGCATGCCTTCATTTTCATTGCGCTATTGCTCAGCATGTTTTCGGGGTCGCGACTGCCTCCTTCTGAATATCGCGCAGTGGCGCAGTTTTGGACTTGCGCATGAGCAACCCTGTTGCGCATGGCGCAACCCTTTTGAATATCTGGGCCCGTATGTTTTCCAGCATTTGTTTAACATCCCTTATTTTTACTCCAGAAATGTAGCTAGTTGTATTTTCTTTGCTACTACTTGATGTGTACCTATCTGTATATTTTAGTGTAAAATCTCCTAACACATAAATCTTTCTCTGTGTCCTATATCCATTTTTTCAGTTTCATCATTTGTCACCCCCACCTCCAGACAACATTACTTTATCAGTTTCCTTTTCTGAGTTTACTCCGTCCTTTTGCTCTATAGTTATTTCACCAAGCTCTTCTACTTCGATGCCTTTCTATCCCCCTTCTGTTGGTCCCAACTGCCCCTCAGCTTCCACCAACATCATTCCATCAGTGTTTGTTTCATTTATCATGGTACCTCTTTCATTTTCTTCATCATCATTCCCCTTAAATGTGTTAGTATTGCCTATCAATACCAAACTGGATGTGCTTGGTGCGTTAACTTGGTCGTAGGGTCTGGGGATACTTTTCTGTTATCGTTAGTTTCATACACTTTGTCACAATTCTCATTTTCTGTTTCCAATAAAACCAAGGGTCCCTTGGTTCAAAGAAAAGTTTGCCTGCTTCCCTTGATGACACAGCTTCAGAGAAAAAAGGATGGACACTGGTTCAAAGAAATTATATTGGATGGTTCTGGTTTCAGAAAGTCTGTCTGTTTCCCTTCTTAACTCAATTTCATGAAGAAAGGAATGGATAAAAGATTTTAACCTGGGAAGGTTATGGTCTAAAGGAATGGCTACAGATGGTCCTGGTTTTTGGAAATGTTTAAGGAAAATGGTATGGGAATCCCCCTGACTCATGGGGACTCACCAGTATTGCCACAGTGTGTCTTCATAAGGAGAAGAGAGAGCCTTTTCTAGTTCATGAGCACCTGCACTGTGAGGAAAACAATTGTCTGCATTAAGAGACTGGTCGAGTGAAAGGTGTGTTCAGTCAGTACCAAGTTCAGGGTTCTCGGAGAAGCTCATGGTGAATGTACCCATGTCTCATTGACACTATGTGTTTAGTGAGAGACTAGAGACTATGTCCTGTATGAAAAAGGGGCCATGGCTGCCACACTGGCAGGGTGGTTGAAAATGTCTTTATTAGCTGGATGAGACTAAAAACTTCTTCTAAAATACAGTTGCTGACTTGATTTTGAAGCTGAGAGAGACTACAAGTTTCTAGCAACAGCCACTAGCAAGGCAGAGTCCAAAAAGAGCATTGCTGCATCACGATGCTGTTCATCCCAACTCAGGTGGAAGACCATGGCTGCAAGCTGCAACTCAGAGCCAGGTAGAAAAACTGAAAACCCCTATTGAGTAGGGCAGACTGGGACACAGGGAGCAACAGGCGTGTGACTGAGTGCTAGGGCACTCTAAATCCAGTAGGGAGCTGGACCGTGAGGTCACTCCTGAGTCTGAGTTTCTTTGTGGCCAGGAAAGCCTTGCATTTGTGCTCTGCATCTGACCTGCTTGGTGGGCTGAAAGAGACAAGCAGCTAGACCTTCAAGCAAGTCGAAGGGCCAAGCTTCAAGGTGCCTGCCTCACATCTCCATGTCTCAAGCTTCTCAATGATCTCAAGTTCTGCTGTTCCAACTACCCAGGTCTATAGTCCCAGTGCCATCTGAGACTGTCTGCAGAACTGTGAGTAAAAACAGGGATTGTCCTGCACCTGAGGGCAATATATAGTTGTTCCACGTTTATGCTCAATGGCGTAGTAAAAGCCTTACAGTGATCAAGAGAAAGTTAATTGTTATTTTCACCAAGTGCACCAATGCTGGCCAACCAGCTACATCACAGGCCTGAAACATAGGTAGTACTGGGTACCCGGGTCAGAATAGCAGGATTTTGTCTGGACTGGGGACTGGTACCAGTTGGAGCTTGTTTAATGGTGAAGATTTGCAGCAATTAGTTATTCAGAGGGTTGGTGGTTGCAAGCGCTGAAACGTGTTTTGGGATCTAAAGGGGAAATGATGGTTCTAAAATGCCAATTGCTAAAATGCCATTTGAAAAATGAAAATGTTGCTTGACCTCTGCTTCACTCTACCCATTCTTAGCTCTCCCCCTGTAAATAAATGGTGTTTAATTGTTTGGAAAATTCTGACTTGTGAGCATATTTGTAGTGAGCATATTATTAGCTTAAGCCATTAATGCAAAGTGTTAAAAAATTGGGGGGGGGTTAGGTGTATGGTAATTCCGTGTGTTGGGATGACTGTATGGGAGGTGGGTTGGTACAACATCCAAGGGGGTTGTACGTTTAAATATCAGACCCACTTAAAATGTACTCTGGGTTGGAAGCACTGCACTATTTTTATTTCATCTTGGGAAAGAACTCCCGTAAGAGCAAAGTAGGAACCCAGGCCCCTCAACCTGGTCAGTGGCCACCCAGGCAGGGGTAGTAGCCCTCTGTAGACATGCGCCAGGGCTGCATCATCATTGAGTGTTAATGTGCTGCAATCCATCAGCAGCAGGGAAAGTGTGGCTGGAGCCACAAAAACAAAGGGTGCAGTTAGTGTTAAAGAAAGCAGACTCCTCTTCTCTCTCCCAGTCCTCATTGGCAGTCCTGGGGACCTGAGAGCACTGGCAGCACTTATGTGGGCTCCTCGGAGCCAGGTAATCTGCCACACAACAAGCAAGGATTGTTGCAATAATAATCCCAGTACTACAGCCTAAGAGGTGAAGTAAACATGTTATTTTTCCCTGCTGTCTCACAATTTTATAAAAAAGTTACAATCAGTCTCCTACTTCTCCTTCTGCTGTTTTGAGACTTCTCTACCTGGCCTGGTGTTTTCATTTAGTTTTTTCATCTTTGTTTCAGGTCAGCTGTTCTTGTTTGCCAGTCTGAGCCCAGGGTATGGTCACTGCATTAAAAATCCTCCTGCTTCTCAGTCCTCTATGCACTGCCTTGCCTTTTATTAAATGTATCAAAGTCTGGTCTGAGTGGCTGATCAATAGACACTGCAGCCAAAGTATGTCTGCTTACCATTCGCTCTCTCTCTGACTGCTCACTGTGATAGTGTTCAGCACTGCATATATGAGTCTGTACCATGTTGGTGACAAAAAAACACACCATGAAGGAGAAGACTGATTGAACCTGCATGCGTGTACACCCTGGAGCAGGCTCCTGGTGTCAGATCCTTGACCTGTCCTCTGCTCTGCTTCCAGACAGCACTGTTGCCTCACCCCATCTGCAATACTCCCACCTACTTGTGTATGTACCTCAGCAGTACCTGCACTGTGATCCTGTGCCAGTTACACCTTCAGCGTGCTGAGCACTCGACTCATGACATAAGAGAGACAAATAAAGGAAGTGACTGTTGAGTCGGGTTTTGTGGGTGGTGATGGGTCTGATCTGGCTAGCAGCTGAGAGATGACATTTTTTTCTGTTATGCCAGTGGCTTTCTGTATTTAGCTGATGCCAGTTCCTGTGTTATATCTGCTACTGCACTCATGAACTCACAACCAGCCTCAGGCGACTGAGTCTCTATTTATCAAGTCCATTACAGAGTGTTGGATTGGGGGGGGGGGCAGACTCTAAGTGGAGCAGTTTGCCCAGACATAATACAGAGACATATGAATGCATAAATACAGCAAAACATTCAGACACGTGAAAACATGCACACACCGATGTATGCATACAAATACAGATGTATGCAGACACATGTGAACACATACAAACACTGGAACACGCAGAAACAAGGTAGTGCATACACACACCAATACACACTGACATATGCAGAAACAAATGGTTTGATACCTTTTATTAGACCAACATAGATGTAACAAAAGAAAACAGTGCTTAAGCTTTCAGACCAACCAAGTTCTTCCTCGGAAGCTTATGGCAGTTGTTTGTAAACACACATTCAGTTGTTTGTAAAAACACATTCTATTATGTATTGTTTTTACAAACAACTGTCATAAGCTTCTGAAGAAGGACTTGGTTGATCCGAAAGCTTAAGCACTGTTTTTTTTTTGTTATATCTACAGTATATTGATCCGATAAAAGGTATCAAACCATTTGTTTCTGGATTTGTTCTTACAAGAACCAATATGGCAACCAACTAATTCTGTGTGTCGTACTGACATATGGTAACACAAAAGCATACCTCATACATACATATTGACACATACACATGCATGTGAACACAGTTATACCCAAACATACACTGTATGTGAACATAAATATACATATGCTTATAAACACAGACATTTGAACGCGAATACACATAGAGCTGCATGCAGGAATAGGTGAGAGCACAGATTCAGATATTAATATACATCTATAAGTGAACACAGATTCACACACAGTACACATAGTTACATAAAGGACCGTCAGTACAGACACTGTACTCTATGCACAGTGACAGATACAGAAACATCAAAACTGATTGGCATACTCCTTACAGCGAAATCCATTTGTATTTGCAATCAGTGACTGTTTTCATAGCTTTGTGCTTTTTATCCACTGTAGGGCCTAGAGCAGAGTGAGCAGATTACAAATGTGATCCTGTTGCTCTCGGACCTGATCCGCGTGAAGGATACCACAATGCTGAGCCTGCAAGTTTCTGACCTTCTCATCAAGTACCCAGATATCAGGTAATGTAGAGTAGTGGTTCTCAAGCTTCAAACCCAAGGGACCTCAAAGGGCCTCAAAATGCAGTCACCAGAACTTACTGGTGGCCATATTCATTCTTTTTTACCCAAATCCCGTTATACCCCAACATCCTGATATGACAAGTTTCCTTTTATACAGACTACAATAAATCAAGTCCCTGATATATTTTCACTCAAAATATATCTACTTTGTTTATTTAAAAGGTAAGAAATTGTCTGCCTCATTCCCTTTATAACTGGAGCTCTGAGAGCTCTGTGGCAGCAAAAAATTACGGTGATGACCACATGCGACCAAGATGGCCTCATTTCATCTTGTGGGTTTCTGTGCTGGGCCTGCCACCCAATAAATCCAGCAGTCTCTATATGCTGATTAATAAGGGTTACTTTCCTAACTGTAGCTTTCTGACAGTGATAGCCTTATGTTTTGGGGAGTTTCCGGCACCATTAAATCTTGGTGGTGCCTACCCTTTTAGCTCCTCTGCCTATGGTTGGTTGGACTTTAACTTTGCAAGTATCATCATAGCACCATGACGCCATCCTGAAAGTTTCTGCTGAATCCAGTGCCCCACGTGTTCTTTTTCAATAGGGCAGAAAAGATGAAATAAAGTATTTACTTATGTCAAATGTTTCACCAGGCAGACATACAGCAATATAAAAAGCATCTCATTTTTTAGATGTGACCTGGGGAATGGTAAGAGGGAGCAAGTCAGCAGTAATAGAATCATCAATACCATACAGAGAATAAAGTAAAATACAAAGGTGTACAAAAACATATAATCAGTCATCAGGAACATTCAACAGCTAGTGGGCAGGAGGTAACAGCAAAAAACAGTAGCAAAATCAGATGCAATTACAATACCCCACAATCATGATTTTGAGAAGCTGCTTAGTAGTAGCAATACTGGAGAGAGAACTATTACCCAAGGTAAGATTATTTCAGACCTGTGGGAGACGGTGAAGGCAAGTTGCCCAGCACTCAGTTTGCGACATGGAATGATGAACCTGTTGCCAGAATGAGAGCGCAAATATTTTCCAGCAGAACAGAGGGGGAAAGGAGAGTACACAAATAGTTTGGGAGCTTGTTGAACCAGTATTTGAACCATAACAGAGCTAGATGTTGCACACATTCATTATACAAAGGGGCCAGCCCAGATGGTCATAAAGTGTGCAGTGGTGCATGTGAGCAGGGGCTCAAAGAATTAACCTACAGAGGGCACTGTAAAGGGTATCCAGTTTTGATAAATGACATTTAAGGGTGACATTATAGACTGCATAATGAGTCAATCACTGGTTGGATTAAACATTTGACCAGGCACATGCACATTCCCAGAAAAGGCAGTCACTAACCTAATAGAGGGAATCAAGCTGTCCGTATGATTTGTAAACCAGTGCCTGGATATATAAAGAAAGTCCAGAGAACTGTCCAGAATGACACTTAGATATTTGTAGTTGGATAGAGTACATTTGAAAGCACTTAAATTTCACAAACTGCTGACTAGCAGTGACTCTGTCCAGGGCCCTGAAGGGGGGACACTGATTGTAGGGAAAGAGTGTGTCTAAGGCCAGCTATGTTGCCTGACTCTATACCTTGCAGTGGGTCTCCAAGATGAAAGGAACACATCCAATACTACTACTACTGTAGATAATCTGGCTCAATGAAAGTTCAGCAGAGACTCTTTTACCTTACTAGTGGGTTGTTTCTGATCTACAGTAACCGGGACTGGAGGTCAGTTCCTGACCTGGAAGAAGATTGAGAGGGCAAGTTTCAGTTTTTGGATATCTAGTATAAATTGGAATCTGGGCTTGCACCTGCCTAGACT
Source organism: Neoceratodus forsteri (assembly GCA_016271365.2). Taxonomy (NCBI): domain Eukaryota; kingdom Metazoa; phylum Chordata; order Ceratodontiformes; family Ceratodontidae; genus Neoceratodus; species Neoceratodus forsteri. Next base: position 1,160,888,936 of record CM028130.1, on the reverse strand, counting down.
CTCCCTTTTCTGGGGGGTCTGTTTCTATTTGTATTCATTTATTCTGAGGTTCAAATAGTTTTTGTATCCACACTTTCCAGAGTTCATTGGCAGTGATTTATAAGAACTAGGGATATCCAGCTGACCCTTTGGGGTAGTGGTGGAGCAACCGCTTGTGGTGCCAGTGATCCTGGTTTGGGAATGAGCCTGGGAGGCTGTAGGGTCGACTGGGGGGAGATGGATTGTGTGGCAATTGCATGCTGTCCATCTCCGAGGGAGGGAGGGGGGGTCTTGTCTCCCTGTGTAGCACCCCTAGGTGACCACGGGGGTGGCTTCCCAAGGAGCCAAGGTTGAGTTTAGGAAGTGTGCAGTTGCTAGGTGGGGCTCTGCCATTGTGTCATTGTACGCCATGCCTCCCGCTCCCAGAAACAAAAAAGAAAATCAGCATAGTCCCGACCAGTCTCCTCGCCGCTGCTGCCTAAGGCCCACCTGATGACTAGATGAGTTGGGGGGCATAGCCAGCTGCCCCTTGCCCCTGTCTGGAGGGCAAGCCATGACTTTGTAGGGGTGGGGTGGCAGTGGTGGACTAGAAGGGCCAGCCAGATATGTAAGGGGGCTTGTGTAACAAAAAATATAAATTACAAGGGAAAAAAAAAGAACTAGGTATATCCCATAGAGCTCAAGCCCCTGTGAGATGGGTTTAATACCACTCTGAGAGAGAGCTTAGAATAGAAGTCAAAGACTGGTGCTGGTGAGTCATTTCCTTAGTAACTGCCTGCTCAAGAGTAGTGGAGCTTTGAGTAACGTTGAGTAATGATGAATCAAACCTCTCCCATCAGCATAATACTGTTCAGTGGCAAGCTGGTTGTTAATAAAACCTTTCTGACTGAAGCACTGATTCAGGAATACAACACTGAGTCTGACCTGGCCTGTATCACTGAGACCTAAATTGGAAATTACATTGAATGAAGTAGCCCCTCCAGGTTTCTTCGTATCATGTGAAACAGGGACATAAGGTATTACCTTCTACTTTAGATGCACTTTGCATTCTCTGTGACCCAATTTGGAGATGGGGGCTCTGATGTATTTATTTATTTAAAGGTTTTACCATGAAGGCCTGCTGAGCAGACAAAAGCTCAATTCCTGATGCAACCTGGGGGAAGGGGTAAGTGGATATATTCATAATGGACAAATAGACTGTCATTACAATCATATTATGAAACATACAGGGTTAAGAGCAGCACAAACACAATGGGTAACTGTACATTATTACGCTGACATTATGAAACAAGCATGGATTAAGTGCAGAGCAGCAAATCATAGAGCGAGGCAAGTGGCAATGAGAATTGGTTCAGGTACATAATTAGATCAACGATTCAACTCCAACTACCACAGTAACATGTGGCTCACCATGGGAGCTCAGAGGACCAAATTCAAGATTGAACTATGCTGGCCTGCTGGACTTAATGGGTGGATTTTTAAAGTCCATTTTGGGAGGTTATGTTTTTGATTGATGAGAGTTTTTAAAATGCAAATTATCTAAATGATAGGAGTGCAGCAAGCACCAACATGTACGTGTCATTGCAGTGGTCATCCGACAAGACAGACATGATCTGGATTTAGATGATGCATATTGACTGTGATGTCATAGACATAGTCTTACTTGATGTCATAAACTCTCAGCCTGTTTGAGATCAGATTGACCCAGTAAATAGATACTTATGGAGGCTTCTCTGTACGATGCAGTCCACTACATGTATTGTTGACCCATGCTCCTCCTGGCTGGTATACTGGCACTAGTAGTAGGGAGAATTATCAGTGTGCTTGTAAGAAAGTGTCAGGTTCCACAAGCCCAGGGGCCATGGCGAGCCTCCTTGAAGTTCCATTGAAGAAGTCCATACAGGAGCCTGACAGTCTCTCAAACTACAGTCCTGTTTGCAATTTACAATTTTTAAACAATGGTTTTGGAAGCAGTTGTGGGTATGCAGTTTCAGAGACATTTGACAGATTATGACTTAGTTGACAAGCTTCAGTCTGGTTTTAGGACTGGCCATAGAACACGAATAACACTTGTTAGGCTAGTCAAGGATCCCCTTCAGGTCAAGGAACAGGTATCCAGGGCAGAGCTTGCCAGCCAAGATGGTGGCAGCATTAGTTGCATAGAAGGAGCCACCAGGGACCGAATCTCATCTGTCCGTCAAACTGCATAACTGGTTGGAGACAAAAAGCTGATCAGTGAAGCAAGCAAAACCTGGATTCTCTTTTTAAGATCCTTTTGGAGCCATTAAAGATATGGGGTGAGAAGTGGTACAACTAAATACTAACAGGAGGCACTGACCACGCTACGTCCGCTAGACATGATCAGGAACCCCGTGTGCCAACAGCAGTATACTCTGACTGGTGAAATTGGAACCCCAGCAACTACAAGTGCAAATTTGCAACTTTCAGGATGGTGCAGCACTCATCTTCCACATTTGATGCAGCAGCAGAGTTGCCAAAAATTACTCAGATGCCTAGCCAAGACCTAACTGCCACAGCAGAACTGAAGGCTACCACCTTGCATACTAATGTAGATGTACAGGCTCTCACCATTATGGTTACAGGAACGGAAAATGCAGTAAAAACAACTTGAGGATCTACTACAAATTCATCATGAGCAGCTTAGGGATCAACACAGGCAGATCCAGTATGTGTTGGGCAAAGTGGACGATATGGAGAACAGGGCGAGATGGAAAAACATTAGGATTGTTGGTATGCCCAAGGGAGCAGAAGGGCTGGATATGGTATCCTTCCTTCAACAAGTTTTGTCAGTCATCCTTAAATTAAACAATGGAGCCCCAATGAAGCTGGAAAGAACCCACTGCTCCCTCGCACCCAAGCCAAAACCAGGAGAGCACCCAAGATCCATACCCTGCATGTTTCTAAGGTACCCCATGAAGGAGTTATATCTTCAGACAGTCAGGGAGAGAGGCAAACTAACATAGGAAGGCAATGAAGTTCATCTGTACCAGGATTACTCCCAAGAACTGTCCAAGAAACGCAGGGCTTACACAAATGTGAAACAGCAGCTTCCTAAACTGAATACATTAACTTCTTTATGGCACGCTGTGCTGCTAAAAATTCATTTTCAAGGGGAGTACATTGCATTTAACAATCCGAGGGAAGTGGAAGAATTCTTTTGGGACCTGCAGAAGAATGCGACTGTACCAAGCCAACACCCATCCAAACCATATGGCATAGACTGCCAAAACATGGAGACCTTGCAACCTAGTTTTGAGTAATCAACTGCACATCCCCCCTTGGAGCTCCCTCACAGTGGACCATGGCAACAGGTAAGGAGGGGCAGGCAAAGAAAGAAAAATAGGGATTTTCCTCCTTACAAACCCTCTCCCCAATGAGCCAGGTCCCGAAGTCTGCAGCTAGTACATAAGCAATAGGATGCAAGCAGTAACTCACCTGAAGAGACTCCCATTAAGGTCAACAACTGCTACGAGGCCCTCAGAGAGCTGATGCCTGCTTTGCTTGACTTTTCCAGTACTACAGAAGGAGAGGAGGCATTGTCCAAACCATTGGGGATGAGTACTGAAGGTTGGGTTTTTGTTCCTCCTCGATTTCCAGAGTGGGTGCGGGGTGAGGTGCAGGGGTAAAGAAATGTTAATGATTTAAGCTGTTGCACGATGTTCAGTGTTACAATGTTATGCAAGTGTGCTCAGGGAATGTGCTTCTCATTCCTTATCTAAGTGTTTAATGGGGGTCTAACCTGTCAACAACTGACTGTGAGCACCAAGTTACCCTCAGTGTCCCATCAGTTTACACAGTTTACACTGGAATCTGCTCCTAAATCCATGTTTTGCCTGACATGGATCATGTGACTGGGGGAGGCAAACAAACTTCCATGGTGGCCACCTGAGGTATAAATAATAAGTATGATGTCTTGTTAGGCCAGTTGAAGGTGAGGGCAAATAGTGGCGTTATCTGCCCTTAGATTGAATTGAGGTGCAGAACAGTTAAGAACCCCAGGGAAATGCCATTCCTCACCTGATTGGTGGGCTTGCTGTGCCCCTGGGAGCCACAAGAATGGTACCTCCTGGGCATGCAGGGATCTATTTTATGGGGCTAGTTTATGTTAAATGTTATGGGTCTGAGGGGCAAGGAGGTGGGCAGAACAAATAGTTTGGGGAAATGGACTACCATGCCCCCTCTTGTTTACTGGGTTGGACAGGCCCCCCCATAGAAGATTAAATATGCACTGAGATCTACAGATGTTTCACTTGATACTGGGGTCCCCAGGGACCCTACTTTGTTCCCTGATAGTTCACTTTAAGTAGGATCTTGAGAACGGGCTTTGTGCACAAGAGATAACTGTGCATTTACAGCCTGGAGGGACATTCTTTTGTCCATTGGCAGCTGGGTGAACACCTCGGTTGCCTGGCCCTATGTGGTAATTCCTCCCTTATTTAGACATAGGTTTCAGTTTCAAATATACAGGTCTCAATGGGTGTTATGTGCTATGGTAAACACAATAACTTTTTCAGTGCTAACCCAGAAATCTAAGAATAGTTTATTCTCAGCATGTTGTTATGAGGTGAGATCTTGGACCCATTGTTTAAGTAGGTTTAAATTGTTCTTACTATATTTATTCTTAATGTTTGTATAGCATGAAATTAAAGTGCAATGGTTACATACATTTATATATATGATTCACGTATAAGCTAGAGCCTTGGATACCCAGAGCTCCAATAGCAGGAGGGTGGAGTACAGAAGAAAGGACACATTCCTTCTGTGCATAGTTTCAGCCATGGATAGTAGCCTCTTATAATACCATGAGAAAACTAATGTCAGGACCATGGCTAATGTGACACCTTTGGTAGCCATCTCAAGAAACATGAGGGGCCTTAACTCTCTGATTAAACGGAACAAAGCACTATCACAGCTGAAACAACTGAAGGCACAGGTAGCTTTTTTGCAAGAGACCAAACTCAATAAACAAGAAGTCCTGAAATAGCTAGGGAATGGGTGGGAGAGGAGGCACATAGTACAGCGGGGAAAGCTAAACAGGAAGTTTCAATATTGTGCCATAAAAGTCTGAAATCTATTTATTTATTTATTTGAAAAGGTTTCACCAGGAAACACAATATGAGCTGTAAACAGTTCATTTCCAGAAGCGCCCTGGGGTGAAGGGGTTACATAGGAAGGTAAACCAAAAGCACAACAAGCGATATAAAGTACAGCAGAAGGTACGATTCATTACAGTGCATGACAATGGAGGAAATTACGAGAACAGCATCATGAAGATGTAGCATACCGGGGAAAAATTCCATGTGCACAAGAGCAAAACAGCTAACTAGATAAGGTGTAGACCAGCAGACAGAGTACAACTGGAAGTGCTAGAGTGGAAGGCAAGTGCAGGAAACAAGTGCAAACTTTGTTTGCAAGAATGGTAGTAAGAACAGGGGAGCAGTAGAGGGGAGACAAGGGGGCTGGGAAGGGGAGCAAGTATAGGAATAGAAAAGGGTGGAAGAGGGGCTGGGGAAGAGGAGAGAGGAACAAGAGGCATACCGAGAACTACACCCTTTCAGGATGCTGAGAACCCTGCAAGGGGATAGAACCCTCCAAAGATGGAGGTGAGAGAGAGAGAGGGCTAGGGAGGGGGAGAGGCAGAGAGTACAGAGAGTAGTAGAGGGGATATGGGGGGTTGGGGAAGGCTAGAGAGGGATGAGAGGCATGCAGAGAACTGCATCCCTTCAAGATGCTGAGAACCCTAGGGGGCAGGGCCCTGTAAAGATGGTGGTGAGAGACTGAGGGCTGGTGGTGGGTACAGAGTAGAGAGAGTTGTGAAAGGGGCCGTGAGGGGGGCTGGGCAAGGGGCAGGGGGGATGAGAGACATGCCGAGAACTGCACCCCTTCAGGATGTTGAGAACCTTGCAAGGGGGCAAGACCCTGCAAAGATGTAGGTGAGAGAGAAAGAGAGAGAGAGGGCAGGAGGAGGGGAGAAAGTAGAGAGAGAGAGTGGTGAAGAGGGAGACGAGGGAGGCAGGGGAAGGGAAGAGAGGGACAAGAGACAAGAGATGTGCTGAGAACTGCACCCCTTCAGGATGCTTAGAACCCTGCAAGAGGACAGGACCCTGCAAGGATATTGGTGAGGGAGAGAGAGAAAGGGGGGTGTTTTGGTGAAATAGAAGGAGAGGAAGGGTGCTAAGGGTTGTAGAGGCTGCTGCCAGAGTTGTCCTAGAAATTAGGGGTGATGTAGGGTGGGGAATAGAGGGAAAAGGAATTTGGTAGGTGGAGAAGGGGATTAGGTGCAATTGCAACTGTGCACTGTGTGCTTCAGGAGGAGGAGTGATAGTGAGAAATGGAAGCCCTTTGACCAACTGTCAGATAGTGAGGGCAGATGCGTAATTGTTAAAGTGTCCACCCCCCACAGGACCAATCATTTTAGCAAAAATATGTGCACCGAATGGTGATAGTCCATAATTCTTTAATGTGGTGATTCAGAAATTGCTGGACATGGCCTCTGACAATCCTGACATAATTCTTAGAGGGGATTGTAACTTGGCTACACAAAAATTGCTTGGATAGATCTAATTCCAAACCGGAACCTCATGTTCAATCCCTTCAAATGTTACAGGATCTACTAGCATTGCTCCAGCTGACAGACATATGGAGGCTGTCCTACCCCAGCACATGGGACTATACCTATTTCTCAACTGCAAATGAAATGTCCAGTGCATTGGACTATTGTATCATCTAAACTTATTTCTAAGGTGGCTGATGTTACCATAGCCCCTCCCTATATGTCAGATGATGTGCCATTAGTAATGAACCTTCTCCTGGACCCCTACTCCTCTAGATCTCTAATGTGGTGTCTAGACCCCCTCCTTTTACAATATAATGACTTAAAACAATGGCTATTAGCTGAAGCAGAGAATTACTTTCTGGACAACCTTGGGGGCCCATCCACTCCAGTCATGATATGGGAGGCCTTTAAAGCCACCATACTGGGCAAAATAATCAATTTTGCCATTGATAGGCAGCACAAAAGGGAGAAGGAAGCACTCCAGCTGGAGGAGCAGCTCAGACAAAAAGAAGCCAAATATAAGAAAAACCCTTGTCATCTACACAACACAAATCTGGTGTTTGAAATCACTTCCTTGAGGATTCAGCTCAACTTGCTCGCTACCAGGAATACTGAGTTGCAGATCTGTAGAACCTAACGTAAATACTGGGCCAGTGGGGAGAAGGCTGGCAAGCTACTCTCCATTAGACTAAGGAAGCAACAGTCAGAGAGACATGTTGCACAACTTAGGGAGTCCAATGGCATAGTATGCATAACCTCTGTGACTATTAATAAAAATATGGTTGGGTTCTATAAGAATTTGTACAAAGCACAGATAACCTGGGACACAACAAAATGTTCAGCCTTCATAGCTAATCTCCCTCTTCCTCAGCTTTTGGAAGTTCAGAAGGAGGCCTTGGATGTCCCCTTCATTGAAAGAGAGCTCAAACTAGCCAACCAGAACAAGGCTCCTCACAAGTGCCTGGGCATTGATGGCTTCCTGACTGACTTTTACCAATTCCGTAAGAGACATTGTAACTAAGCCAATGTTGCAGATGTTGCATGAGGCATACACATGACAGCAGCTGCCGGACATCCTCAAGGAAACCATTATCATGGTGCTTCCCAAAGAGGGGAGAGACTTAACATTGCCATCTAGTTATAGACCTATATTATTTATCAATGCTGATGCTAAAATACTGGCTAAAATGCTAGCTGCCCATTTAGAAAAACTCCTTCCATCTTTGATTCATCCCTCCCAGGTGGGCTTTGTTCAGGGTAGGGTAAGCTCTGACCACCTGAGAGCCCTTATTACATTGATGCAGTCCGTCACAGTACTTCCCATGCCATCCGCCACCATCTCTGTGGATTTCAAAAAGCTTTTGATTCCATGGAGTGGGAGTACCTATATGTGGTTTTGAACTGGTACAATTTTAGTACGAACTTTAGCACATGGGTCCATACATTATATAATAGCCCCAGAGAGAAGCTCCTAACAGTAACCTTTCTGATCCCTTTCTATTGTATAGAGGTACCCGTCAAGGCTGCCCCCTGTTGCCTATGCTATTTGCATGGGCAAAGAAGCCCCTTGCTACAGCGATTCGCACACATCCACACATAGAAGGGATAAAAGTAAGTCAATCCGAATATCATACTAAATTGTATGCAGATGATTGCCTCATACTTATATAGAAACATAGAAGTTGATGGCAGATAAGGATCTTGTGGTCCACCCAGTCTGCCCATTTTGCCTACATACCTTTACAAGTAACCTTGGAACTAGTATCCTCAATCTGTTATCCATTTTGGACTCCTTTGCAGATATTTATGGGCTTAAAATTAAAGTCAGCAAATCCCAAATTCTGCCTCTCAATAGTCATACAACCCAAGATCTAATTGGTAGTACAGGTTTGGCCTGGGTCCCTAAAGAAACTAAGTACCTAGGAGTTAAAATTGCTCCAAACTTGCACAACCTAGTTTCTAAGAATTTTAGTCCTTTGATAGATAAACTGCAGAAAAAAGTGGAGAGATGGAAGCCACTCAGTCTTACGATGGTGAGGAAAATAGTGGCCAGTAAAATAATGATCGCCCCCAGGGTATTTCATCTACCTTTCCCATCTAGAAATATCAGAGACATGGTTAAGGAAATTAAACTTGTTAACTGGGAAATTTTTATGGGGTCACTCCCCCCAAGGTACAGTAAGGCCAAACTGAGAGCCCACTGGACCAGAGATGGATGGAATCGCCCAGATTTTTGATACTACAAGTGGACCTTCCTTATCTCAAAAAACAGCCAGCTGTTTCAAGACCACACTTCTGAATATCTGGCTTGGGTAGAGATAGAATCAGCAGTGCTTCAGGGCTCACACCCCAAAATGTATCTAGGGTGTCCTCTTCCTAGGTATTTCCATTACTGGCTCACAGTGAAAGCGGCGCATACTGCTTGGTTCAAGGTATGGGAAATACAAAACCATGTCAAAACCCAGGGATACATACACCTTTATTGAAAAACCTTTATTTTTGCATAGATACACATCCTATTAGCTGGGAAGAATGGGAAAGTAAGCATATCCACAGAGTAAAGGACTTGTTTACTCCAGATGGGAGAACATTTGAATCCTTTCTGGGTCTACAAGAGAAATATGGCCTACTGAAATAAGACTTTTGGAAATATCTCCAATTAAGAAGCCTCTATAACAAATGGGCAAAAGCAGGATACCCATGCTTCGTCTGTAAAAATGGACAGTCCATGGTGCACAATAGTTTACCCATTCAAGCTTGGATAAAAACACACAAAAGGCTAGTGGATCACATACAGAAAAGCTTGAGAGATGAGGCTCCTCACCCCTCCACACTGGCCAAGCTTCGTTGGCAGAGAATGCTGGGGGGGAGGACAATTCCGGATGAGGAGTGGTGTCAGTGCTAGGTATTAGCTCATAAGGCATGCAGTGATTAGTGCAGCCTTCTGATTCAAAACAAGGTTTTGCACCTTTGGTACCGCACCCCAAGACAACCAAAAACCATGGGCCTCATATCACATGACAAATGCTGGTGGTGTGATGCTCCTGGGGCTGACCTGCTACATATATTGTGGCACTGCAGCCCCATACAACCTTTTGGTCTAAAGTAGTACAATGCTGCACAAAGATCCTGAATCTCAGCCTCCCCATGCCTCCTGCTATGATGTTACCAGGTATTGCACAGTTAAATACCCCATTGAGAGCCCCACAGAAGCTGTGGTTACTTCAGGTGACAGTCGAAGCAAAAAGTCTTATCCTTAGAAAGTGGAATTCTACTGAGACACCAACATTTATGGACCAGTTTAAAGCCATGGAGACTCTTGTTACACATACACAATGGCTCCATTTCTTCACCCAAATGAGTCATACATATCAGAAAAGATGGGCCCCATATTTGCAATGTATTCAGGACAAAGTGTCTCCTGCTAAGATCCCACATAGCAAGGATTTACTCAAACCTCCCTTATCGGCAGGGGGGAGAGAGGGATTGAGCACCCAGTGGCAGCTCTCCCTCTCTGGGGAAGGGTAGTGCATCTGTCCTGCTGCTATATCGCCATCTCCTGGGTGAACCCGGGATTGGCGATGTGAGTCGGGACACTAGCAGGGGGGCAGTACCGGCCGAGAGCCCTGGGAGGAGTTGCGTCCAGGCAGCATCCTCTGTCTGATTGGCTCTCTCTTGTGCTGACTGACTACGGGGTATGGGCTTACCAGAAAAATGGAAAATGGAGCCTGTCACTCCTAGGTGATGACCCTTGCAGTGCCGGATCACGTCACCAGCGATCACCGGGGGCAGACTCCGTTGTGTCCACCCACTCCTCCATTGTTCGGGGGAAGGTAAGGGCATCCTTCCCTCGCCCTGCCCGGGGGGGGGTATACCAGGGACCTAGGGATCTCTGAGCAGGGGGGGGTCACTCTAAGAGCAGACTCCAAGGGCACCAAGGGATATAGTGAGGGCCTGAGGGGCTCTGAATGAGTGGAGAACAGTGAAGATAAAGAGAAAAAGAGAAAGATAAAAAAAAAAAAAGTCCCTTATAAGGTCCACCCTGATAAGGTACTGAATCAGATTATAAATGATCCAGCTCTGGTGTTATTGTCTAGATTGTAGCAGATGAAACCACAAAAGTGGATTACACTGAATTAGAGGTTTTCCGTTCTAAGAAACACACAGTATCAGATTACTGATTGAATGGATGAAGTGTAGACTAGGAGTAATACATGAGAAATAACCAAGGAATGTACCTGTGTATGTATTCGTGCTTCAGGGGTTTGCTCTCTTGTTATGTTCATAGATAACTTTGTACTATAGAAAAGATGTGAAATTTATGTAAGTCTGTAAATGATACGTACTCAATAAAAAGATTAACTGCAAAAAAAAAAAAAAAAAAAGGAACTGGTATCCATGTTTTTTTGTTAGAGCTATTCGCAATATTTGATACAGTGAGATGCCGACTGAATGCCTGCAGGTTAACACTGGATTGACTGGGATAGTTCTGGATTAGTTTCAGTCCTATCTGGATAATCCATTGCAGACAGTTGGCTCTGTAATGATTCAACTTACATGCGTGACCAATTCGAGAGACCACTGAAAGGTGCAACATAGTGTAAGTTACCATTGTTAAGTTGATGAGACAGAGTTGTAACTCATTTTCCTCTGGGTCTGACCTGTTAGTTTTTGGCTTGCCTTGTTGTCTAGGGGTATTTCCTTAGCCTGGATAACCCTGAACTGACTCAGACTGAGTCCATACTAAACTAGGAGCACAGCTGGTTGGAAGAGGTAGGCTTGTAGAGTGGGTTCCCTGATCACTTGATCTGTGGTTTCTGAATCTCTTGCATTGGCATCTTGTGTAAATACCCTAGCATAAGTGGATTACAGCTTGACACTTGATTCTCAGATGTCAATTCTGTAAAAAGTGGGTACTATAGTCTTAGCTCAGAAATATACTCCATAATCCACACCACTCAGAGTCTTAGTGTAGAATCATGTTTTTTGCCACCATTACACTACTGCAATGCAATGTATAGGTTCCTCATTGACGGGTCAATCATCAGCAACTACTTCAGAACACTGCTGAACAGACTGCATCACTAGTACAGCATTATGAACATCTGACTCCAGTTTTAAAGGATATGCGTGATCAGCCTGTTAGACAGTAGGCTAATTTAATGGCTATGGTCTTGACCTTTAGAGCTTGTTGCAGATTGGGTCAATCTGGTGTTATGGACCACGTAACACTGTGTCCCCTAGGCCAGTCTATGAAGTCTGAGAGTTTTCCAAATTCATGGCTCAAAACAGCTGAATACTGTATGAATTCTCCTACTGTACCAAAGAAATCAAACCATATGCTAGGTTATACTTGTCAGGCCCCCCTCTTTGCCTGTAAAGGTTATGTGAACATTTAAATTTTAATGCATCCCTTAGTTTTTAGCAGTTGCATTGTTCTGATTGTAAGTTGGATTGGTGGTTGTTGTAAAGTGCTCCGAGTGCTACACAGAAGGGTGCTGAGAAAAATGATTCCCTCACTCACAAAGAGAAATAGGTTCTTCTTAAAAAATGTTCCTGTTAAGGGTCCTCTCTCCAGTTACCGAGCAATAGTGCATGATGCTACTTTGTGAGTGACCCAGGTTCAGAAGAGAGCTCAGATCCTCGTGGTCATGTGATCCCAAGTTGCAGATGGTGGCTGCTGTACCTCCTGGTCAGGAGAAAGGTACCCAGGTTCAACTCCTATTGGAACTTCATTGATGGGCCAGTGAAATGGATTCTCTGCCTTCACATGGGGCTGCTGTAGGTGCAAACACTGTGCAGGGGCACCACAAGGGTGGAGGGTCATGGGAGAAGGGAGACAGCATGGTGGTAAAATCTGTGCACCAGCTAAATTATGGTTACTGGTACACTGGAGTTCACAGCATAGTTAGCTGTACAGTAGTGATTAGACTAGAGGTCACCAGTTGAGGCCTACTCTGGTCGATGGTAGCTGAGGAAGGGAATAATAATTTCAATTAAAAAATGTAATTGTTCTGTTTTACTTTGCAGTGATGAACATGTCTCAGTGTTGTTGGATATCAGGGGTGATGTCTCCAAAGAAATCCGTGCAACGGTGCTTGAGCTGCTGCAGGAGAGCCCCAAGACACTTCCAGAGGGCTACCAGCCCATCTTCAGTAGTATCCTCGTCCCAGCACCAGCCATGGCCTTCTGCATTCCAGCTGTTAAATGTGCCTGAGAGACCATGCTTGCTGTGCCTGCTCAATCCCTGCAGTTGGACAGAGGTCGCAGAATTAACTGAAAGGGAATATTCACCAGCGGAAGTGGGAAGGGTCATTGAGGGTGGATGCCCACTGATTGGGGAGGAAGAGGATCGGGGATGTTCACCAGTGGAGTATGGGGGAGCAGGAGTAAAGGTCTACCAGTGGAGCAGTAGAGGATCAGGAGTACATTTTTACCATTGTAAAGGAGAGGTGCTTTGTCACTTGTGAGGTTTTGGTCTTACCATTAACTAGTGTGTTATTCCACTTCAAACCATTATGTATTCCCTAGATATATAGACAGATACATATTTATATATAGATAGGTATGTGTTTAAACTGTTTTCCAACTTAAATGAAGGTAAGAATTAAAATTATTTTCACTAACCTGCAACCACTAATGAGCAGAGAGAAGTGAACATGAAGAAATGGATGCAGGTATGGTGTCTGACTTACTAGGGCCTCTCTAGGGAGGGTGTGTCATGGAGATGCTGCACTCCCTCTCCAGGGATAGAGGGAGGGCTAGAGTCTGTTGCTATGTGGTAGCCAGTACATGATTTATGAGTGGGGCTTGGTGGAGTTTTAGAAGGGACATGCCCCTCATGGCTAGAACTGGATACCACAACATGCACAAAGAGCATTGGCGAGGAGGAGGACAGGGGGACAAAAGGGGTAAAACAATGCCTCTGGCACCAGAAAAAAATTAATAAGGGTTGTTTTGATGTCCATGAGGCCAGTGTTGGCTTTTTCCCAACACGCCCAAAAAGTCAGTGCCCTCTCTGTACTCTCAGCCAGAGAAGTCAGTGCTGCCTCAGTCCCTCTTCTCCCAAAAGATTAGTGTTCTTCCCTCATCTGGAAGGTCGGTGTCACCTTCATTACCCTTTGTCCAAGAGGTCAGTGTCCTCTCTACCCATTTAAAAGCCAATACCCTCACTACTCAAGAGGCCAATGCTGCCACTGCTCCTTTACCTGGAATGTCAAAGCCATTTTATACTACCTTAAGTGAGAAGTCAGTGCCTCCTCTGTCCCTTTGCTTGAGAGGTCAGCACTTCTGTTCCTTCATCTAAGAGATCACTGCTGCCTCTGCCTTATTGTGCATGAGGTTAGAGATCCTTTCTGTCCCTTTGTGCATTAAAGCAGTGCTCTGTCTGTCATTTCCCCTGAGAAGTAAGTGCTCACTGTGCTTCCAACATCTAAGAGATCAGGGATCCACTCTAGTCACCTGCATTTGAGAGGCCAGTGCACACTCTAAGACCTTGCTCATAAGGCCACTGTCCCTCTGCTCCCTCACCTTGTGGTTAGTTCTCATTCTATCTACATTTTCCTAGCACTCCTGTTTTTCGGCCCTTCCCCAGCTGGTTGAGGAATACAACTGTCCTTCTCCTCATCCTCTTCTATATTTGGGGATGCCAGTACCTCAGTCTAAACTTTTTCTCCAAGGCTCAGGAACTGCTAAACCATTGGAATTTAACAGGAGAGTGCAACCCCATCACACACAAAGCTTTCCGAGGCAGAAAAGAACACTGTACACAATAGTCCGCCTCTCTGTGATATTTGGCACATAGCCAAGCAGAAACACAGATGCTGTCCCCTGCCAGATAATCAACAGAAAGTTACTCTTGAAAGAAATGTCAAAAAGATTCCTGCTGGATCATCATCACAGATGTAAACAGATCATAAGCTATTTTCATCTTTGAGCATACTATAAAATACATATTTGCAACTTCATTAAGGTTTCTCTAGGAATGTTTACTTTATTAATGTTTATTAATGTTGTGTGTTAATTGTTTGGGTCATCTGTCTAGTTGATATGTCAGCTGTATATACAGAGTCTGACAGCCTGAGCCCAGTGTGCTAGAGTTACAATCCTTTATGTACACATAGAAACACAGAAATATAGAATTTGACGGCAAATAAGGACTGCTTGGCCCATCCAGTCTGCCCATTTTTGCCTACCTACACTATTACATCAGGCCATGCCCGAGCTACAGTTCTTTCTCGTTCTCCCCCCCTTCCTTTCCACTATGATTCCTTTGTGCTTATCCCATGCGTTCTTGAACCCCACCTCTTTTTTTGGCCCCTCCACCTCCACTGGAAGGCTGTTCCAGTAATGCACCACTCTTTCTGTGAAGAAGTACTTCCTCACATCTCTCCTGAATCTACCCCTCCAGCCTCACAGCATGTCCCCTTGTTCTTGAGCACCTTTTCTTCTGAAAGATACTCCCCTCCTGTACCTTATTAACCCTGTGAGGTATTTAGAGGTATCTATCATATCTCCCCTCTCCCTCCTCTGTTCCAGGGTGTACATATTGAGGTCCTTTAGTCTCTCCTTATAGGGCGTTTTATGCAGAACCTGAACCATTTTAGTTGCCCTCCTCTGGACCACCTCCACTCTGTCTATGTCCTTCCAGAGGTGTGGTCTTCAGAACTGGACAAAACACTCTACGTGTGGTCTTACTAGCAATCTATGCAGAGGCAACACCACTTCCCTCTTTCTTTTAGTAATACCCCTCCCTATATACCCAAGCATCCCACTTACCCTCGCTAATGCCTTGTCACAATGCCTGGCCACCTTTAGGTCATCCAATATGATTCCCACAGGTCTCTTTTCTGCTTGGTGGTCAATACCACTCCAAACATTTTATACTCTGCCCCTGGTTTTCCGTGCCCCAAGTGCATTACTTTGTACTTTGCATTGAAACCCAGCTGCCTTACCCTTGACCACTCCTCTAGTTTTCTCAGGTCTCTGCACATGCTTTCCACCCCCTACCCTCTGGAGTGTCCACCCTATTGCAGATTTTGGTGTTATCCACAAAGAGGCAGACCTTCCCTTCCAGCTTCTCTGCAGTGTCACTTATAAAATTATTAGCACTGGTCCCTGAGGCACCCCAATTGGTCACCCTCCCTTCCTTGGAATGAACTTCGTTTACCACCAACCTCTGTCGTCTATCCCCTAACTAATTTCTTATGCAGTTTAATACCTTTGAACCCACTCTTAAGCTACCCAGATTACGTGCTAGTCTCCTATGTGGAATGGTGCTGAACATCTTACTGAAATCTAGGTAGGCCATGTTCACCACTCCACCCTGATCTAGTTCCTTCATCACCTAGTCAAAGAAATCTATTAGATTTATTTGACATGCCCTCCCCCTTGTGAAACCATGCTGCCTTGGGTCTTGTAACCCACTAAATTCAAGATATTCCACAATCCTTACCTTCAGCAGTGATTCCATTAACTTTCCCATTACCGATGTTAGGCTGACTGGTCTATAATTGCCAGCCTCCTCCCTGCTATCGTTTTTGTGTAGTGGGACTACATCTGCCCTCATCCAGTCCTCCGGAACCACTCCTGTTTCCAGTCAGCTGTTAAAAAGAACTGTCAGAGGTGCAGCCAGTATTTCGCTGAGCTCCCTCAGTACCTTTGGATGCACCCTATCTGGCCCCATTGCTTTGTCCACCTTCAGATTAGCAAATCCCTTCAGGACTCTCTCCTGCAAAACAGGACTAGTGTCCACCTTCAAAGTTTTTGTTACTTTTTTGTGGCCCCTCTCCTTCCTCTGTGAACATTGAACAATAATATTTGTTCAGGGTGTCTTCATTTTTCTGGTCCCCCTCTGCACAGTCCCCCCTTCCCTTTTTAGCCTTACAATTCCACCCCTGATCTTCTTCTTTTCACTTACATATCCAAAAAATGTATTGCCCACTTTCATTGCCTCCTGGGTTATTCTGTCTTCAGTTTGCACCTTTGTGCTCCTTACTGCTTTCCCTGCTTCCCTCTGTTTTCCCCATTACACCTCCCTATCCTCCTTCCTCTATGTCTGCTACCCTTTTAGCTTTTACCTTTTCAGCCACCTCTTTTGAGAACCATAGTGTCCTCATTTTCCTCTTGCTTTTGCTCACTTGTTTGACACAGAGGTTTGTTGCCTTCATTATTCTCCCTTTTATATTCGCCCACTGTTCCTTCACCCCATCTAGGTCACCCACCCCTGCTAGATCATCCCTGAGGCATTAACATTTTTTTATTCCCTCACCTCCACAGATAACACAGCCTCCCACCATCCCTGACACCCCACTCAGCCCCCGGGACTTACCAGCATGCACTGGAGAGCTCTCTGGATTACCCTGCCAGGGCAGAGCCATTGAGGGGGCCCTCCTCATAACCCCCTGAGTGGTGCCTCATTGAGATCCAGTGGTGCCATGCCACAGGCAACTACGTGAGGCTCGGCGACAGAAGCAGTGTTATTCTGCAGCCAGATGTTTTCTTCCCTGTGTTGCTGCTGGGAGGTGGGTCCAATGGACGCTGTGATGCACCCACATCATGAGTCTGCCCCACTCCCTTGGTGAGACACTAGATAGCGCTCTGGTGAACGGTGTATCCCATGGTCACCCAGGAACACTGAACCGGAGACACACAAGCCCCTCCCAACACCTCCCCAGGAGAGAAGAGCTGCCATATGGTGGCTCAATCCAGCTCCTCCCTCTCACCCCCACCAACCCCCACCTCCCTGGTTCCATTCTTGAACCCAGGTTGCCGGTGCAGCACGAGGTGTGGCATCCAGCACCTCAACCCTTAGTGCCTCCGGGCTGGCTGGCATTCACCCATCTTTATAAAATCTGCTCTCCTGAAGTCCAGGAAACTCATCCTTGTGTGGTTAGATTCCACAGTTGTCCTTATATTGAACCACACCGCATGGTGATTACTGGTCCCCAAGTTGCCTCCCACCTTGATGTCTGCAGTACTGTCCCTGTTAGTGAATACCAGGTCTAGTATAGTCCCATCAAGAGTGGGTTCACCGACCAGTTGCCTGAGGAATGCCCCCTGCAGAGTCCAGGATGTCCCTGCTTCTAGCTGAAGCTGCTGCTAGGAAGCTCCTATCCACATCTGGTAGGCTGAAGTCCTCCACTAGCAGCACCTCCTCCTTTTCTGCCATTTCTGCTTCCACCAGTACCTTATCTAATTCCTCCTTCTGTGCTGGAGGTCTGTAAATCACTCCAGTGCGAATAGATGATCCATTCCCCATCTCCAGGGAGACCCACAGTACCTCTGCCTCCCCCTGTATTCCCTGTGTCTCCATGGCTTTTATGCTTTCCCTCAGATAAAGCACCACACCTCCTCCTTTTCTTCCCACTCGGTTCTTCCTGAACGGAGTATAGCCTGGTATGGCCATGTCCCAGTCATGGTTACCTGTGCTCCATGACTTAGTAATTGCTACAATATACAGGTTGGCCTCTGCCATGATGGCCTCTAGGTCCATAATCTTATTCCCTAGACTTCTAGCATTTGCACACATGACCTTCCAGATTTTGATTCTACGCTGCTTGTTGCCCCTCTTTTTCTTTTTTGCCCTCCCTCCCTCCTTCCCACCTCTCTTTTTAATGCTCCTTTCCCCCCTTTACCTTTATCACCCTGCTTCCTTTATTAATCTGCACCTTGGGGGATTCCTCTCCCCTCAGTTTCTCCTTACTCTCTACTTCAGTGTGTAGGGGGAGGCAGTTTCTGAATCCCTGATTCCTTCTTCCACCCCTCTCCCCTTGACTAGTTTAAATGTTCATCAAAGTAACATTTAAACTGTCCTTTCACTAAGGACTGTGGTTCCCCTTCAGGATGAATTCAGGCCATCACCCTCACCCCTGTATAGGCCCTCGTCCTCCTATGTGGGTCCCCAGTCCCCAATGCAGCCAAGCCCTTCTTCTCTGCACCATTCCTTCAGCCTTGAGTTGAAGGTCCTGTTGCAGCATTCCCTCTCCTGTCCCCTTTCAAAGACAGGCAGCACCTCAGTGAAGAGTGAGCTACCTAAGACCCCTGCCCAGCTCCCTAAACTCCCCACCAGCCCCATCCCTAACCAGGTCATTAGTCCCCAGGTGGCCAATGACATCCAGCTCTCCCTCCCATCCTGCTGCCCTAGCAATCTGCAAGATTCACTTCCCATCCCTTCAGGCCATGGCACCAGGAAGCCACCTAACCTGCCTCTTTCCCTCCTTTCCTATTCCCAAATCTATCCCCTTTACAATCAAGTCCCCCACCAGAAGTTACTTCCTCTTCCTCTGGAGTCCTCTACCACTCTCCTTGAGGTCTCCTGTATGGAGGGCCCCCACATTCTCCTTGGTCACTACCATAGGTGCTTCCTCCTGGAAGTCCCGCCCTGCCAGAGTGGGGTAGGAATTTTGTAGTGGTACCAGTTGAGGAATGTGTCTCTGTGCCACCCCACCACCACCAATTCCAGAGCCCACCATAATTCATATATTTCTCCTCAATGGCATCCTCTGAGGTAATGGTGGCAGACTTGGTGGCCTCTGGGTGGGGGGAGAGGTCCCCCAAATCCTAGTCAACCCAGAGAGGTGTGTGCAAATGGGGCAGTGCTGCAGTTTCCAGAAGGCCTCTCTGAGAACTGCTGCCCCAAAGCCACTGCACCGCACCACTCCCAGCATTCTCAACCTTTATTCTCCCTGTGGTACCTGAAGATACTTTCTGTACCCTTAGTCCTGGTAGGGTGTTTTTAGTTTATTTCCATTTGTGCTCCCCCACGCCTTGTTTAAATTTTTATATACTCCTATCCTAGATAGGGTATTGCTCCTGTTCCTAGTTTGGACCTACCTTTGCCTTCCACCCTTCCAAGCAGTGAGTATTACATAGAAGTGAACAGGCACCTTTTCCTAGACGACCGGCTGAGTCCCCCACTTATCCACTTCCTTCTGCTGATGCCTTCCAACACCAATGATGCTAGTCACTTGTTCCACTCCTTCACTCTTCCACTCACTCTCTGGGACATGAATGAATGAGTTCAGATCCTGTGGCTCTAGCGCTTTGTATTGTCAGTCAAATTGCGCGCGGTAGATTTTGAATGCAAGTGCCCTAAATGTGCTGGTGTATCGGTTCTATTTATTTGTAATTTTTAGCAAGGAAAAGTGAATTGAGCTCTGCCAGTTTGTTTCCAGAAGCATCCTGGGGGTGCATTACACAGACCTGTTTTATTGACGGATGGAATATTTGCAGGGACACTTACAGTAACAGTATTGTTAGAGAAAAAAAATAATCATGCAGTTTTTAAGTAATATTTTATTTCTGGAGAAAAACACAATATATCCATTTTTGTTTTCATTGTATTTTATTCCTGAACTGAGATATGGCGGTTTACATTTTTAAATGTATATACTGTCTGAGCATGCCCGCTATGAATAAATTAAACAGCTTGGTGTGGTACTGTGCTATTTACAATTGCAAATGTGTGCTAGTACTCTTCTAATATATCCACAGTATGAATATAGCATGTAAAGTCAAAAAGCAACCTCAAGGGAAGGGATTTAAAGACATTGCTAGTGGCAGCCATCTGTAATTGTTACAAGTGATCACTAGGACCAGTTGATGTACATTACAACAGTATTTTATCAATCAGTTTACAAAGATAAAATTGACACAGGTTATATAAATACAACTACACTTATCCAAATCTCAACAATTACAAATCCTACGGCAATGCATTTTAACCAAAACAGTATGTTATATCATGGCATACACTTCATGTTGAATAATGCACAGAAATGGATTTTTCGCACTATCTCATCCTAACCCTGGGTTTTTCCCACATATCATGGGTTGTAAAGGTATATTCAGAATGTTCCTTTTTTTTTTTTTTTTTAAAGGGATGTAGTCTATGACATGGTACACACATTTCAGAGAAAAAATGTCCCTGAACAACTGTTCCCAACTTAAGCCTAGCCGCTTCTCCCTACAACTACTCAAAGTGTTGGCATAACTTACATCAGACCAACAAATAATCCTCATAGCTCGATTTTGTAATCTTTCAAACTCAACAGACTCTGCCACTTTTAATCCACCATGCAATACCACCACAGCATACTCCAACACCAGTCTGATCATGGTAAAGAAAAAATAGAGTATATCTGATTGGCTTAGGTCAGATCTTCTGAGCGTTACCAAAAAATACAAATATTAACTTTTTTCACAATGCTTTCTACACAAAAACTGCCCTGGAGGTGAAAGCCTAAGAATTTTACCCTATCTACTACAGTCATTTCCCGATTACCAACTTCAATGCTGGTACATTCAGTCTGGTCTGTTTCCCAAAATGAATTTCCATGGTTTACGAGGGTTTATTTCCATGTTATTCTTTATTGACCATTCTTCAATCGTCTCAAAATCTTTTTGTATTGTACTGTTGGCCTCCATGCCTAAACATCAATGACTGTAGTGTCGTCAGTGTACTTGACACAGAGTCCAACAGTACTTAAAAGTAATTTATCATCAACAAAACCAGGAGCGGACTTAGCTTTGTGCCTTGGGAACCTCCATTATTGATACCTTTGCTTGATGTTATACCATTCACCTCTACCCATTGGGACTTTTCCTGTAAAGAATCATATATATACCCTTCTGATCCAGCAATAAGAAATACTATATTTCTATATCTTTCCTAGCAAAATGTCATAATCAAAAGATCAAATGCTTTTCAGTAGTCGACAAGCACTGCCCTTACATGATCTCACCATCACATGCTAGCATACAGGCCTCCAACAACTTTGCCATTGCAATGGAAGTAGAGCTTCCTTTACGAGACCCACACTGGTTTGGGTCAATTTTAATTTGAACATAAGCCATAAGACACTTATAGATAAAACCATTGCATCATTTTGCAATTAAACAGGTAAGTGAAATAGGCTGAAAGTTTTTTCAGGGCCCACTGGTAAATTAACCTTTGTGATGGGTATCACGTTTCCCTTCATTCCACTATGCTGGAACTTGGCCATATATTACAGTTTTATAAAAAATGCTGCATACTAGTGGAACCAAAACATCAGAGCCCACTTGCTAAACACAATTTGGAATTCTATTGGGTCCCATAGCTTTTCCTACTTTTAGTTTCTTGAGTTCCTTTGCAACACCATCTATATCCATTAACAAATTGTCAGGTATATCCAATGCCTTAGCTAGGTTTCTTTCCAAGGGAGTCAATTTTTTATTGACATAACAAAATGCCTCATTTATGGAATTTACAAATTCCTCACTAGTCCTATCAAAATTACTAGACTGACACCATCTGTTTACATTTTTATCACTGATCCCCGATCCTAAGAATTTTTTTTGTATTTCTTGGGTCAGACTTTCTTAAATTGTCAATCTTATTTTGATAATGCCTTCTTAATATCTTACCTTCCCTAACTATCATATTCCTCAGGTGGTTAAATCTTACTAAATCACTGTACTTTAAACCAACTTGCTTCTGATGGATTAATTGCTGGTACTCATCCATCATCCATGACCCCCGATTACCTTCATAACTGGTGCAATGTGGTCCATTTCTTCACTGATTTTCATTGTTACCATATTCAATGTCTCATTTGGGTCATTTCCTGAAAACCAGTTAGGGTTCAGTTCTTAAGTTAAATAATTTAATACCCCATCCTTCTTCTCACCTGTCCACCTGTGACACATTTGAGCTCATTTTCATTATGCCTTTTTGCCCCTTTAAGAAAATTGTTACAATCAAGACAGTTTTGAGGTCAGAGGCTCTGATCTGGGGAAAGATCCTGGGGGATTCCAATCATTCATACATGTTTGTTCCTTCAGTAACACTTTGTTTTATTTTTTTTCCTTGCTTTATTTTGCTCAGTGGTAACTTATTTGCATCCTCCATGATCATAAAACTGCAGACTGGATTCCTCTGAAACACTGCACCAATACACTCGTTTAAGTAATTTACCATGTCCTGTTTACAATTTGAGAGAGGGTGGTAAAAACACCCCAAAATTAAAAGTCTACATCCTCTTGGTAGATCTGGTATTTTAGCCTTAAAACATATAATTTCATAGTTTGCATTTTCCAATTCGACCAAGCGCCTATACAGCACTCTTTCATGCAGATAACATTCAACCACCTCTTCCAATCAACCCAATCTACTTTCTCTACAGCAACATTTTCCCCATGGGTAGCTTTGGGGGGAGGGGCGGCAAATCAAAACACTACATCTCAGTAATGCATGCCACCTGAACTTGAGTCTGCTTAAGTACACTGTTCAGTTAATTAATTTTAGGGACAAGTGCTAAATGTTTGTGTTTAAAAAGTTTGGTAGCCATGTTTTAGTTGTTTTACTGGCAAAATTGTTTCTATTACTTACCCTAAGTTCTCTCCATATCTTCTATCCCTACTAACACAACAGTTCATAATCTGTACTGGAATACAGTTTCCTTGGTCATTTGTTTTAATAGGCATAACTTTTGGTTAACTAAGACATCGATTCCCAACATAATCTGATAAACATTGTTTTTTACAGCTGCAGTGAACAGAGCTCTGCAGTCGTTTTGCAGTTTCAGTAGAAAAAGGCAGCCCCTCCATATTCTTAATGGACTAGATAATATTGGAGGTTTCATGTTATTGGTATGCTAATTAGTTGTAGCAGTCTGCTGAGGAGAGTTTCAAAGCATTATTTTATGTCTTAAGCTTCAGTCTGGGTAGAATTATCTTTGAAGAAAGATTCATAGGTCATAAAAATGCAAAGTCACTCAAGTTTTCACAGGCGTAAAGGATAATGAGAGTGAGGAAAAAGGTTTCAAATTTCAGATGCTATGTTGAAAGGCTTCAGACAGGCCAGACAAAAACTGTAGCATAATAAGAAATCAGACCAGAGACCAACTGTCAGATGAAGTGCATAGTTTTATTTTAACCTCAGACAATATTCTTTGTTCCAAACCATCCAACATTTCAAAATCATAAAGACTTCTTCATCAGGGAATTGGCTGAAATTCACATAATACCGGTAATCATAAAATTAGTATGCAATGTTTCACTGCTAACATACCTCACAAAATAATTCATATAATCAATTTTGTTTTTATTCTTTTGGTAACCGGGTAAAGCCACTAGGCACAAGTGCCTGTTTTCAAGGGCAACCTAGGAGCACTGGAGTGGTTAAGTGACTTGCTCATAGTCACACAATATGCAAGGGGAGGTTGTGAGAATCAAACCCAGGTCTGCTTGATGTACTAAGGTAATTCATAGCTCATTAACCTCTAGGCTATACTGCCAGCCTCAGTTGTAATATGGAGTGGAATAGCCTCCACATCACCTTAATAGTTCCACAATGTATGCACTTCCTTATCTGCTTTATTTAAAAAATATTTCAAAAAATGTGTGTGCATAAACATATATTAAATTATGCTCCTAAATAGCAATATGGACACTGCAAAATCACTAAAACATGTTATTAAAACTTGTTAATGGCCATGCAATTGTCTATAAAATGAGTTTATTTTTAAATGCTATATCAAAACCTTCACCAGAATAATTACCTGATCCAAGTTTGCTAGGAAGTCACTATGTTACCATGCTATATGCTGTCACAAAAGAAAATCATGTAGTTCATCATACCACTCTTTAAACATGAAAAAAAACACACATTTTCAATACAGTTAACCTAATTCACTTCACTCCTTCTTAAACACTGTGACCATTTTAGCTCCTACCACCCTCTCTAGTAAGCTATTCCAGGCACTTGCCACCCTCTTTGTGAAACATTTTTTTTCACATTTCCCCTGAGCATTCCCCCCTCTAACTTTATTATGTGCCCCCTGACTTGGAGCATCTCTTACTTTGGAAGATTCTTTCTTCCTGCACTTTTTTTATACCGGTGATGTATTTGTATGTCTCAGTCATGTCCCCCCTTTCCTCCAGGGAATATATATTTAACTCCTTTAGTCTTTCCTCATAGGTCTTATCCTGCAGGTCCTGCACCATTGTGGTTGCCCTCCACTGCCCCACCTCCACCCTGTCCATGTTCTTTCTCAGATGGGGCTTCCACAACTGGATGCAGATTTCCAGGTGCGGTCTCTCATGAGTGTCTTATACAGGGAAGATGACCTCCCTCTTTATACTCCTGGTACCCCCCCCCCATGCATGAAAGCATCTGGCTAGCATTTCCAGCTCCCTTATCACACTGCCTGGTTTCTCTTAGGTCCTCCAAGATGAAAACTCCCAGGTCCCTTGCCTGCTTCATTACTGTCAGTACCTCCCCACCTAGTTCATACTTTGCCCCTGGGTTCTTGTGCCCTATGTGCATAATCCTGGACTTTTTTACATTCAATCCCAGCTGCCATTTCTCAGACCATTTCTCCAGTTTTTGAAGGTCTTCCCTCATTCTTTCAACACCCTCTGGTATGTTCACCCTATTGCATACCTTTCATCTGTGAAGAGGCATACCTTCTCTAGTCCCCCTGCAATGTCCCCAATAAAGATATTGAAGAAGACTGGCCCCAACACCAACCCCTGTAGTACCCTGCTCATCACCTTTCCATCTCCAGCATACTCCTGTTTACCACAACACTCTGACTCTTGCCGGCCTGCTGGTGAAATGGTAGCCCTACCGCTTGAGGTGCTGTTAACCCGGGAACAACCTTGGAAGTCAGAGGGTTGGCCAGGGGGAAGGAGAATTGACCGTCATGAGGACTGCTTGTGTTTTCTCCAGGAAGAGGGTAGGGATGAGCTTGGCACTGCACTGGCCCCTAGTGGAAGCCAGGGGAAAGACAGCCTGAGCTCAGTGAGGTGTGGGATGTGGCAGGTGTTGGCACATGCACCTAGATGTTAGCGCATGCCATGTCCACCAAAGAGGGGAAAACCAGAAAAAAAAACCAGTACCGGTCATGCTGGATGACCACCGGCCTCTGCAGACCCCCCCACCTAAGGACTCTGGTGTCCCTGGACTCTGGAACTGAAGTTCTGGTGGATAGGGGGGACTTGCCACCACACCCCTTTGAAGGGCACAGTGGGAATCTCTGGGAGAGATGTAAGACCTGGGGGAAGTCGGGGTGATGGAGCTGGGAGGACCAGTGAGAGCGTGGGTTGACCGGGACAGGGAAGAAAAAGAGTAAGTTGAAAAAAACAACCCTCTGACTCCTGTCATTCAGCCAGTTCTCTGCCCACATAAATATTTTAGGATCCACCCCTAGACTGTGCAGTTTGTTAATCAGCCTTCTATGGGGGATGGTGTTGAAGGTCTTTCTGAAGTCCACATTAAGCCACATCCACCGCACCTCCTTGGTCCACTACCTTAGTTACCCAGTCATGCCGTAGATTAGTACAATGAGTTAGTGCAAAACACAGTGCTTATCCTAAATACAGTAAAGGTTAGGGTTAGATGTATAAATAAATAAATGCCATACAAGGCAGTGTATGCATGCCTGAGTGTGGCAATGCTCTCTCTCTGTGTAGACAGTTTACTGCTATGTGACAACTGCAATATATATATATATATATATAGATATATATGCACATATGTGTATATGTATTAGTCAGTGTGTGTATATAACAACAATTAGAAAGTACAGTTAGGTGACTCACTGGTTTGTGCAAAAATTTCTAGTCTACCTTCAATCACTATCTAGACCAGTTTCAGCCTTATGCATGTCATTGCTGATTTAAATGAGGTGTCTAGTGGCACCCCCCACCTTTTGATGTCCCTTGGAGTCTGAAAAGAAGAAAATGGTCCCTTGATGTATTTTTTTAATCTGTAAAAATGTGTGTAGAGAGTGCACTGCTATGTTATACTGGAATATATACGCATATATGTATTAGTCACTGTGTGTGTATCACACCAATTAGAAAGTGCAGTTATGTGGCTCAGTGGTTAGTGCAAAAATTGCTAGTCTACATTCTCCCACTATCTAGATCAGTGTCAGCCTTATGTGTATCATTGCTGATTTAAATGCTGTGTCTAGTGGCAATTCCCCACCCTCCGATGTCCCTCGGAGCCAAAAAAGAAGAAAACGGTCCTTCGATGTCTTTTTTTAAATCTATACAAATGTGTGTAGGCAGTGCACTGCTATGTTACATTGGAATATATATGCATATATGTATCAGTCAGTGTGTGTGTATCACAACAATTAGAAGGTGCAATTAGGTGGCTCAGTGGTTAGTACAAAAATTGCTAGTTTACATATTTCTCACTGCCCACAATACCATTATTTTGCATCTGTATTGGCTCTTAGTAGAGTTTGTTACTACTAATTCTAACAGGTATAGAATACTCACTGCCACCATTTTCTATTAACTAATTCAAGCGTGTATGAATGTTAAAGCAGCCCATGATCATTACAAACCCCCCACAGTAGGACTTTCAGTAACTTTCGATGCTAACAAAATGAAAACTACAAAATTAAGCAAAAAGTGAGCACAGAGCCTTGCTCACAGCACGGTCCTCCACAGTGGACTCCTGCAGGTGAGTCCTGCCACTCCTGACTTGAGTCACTATTTATAAAATTAATTATAAAAGCTGCTTTAAAAACATCAGAGAGAAGTAAAAATATACTGATAATTAATTTAATTGTGTCAGAAATATATTATTGATGAAAAACTGGTGTACCAATTTTTTGTCACATTTATATGATGAAATCGCTTGACAACTAACAAAGACTGCTGCTTTATGTGCCATGGGATCCCAGTGCCGTTTAAGTTACTTTTAAAAAGTAATCAGTTACAGTTACTAGTTACTCTCTAAGAAATGCAATTCATTACAGTTATTGATTACTGTGTCATAACCAGTTAATGTAACTGTAATGCAGATTACTTTTCATATTACTTTATATTACCTTTCAGAAGTTACAAATTCTTTACTTTTGAAACATATTTATGAGCTCAGGAAACTCCAAAAATTCATAAAAAGAAACTGAAATGGATTAACAGGCAATGAATGCATTTGCTATTTTATTTCATGTTTTCTTAAGAATATATGAAAACATCTAATTTTTTTTTTTTTTTTTGGCTTTGCATACAATTTTCGATATGAAGCATATTCACGGCATGACAGGATGACAGTTTCCTGCAAAACCCATATCATGAGTTATTTTTTTTTTTTATTTAATATGCTTTTGCCATTGTCATGTTGAAGCAAACCGAAACAAATATAAATAAACAAGTGCAAGTACAGTCAGCACTTTAGTAAGTGTTTTCTTTGTGTCTGTAGGTTAAATAAAAAACAAGTATAGTACCCTATTAATTGCTTTCTTTGTGTTTGTTGGGTTAAATAAATAACAAGTACAATCAGTAACCCATTAAGTGCTTTGTATTGTGGGGTTAGATACAACACAAACACAGTGTCCTATTAAGTGCTTTCTTTGTGTTTGGGGGTTAATAACAAGTTAGTTGCCAGAAATAAAGCTGTACAAGATGACACAGTGACACAAATCACACACACTGCAAATATTTTAAAATTACACCACCCAAGGCCATTGCACATAGCACTCTATGCAAAGTGAAGTGGCCATACGTGTCTGGTGTAGAGTACATGATGCACATTTTTGGTTTAGTCCCTTCATCTATGCCTGGCAAAGTAGTCAGGCAGTTCACCATGTGGGTAGACTATCATATATCACTCCTGTGAAGGCGCCACACTGCCATACTTCCACATTACTATGGACTGTGGTTGTGACATTTAATGGGAACTGAGTAATAAGAGCAGCAGAGCCCCAAATCCAACTCTGTGGGTTCATTCTCAGTTTGCACTTTTTTGTGTGCATTGCAGGAAAGATATTTTTCACTTAGTGTCATCTGCAGCAGCATGCTGTAGTAGATTGTAATATCTCACTGATTCTGCTGGCTCGTAAGCTGACATTTTCTGTAACCACAACACTTTTCAAATCCCCCTATAGTAAAATCAGAAGAGGCCTGCAGCAGTAGGAGATTCAATATCCTACAGGCAGTGCATTCTGCAGCAGTGGGAGATTCAATATCCTACAGGCAGTGCATTCTGCAGCAGTGGGAGATTCAATATCCTACAGGCAGTGTATTCTGCAGTAGTGGGAGAGTCAATATCCTACAGGCAGTGCATTCTGCAGCAGTGGGGGATTCAATATCCTACAGGCAGTGCATGTTAAGAGTTTTTGTACGTTTGATCATTTGTTAACTGCTCCCACTGTCCTCATTGGGCTATGTATAGTCACAGAGGACAGTACATAGCCCAGGCCCCCAGGGAGAAGAGTCAGACTGGCAAACATCTGTGATTGTAGCTTATTGCTCAGAAACATTTATTGCAGGCTACTGTTATCTTACACTGCTGCAGCCCTCTTCTGATGTTAGCTGGAGGGGGAGTTGAAGATTGTTGTGCTTACAGAAAATGTCACCTTGCAAGCCAACAGAATCATTGTGACACAACTGCTGCACAGCTGCAGTATGCAATGAAGTAAAACTGATGTTAATTGTAATGCACACAGATAGGGCAAATTAGGAAAAAGGGTCTGGGTCTCTCTTAGTGCTGTTGACTGTTCTCCCTGGCCCGGCTTTTAAAGAACGTGTAAAGTGAAGTGTGAGTGACCTTAGGTAGCAGATTTCTTTCCCCCTACATTTGTTAATTTAAAAAAGTTAAATAAATACATAAGTAAACAAACAAACTCTATTATCCATTCATAGTAGCTGCAAAGTCATCACCTTCCCACGCCCATGTTCAAGTTGACAAGTTTTTCTCAGCTATGACGGGAGGCAGTGGCTAGTCCTGGTGTGCAGTGGTGTGGTGGCTCACAACATTGTCACTATGAAATCCTGCTGCATCTGATTAGCTTGCTCGTAGTCATTTACTGTCAAGAAGTGAACGAATGACGGATGATTGTTATTGAGGATGATGAGATGTCATGTCATCCCAAATCCCCTACTTGTTCACAGTGGCTCAAAAGTCATCAACTGCCCACACCTGTGGTGAAGTTGATGAGTTTACCTCAACTCTGACAGGGTGGGGTGTAGGGACAATGAGGAACTCAGACCAGGACAGTGTAAATGTACAGCCAGTGGTTCTTCTAGCTTGATGTCATCTCAGTCATTTCCTCTAATGAAGTGCATGAGTCACTGATGTCTGTCGATCAGGATGATGATGATGACCAGTTATGATTGTGTCTGAGACAAGTTCATGAGGATGATGAAGATCACACAGTCAGAGAGTTATCTGACATTTCACTAGAAAATGATTATGCCAAAGGCAGATAGGCTAGTGATGCTTAGCTAGGTGGGTTCTGAATGTTAAGCAGCAGACAGGCAGCTTTGGCTAAATTGACAGCCAGCAAGTTGGCATTTTTGTGCAAATGAAATCAAATAAAATTAGAAAAATATCACTGAGTGAGTACCGTGAAAATGTAACATTGTTTGGTTAGGCAGGTAAGGGAGGCCCTGGTTAATCCCAATTCCCACATGTTGAACCACATCCAAAACAAAACAACCACCATAGATAAGGTAGGAGCATGGCTGGAGGTCCTTACACTGAAGAAGAAGAAGAAGACCGAAATGCAAGTAAGCATTAATCCATGATGAAGGTAGCATCTAATGGGGAATTAATGCATGGTTGGGACTGTTGTGCTGAGTGCCTACAACGGACCAACCATGCATTAATTCCCCATTAGATGCCACCTTCGGAGTGGATTAATGCGCTTGTAACATGGCAAGTGCAACACTAGTATTTGACAGATGCTGTTTTCTTTCGTATGCAACACTAATGAGGACACATATTTATTGCACATCCACAATTATACTTCACCCGTTTTACTTTTTAAGCCTTTGTGTGAGTGCAAGCATGCAAGTGCACGTTGATCACCCCACGTCGATTAATATAGTGGCGACTTTTTTTTTTCCTTTGAACTCTGGCGTACATGTCAATATTCTCATAACATAATGTTTGTACCTGCAACTTTCCTACTTCTGGTGCGCTACTCTATTTCTCATCGCTTGTTTTTATGTGATACCGGTGGTCTGCTGCATTGTGGGCAACATCTGTTCCATGCATACCTTAATATGCTCCGAGACTGACAGTTCTGTTCTCCGCTGGCTGTACACCACAACCCTGATTATTCCCACCAATAGGTGGCACTTTCAGAAGACCAGGGAACTTCTGTTCTATTTTTCTCATTACTGTCTTTTCTGCCCACATGCTGTTGGACTTCACATCTCATCCGGCAATCATTGCCTGACTTGCGGAACTTGCACCACCCACCATGGCACAGTTTCCCCCTGTGGAGCTCTGTTATCTGCTCCCCATTCCTCTCTGCACTATTTTGCACTTCACAGACTTCCTCACATACCGCCTTTTCCCTGAACTCTGACTCATCAGTCCGGCCGATAGGTGGCGCTTTCTCACACTTACATGACTTCTCCTGTCCCTCGCACTGATGTATTATTCCCCTGTTCTTTTACCTGTTCTTTTCCATCACTGGGCGACTTCTACAATATGAACCGAGACGCTGCATTTCTGTGAAATAGCACAGTTGCCTGTTTGCTCTGTCCCATTTTCTACAGTGTCAACACCCATACACACATTTCTGCACTTTCTCTGTTGGCACTGCTGCTTCGGTTTCATTCTGTCTTCATCGCGCCACCTATTGGTTGAACTATGTGCACCACATTCATTACTTACCTAATTCTGTGAGCATGTTCAGGCTCTCAGGATGGCATTATTGCTCTGAGCATTCTAAAGCAACACGGTATTATCGTGCAATAATGTCATGTTGCTCTTGTACCACCTGACGCTCTTGTGCCAATCCTGTTCCTTGCTTTTGGTCCTCTTGTTTTGGCCATGTTACAACTGGCTCTAGACACTTCAAGCAGCAGTTTTGTTACCATTTTTTAGAGCACTTAGTTCAGTTTTCCCTTAAAAGAAAATATAAATTTTTGCATTTACTGGAGGCATGCCTGGTCCTAGCAGTAAACAAAATTAATTATGTGTTTCTGGTAAATGGTATGTGTGGTATATTCATCACATCAGAAATATTTAATAGCACTGTGACCTGTCCACTTAAAATGTTGACCCTGTTATTTTCTGGTGAGTAAAAATAACATACTTCATCATTGGCTGTAAATACCAAATATAAAGTGGACAAGGTGGAGGAGGAAGAAGAGGAGGATCCATTTTTGACTTGTTCCAGGTTGAACACCATCATTGTCTTCAGTTTTTTTCTTTTTCAGACATGTTAAACAAGAAACATGCCATAGTGTTGAAAATGTAAAACAAAATGTATATCCTGTCTTTAATTGCAAACTAAATCTGGTTCAGGATGTTTTGTCTGTGTTGTGTTTCTTTATGTATTTATTGATTCAGCAATTAACTTACAAAACCCATAATGTCTTTTAGTTATCTACAGCACTCTTAGTAGTATAAGTTCATGTATCTCGTCAAATGTTAAATTTCAGCCAATCAGCGCGTGCCACGTCATTTGACAGGTGGGCGTGGCCTAAAACGGACCAATCAGAATCGCCCCTTGTTAAACCGGAAGTCCCTCCCTAAAATGCACTAGCCCCACCCCCTTCTGGTGGAAATGACACACGTCATGACCTGTCCCGCCTTGTGCGTAGGAAATGACATGCTCAACCTTGTCCCGCCCCTTGTGCAGGAAATGACCCCAACTGAAACCCCTGGAAGTGACCTAACACCACCATTTTGTAAGCATCTTATGCCCCCATTCTCGTGACACCCCTAACCCTGCCACCCACCATTTTGTAAGCCGCCCCTGCGCCCTCCTTCGTGACACTCCTCGATCCCCTGCCAGACCATCCTGGCTGGAACCCGAAGTCCCACCATGCTAGGTTGAACTCCTGCATCCCTCCTTTCTCCTGCACCCCACCAGCCTGGCTCAAACCCCTGTCCCCTTCTCCTGCACCCCCACCATCCTGGCTGGAACCCGAGTCCCACCATGCTAGCTTGAACTCCTGTGTCCCTCCTTTCTCCTGCACCCCCACCAGCCTGGCTCGAACCCCTGTCCTTCTTCACCACCATGCTCCTCCCACCCCAAAAAATCAGTTAGTGTTTATGTAGTGGAATGTGCCCCCTGTAGGCCTGGTGTATAACTGCAGGTACATGTGTGTGCTTTTTGATTAGGATATTTTCAGAAAGAAGTATCTAGGAGGGAACCTGATCATGCAGAGGTTTCACAGATCTGTGTGGAGACCCCCAACCCCGAGGGAAATTCATCTGCCTGTGTGAGTACCCCTTTTTCTGTTTTTGTAACAATATACAAAATTATTTAACATGCATCTGTAGGACTGTGTCAAACTTGCATCAAAGGATAGCTTTATGTATGCATGTAACATTTATAAGCTAAAGCGGGGACCTAGTGTAAATAAGATGGTTCAGCAATTTTCTCTGGATAGCATTGCAACATAGAAAACAATTATTTATACTTTTGTCATGAATTAGAAAGAATAAAATATATCAGAAAAAGGAATACACATACCTATAGTTCACCCCTCAGCTCTGTGTAGTATCAAGGAGAAGGCTGAAATGAAATGTGTGTGTGATATTTATAATGTTTTGAAAAGGGGGTGGGGCTACAACAGATGTGCCTCTGACACGCTACCATGTATAGTATGATGGTGTGGTGATGGTTTACCAAGGGGCAGTCCATCTTGCTAAGCGTTATATAAACCTGCATTTGAAGCCAGAAGGCACAGCTTTTGAGAGATTTCTCAGATTCTGTTTTATAGACTTGGACAAGATTATCAAAAACATCAAGCAAGAAGATGGCAAGCGCTTCTCATTTCAACAACCCTGTAACAGGTCAGATTGTCATACCACCTAATGAAAAATTCAACCTCCTTGTAACAGGCCAGATTGTCACACCACCTAATGAAAAGTCTGGAGATGAAAAGCCAAGCAAGAAGATAGCTGTTGGGGCCCCACAACCCAAGCCAACGTATGTGTACTACGTGAGGTGTGAAAACGAATGCCACACACAAGTCTTGTTGAGTGGAAGAGTGTCTGACATAAAAAAGAAGCTCGCCGAACAGTTTGGTGAATCAGAAAATCCTAAATCTGACTGTCCTTCTGAAGAGACACCACTGCAAGACCTTGAAGAGTTGCTGGGTGTAAATCTGATGCAGAAAAGAAGTTACTATGAAACCAAAAAGGAGAGGACAAGAAGGGGAGCTAGAGAAGATGGTCAGTGAGACACTGCCAAAAAGCATCAGAGAAAGTTGTGAAAAAGAAATGCAAGACACAGCCAAGAGAGGGCTCTGATCAAGAGGTGATGATGATAATGCAGCCACAAGCAGTCAAGCCCAGGCTAAGAAAGTGAAAGATGAGAAAATGAAGAAGAAAAAGAGTTGCCTTGATGAGGTAATGCATTTTAACATTTAAAAATGTGAGTGGTGACATGGTGTAACTGAGGGAGATGAGTTAGCAGTAGAACTAAATCTTACCTATAATGAGTCAGAGGACCAATGCTGTTTTCTGTTTTACTTTAATAGACTGAAGGATTTGCGATGGAGCAGCAGTCATATTGGACAGCATGGATTCTCGACTTTCCACAAATCTACTGCTCGACTGTCTTTGCTGTGTGAAAGATACAAATGTGGTTGTTAATGAGATGTGTGATAACCACTATGTTAGAAATACAGAAGCGATAGAATGTTTCAAAATGTCCCAGAACAGGCTGTGATCACTACAACCCTCTTCTTCTACTGAGATTAGACAGGGGACCTCACGTAGAAAACCAGGCCTCAGTAGTAAACCCCCAAAACTGACAACGATATGTATTGTAAGTGCGTTAGTATCATACCATCCGTGGTGCAATTGCTTCAGTGATACAGAGGGTGATACATTATGAATTGGTCGATTCCTGTCCTGGGTGTGAGATAGATGATCCGAGTCAGAAAAACATTCATGTGTCCTTGATGACTTAAGGTCTAAAAGCATACAGAAATGTTTCTGAAGCCATACATATAGGGCAGCTCATGCCCATGATCTTGGCAATTGCTATGAAGCATCAGGGGTTAAATATGACCAATTGTACCCTGAAAGTCATAGTATTTAAATGATGTGAGAAAATCTGATGACCCCATGTGGTTAGTTATGCAAATGTTACAGCAGACAGACAGTGAAATTAAAAAAGATGCTGCAGTCTAGTCAGCAAAGTTCCTTTAAAAATTTCTAAAAGAAATTCAGGAACCCTGTTTATATTGTAAAAAATTACCCCCCTGCCCCACCCTAATTACTACATGGAAACATTTCCAGTACCAAATGTGTCATATTTTATTTTGCAGATACTCATCGGGATGCAAGTACAGAGAGAATCCAAAGGCTTATGTATCTGATCCTAACCATTACTGTCATCCATCACTGTTTGGTTCACCTCAATATGACATTTGCCTTTGTGAGATACATGCAGCCTATGAACTGATGATGTTTGCCCTTCCAGAAGTATGGAGGATACAGATAAATATATAAATGAATCTTGTTACCACTTGTAGAAAATGTTAAAGTGATTGCCGATATATTCGTGGAAGACGATGAATGTCTTTGTGGACTTTATATCATGGTCATCATAGCCATGTGTGTGTGTACTACAAAGCAGAAAAAACCTTGTGATATTGTGCGTGTTGTTAACCTGGCTTCTCTGCTTGCTGAAATGATCCACTGGTCAAAAAAAGGACCCTTTAAAAAATTATATAAGGAAATTCAGGAACACTGTTTACATTGTTAAAAACATTTACACCCCCACCCACCCAAAACTGTTACTTGTCACCATTTTAATATTGTTCATATTGTTACCCTGGCTTTTACCACTTGCTAAATGTATGTTTTTTCCAGGTATACAACGATGGAAACACCCTGTCAGTGCATCCAGAGGCTTATTCACCAACTAGTCAGACACAAAGCTAAACAACCTGGTTTAAATCTACCTACAGGACAAGCACCGTCTGTACTTTTAGAGACATGCCAAGGTCTTTTTGATGGTCTCCCAGAGGGACCCCAAAAGGAAACTGTGGATTATTTTAAGGATGAGGGGCTACTCTTGAGGAAGCAATGTTTAAAATTGCTATAGAGTTTATGCATAACCCTTATGATGTAATACACTTTTGTGGTTTTATCTGTACCGCTGTTGACTTTTTAGTGTTTAGTTTGCAGAATGGGGGTCTGAGTCTGACATCATAAATTTTGCTTCTTTTATCGCTTTTGTTGTGTTTCATAAACCAGATTTAGCATATGCTTTTCCTAAATAGTGTATTATAATGTACTTTCAGATGGAACGTACTGGCATGCTCCCAATATTCCAGACAGTCTTGATGTCTACAATGTACCATGTGATAAAGGACATTTTAAAGGAACCTATATACTTTGGAAAGCAGCCTGCATTAAATGTCTGCTCTGAAGATGCTGCTGCTTCACTAGCAGAAAACACTGACTCTGATTAAAGAGTTGCCACCCTTGTATGGAGACTCTATGTTGGCGTAATGGAAAACAGTAACACGTAGAGCAGTATGCAAGGTGAGCGTCATTTTAGATGTAACAGAATGTCTTCAAAATCAGCCTTGTTATTTTGAGTGGTGTATGGCATATGTGTGTATGTATTGTGCATACCTCATCACTAAGGGAAGTGGGCGATGCCAATGCTTGTGTAAAACATGCAGCTCAAAAGTTGCTGTTTCGGGGTATTATGAAGCGTGTAAAAATTGAAGAGTAGAAAAACAAAATTATTATATAATCTGTTGCATGCTTACCATGTGTTATGCCTTTTGTATGTAGAACCTATATGCATTAGTTTATGTATTATAAAGGAAATATTCAAATAGTGTTATGACGTGTGTATTTATAAATAAAATATAATCATGCATTGCACTTTGTGGTTGTCATAGTGTTTTTAAAAGAACAAAAAGAGCACATACTTTATTTTACTGGTGACAAGAGTTTTGCTAGCTAGCAGATGTGTCGGGGTGTTGACGAAAGGAGATGAATGATCACCTGTTCCAGAATATATATTTTAATGCAAAAAAGTGGGTAGTTCACAGGGGTGACTCAGCTGTTTAAGGCTGCAAAAACTTGATAAAGAGGTCACCAGGAAAGGTGTTGCAGAATGGCTTATGAAGCAGGAGCCTATTCATTACACAAGCAGCCGAGTCCGATTTAAGAGAAATCCTGTCATTGTTTATATAGACAGACAATGGCAAGCTGATTTAGTGGATATGAGTCAATATGCAAATACAATAATGGGTTTGAGTACATACTGACATGCATCGATGTGCTGTCCAAGTATGCCTGGGTAGTGACTTTAAGAGACCAATCAGGCCTAAAGGCAGTGGCGTAAGCCTTTAAAACTATTTTTAAAGTGGTCGCACACCTCAGAAGTTGCAGACTGATCAGGGTAAAGAGTTTCTACTTTTAAAAATAGTTTTAAAGGCTTGTGTCACTGCCTTGCCTGATTTGTCTCTTAAAGTCACCACCAGGCATACTTGGACAGCACATCGGATGCACGTCAGTATGTACTTAAACCTATTATTGTACTTCTTGCATATTGACTCATATCCACTAAATCAGCTTTTTGCCATTGTCTGTCTATGTCAGAAACAATGACAGGATTTCTTAAATCGGACTCTGGCTGCTTTTGTGTAATGAATAGGCCCCACTTCAATGTCATTCTGCAACACCTTCCTGGTGACCCTTTATCAAGTTTTTTGCAGCCTTATACAGCTGAGTCACCCTGTGAAACTACCCACTTTTTTTGCATTAAAATATATATTCTGAACAGGTGATCATTCATCTCCTTTCACAACACTCTTACATATCTGCTAGCTAGCAAAACTCTTGTCACCAGTAAAATAAAGTATGTGCTCTTTTTATTCTTTTAAAAACACTATGACAACCACAAAGTGCAATGCATGATTATATTTTATTTATAAATACACGCTATAACAGTATTTGAATATTTCCTTTATAATACATAAACTAATGCATATAGGTTCTACATACAAAAGGCATAACACATGGTAAGCATGCAACAGATTTATATAATAATTTTGTTTTTCTACTTTCAATTTTTACGTTTCACAATACCTCAAACAGCAACTTTTGAGCTGCATGTTTTACACAAGCATTGGCATCGCTCCACTTCCCTTAGTGATGAGGTATGCACAATACATACACATATGCTATACACCACTCAAAATAACAAGGCTGATTTTGAAGACATTCTGTTACATTCTAATGACGCTCACCTTGCATACTGTCTTCACGGTTACTTGCTTTCCATTACATCAACATAGAGTCTCCATACAAGGGTGGCAACTCTTAATCAGAGTCAGTGTGTTTTCTGCCAGTGAAGCAGCAGCATCTTCAGAGCAGACATTTAATGCAGGCTGCTGTCCAAAGTATATAGTTCCTTTTAAAATGTCCTTTATCATCGGTACATTGTGGACATCAAGACTGTCTGAATATTGGGAGCATGCCAGTACGCTCCATCTGAAAGTACATTATAATACACTATTTAGAAAAGCATATGCTAAATCTGGGTTTATGAAACACAACAAAGCTTTATAAAAGAAGCAAAATTTATGATGTCAGACTCAGGACCCTGCTCTGCAAACTAAACACTAAAAAGTCAACAGCGGTACAGATAAAACCACAAAAGTGTATTACATCATAAGGGTTATGTATAAACTCTATAGCAATTTTAAATATTGCTTCCTCAAGAGT
The DNA here is from genome assembly GCA_016271365.2 of Neoceratodus forsteri. Taxonomy (NCBI): domain Eukaryota; kingdom Metazoa; phylum Chordata; order Ceratodontiformes; family Ceratodontidae; genus Neoceratodus; species Neoceratodus forsteri. The sequence continues at coordinate 1,160,850,699 of CM028130.1, read as the reverse complement.
AGCCCCTCATCCTTAAAATAATCCACAGTTTCTTTGGGGTCCTCTGGGAGACCATCAAAAGACCTTGGCATGTCTCTAAAAAGTACAGACGTGCTTGTCCTGAAGGTAGATTTAAAGCAGGTTGCTTAGCTTTGTGTCTGACTAGTTGGTAAATGTTTCTGGATGCACTGATAGGGTGTTTCCCATCGTTGTATACTCTGGAAAAACATACATTTAGCAAGCGGTAAAAAGCCAGGGTAACAATATGAACAATTATTAAAATGGCAACAAGTAACAGTTTTTGGGGTGGGGGTGGGAGGTGTGAAATGTTTTAACAATGTAAACAGTGTTCCTGAATTTCCATATATAATTTTAAAGGGTCCTTTTTGACCAGTGGATCATTTCAGCAAGCAGAGAAGCCAGGTTAACAACACGCACAATATCACAAGGTTTTTCTGCTTTGTAGTACACACACACATGGCTATGACGACCATGATATAAAGTCCACAAAGACATTCATCGTCTTCCACGAATATATCGGCAATCACTTCAACATTTTCTACAAGTGGTAACACAGATTCATTTATATATTTATCTGTATCCTCCCATACTTCTGGAAGGGCAAACATCATCAGTTCATAGGCTGCATGTATCTCACAAAGGCAAATGTCATATTGAGGTGAACCAAACAGTGATGGATGACAGTAATGGCTTAGGATCAGATACATAAGCCTTTGGATTCTTCTGTACTTGCATCCCGATGAGTATCTGTAAAATAAAATATGACACATTTTGGTACTGAAATGTTTCCATGTAGTAATTTGGGGGGTATTTTTACAATATAAACAGGGTTCCTGAATTTCTTTTAGAAATTTTTAAAGGAACCTTTGCTGACCAGACGGCAGGCATCTTTTTAATTTCACTGTCTGTCTGCTGTAACATTTGCATAACTAACCACATGGGTCATCGGATTTTCTCACATCATTTAAAACATGACTTATAGTTTCCAGGGTACAATTGGTCATATTTAACCCCTGATGCTTCATAGTGATTGCCAAGATCACGGGCATGAGCTGCCCTATATGTATGGCTTCAGAAACATTTCTGTATGCTTCTTTAGACCTTAAGTCATCAAGGACACATGAATGTTTTTTCTGACTCGGATCATCTATCTCACACCCAGGACAGGAATCGACCAATTCACAATATATCACCCTCTGTATCACTGAAGCAATTGCGCCACGGATGGTATGATACATAACGTACTTACAATACATATTGTTGTCAGTTTTGGGGGGTTTACTACTGAGGCCTGGTTTTTCACGTGAGGTCCCCTGTCTAATCTCAGTAGAAGAAGAGGGTTGTGTAGTGATCACAGCCTGTTCTGGGACATTTTGAAACATTCTATCGCTCTCTGTATTTCTAACATACTGGTTCTCACACATCTCATTAACAACCACATTTGTATCTTTCACACAGCAAAGACAGTCGAGCAGTAGATTTGTGGAAAGTCGAGAATCCATGCTGTCCGAATATGACTGCTGCTCCATCGCAAATCCTTCAGTCTATTAAAGTAAAACAGAAAACAGCATTGGTCCTCTGACTCATTATAGGTAAGATTTAGTTCTACTGCTAACTCATCTCCCTCAGTTATGCCATGTAACCACTCACATTTTTTAAATGTTAAAATGCATTACCTCATCAAGGCAACTTTTTTCTTCTTCTTCATTTTTCTCATCTTTCACTTTCCTAGCCTGGGCTTGACTGCTTGTGGCTGCATTATCATCATCACCCTCTTGGTCAGAGCCCTCTCTTGGCTGTGTCTTGCATTTCTTTTTCACAACTTTCTCTGATGCTTTTTTTGGCAGTGTCTCACTGACCATCTTCTCTGGCTCCCCCTTCTTGTCACTCTCTGTTTTTGGTTTCATAGTAACTTCTTTTTCTGCATCAGATTCACACCCCAGCAACTCTTCAAGGTCTTGCAGTGGTGTCTCTTCAGAAGTACAGTCAGATTTAGGATTTTCTGATTCACCAAACTGTTTGGCGAGCTTCTTTTTTATGTCAGACACTCTTCCACTCAACAAGACTTGTGTGTGGCATTCGTTTTCACACCTCACGTAGTACACATACGTTGGCTTGGGTTGTGGGGCCCCGACAGCTATCTTCTTGCTTGGCTTTTCATCTCCAGACTTTTCATTAGGTGGTGTAACAATCTGGCCTGTTACAGGGAGGTTGAATTTTCATTAGGTGGTATGACAATCTGACCTGTTACAGGGTTGTTGAAATGAGAGAAGCTGCCATATTCTTGCTTGATGTTTTTGATAATCTGCTCCAAGTCTATAAAACAGAATCTGAGAAATCTCTCAAAAGCTGTGCCTTCTGGCTTCAAATGCAGGGTTTATATAACGCTTAGCAAGATGGACTGCCCCTTGGTAAAACCATCACCACACCCCATCATACTATACATGGTAACGTGTCAGAGGCACATCTGTTGTAGCCCCCACCCCCTTTTTCAAAACATTATAAATATCACACACACATTTCATTTCAGCCTTCTCCTTGATACTACACAGAGCTGAGGGGGGTGAACTATAGGTATGTGTATTCCTTTTTTCTGATATATTTTTATTCTTTCTAATTCATGACAAAAGTATAAATAATTCATTTTTTGCAATTGTTGCAATGCTATCCAGAGAAAACTGCTGAACCATCTTATTTACACAGAGGTCCCCCCGTTTTAGCTTATAAATGTTACATGCGTATACATAAAGCTATCCTTTTGATGCAAGTTTGACACAGTTCTACAGATGCATGTTAAATAATTTTGTATATTGTTACAAAAACAAAAAAAGGGGTACTCACACAGGCAGATGAATTTCCTTCGGGGGTGGGGGTCTCCACACAGATCTGTGAAACCTCTGCACGATCAGGTTCCCTCCTAGATACTTCTTTCTGAAAATATCCTAATCAAAAACACACACATGTCCCTGCAGTTATACACCAGGCCTACAGGGGGCACATACCACTACATAAACACTAACTGATTTTTTGGGGTGGGAGGAGCATGGTGGTGAAGAAGGACAGGGGTTCGAGCCAGGCTGGTGGGGGTGCAGGAGAAAGGAGAGACGCAGGAGTTCAAGCTAGCATGGTGGGACTCGGGTTCCAGCCAGGATGGTGGGGGTGCAGGAGATAGGGCATAGGGGTTCAAGCCAGGCTGGTGGGGGTGCAGGAGAAAGGAGGGACGCAGGAGTTCAAGCTAGCATGGTGGGACTCGGATTCCAGCCAGGATGGTCTGGCAGGGGATCGAGGAGTGTACGAGAAGGAGGGGCGCAGGACGATTACAAAATGATGGGTGGCAGGGTTCGAGGAGTGTACGAGAATGAGGGGCGTAAGACGCCTACAAAATGGTGGTGTTAGGTCACTTCCAGGGTTTCAGTGGGGGGCATTTCCTGCACAAGGGGCGGGACACTGGTTTGAACATGTGTCATTTCCTGTGCAAGGGGTGGGACACGGGGTCGAACGCGTGTCATTTCTGCCATAAGGGGGCGGGGCTAGCACATTTTAGGGAGGGACTTCTGGTTTAACAAGGGGTGATTCTGATTGGTCTGTTTTAGGCCACGCCCACCTGTCAAATGACGTGGCACGTGCTGATTGGCTGAAATTTAACATTTGACGAGATATATGAACTTATACTACTACTCTTCTTCTTATACTGTATTATGTGATCCATGCTGTAAGTACAAGTTAGAAGTAAAAGCTTACAGATGCAAATGTTCCTTGTAACATGGCTAAAACAAGAGGACCAAAAGCAAGGAACAGGATTGGCACAAGAGCATCAGGTGTTACAAGGGCAACATGGCATTATGGCACGATAATGCCATGTTGCTTTAGAATGCTCAGAGCAATAAAGCCGTCCTGAGAGCGTGAACGCGCTCACAGAACTAGGTAAGTAATGAATGCAGTGCACATAGTTCGACCAATAGGTGGCTTGACAAAGACACAGGATAAAACCGAAGCAGCAGGGCCAACAGAGAAAGTGCAGAAATGTGTGTGTGGGTGTTGACACTTTAGAAAATGGGACAGAGCAAACAACGGGCAACTGTACTATTTCATAGAAATGCAGCATCTCAATTCATATCGTAGAAGTCGCCCAGTGATGGAAAAGAATAGGTCAAAGCACATGGGAATAATACATCAGTGCGAGGGACAGGAGAAGTCGTGTAAGTGTGAGAAAGTGACACCTATTGGTCAGACTGATGAGTCAGAGTTCAGGGAAAAGGTGGTATGTGGGGAAGTCTGAAGTGTAAAATAGTGCAGAGAGGAATGGGGAGCAGATAGAGCTCCACAAGGGGAAGTGGGGTGATCAATGTGCACACACACGCTTACACTCACCCAAAGACTTAAAAAATAAAACAGGTGAAGCATAATTGTGGATGTGCAATAAATATGTATCCTCATTAGTGTTGCATGTGAAAGAAAACAGCATCTGTCAAATACTAGTATTGCACTTGCCATGTTACAAGTGCATTAATCTACTCTGAAGGTGGCATCTAATGGAGAATTAATGCATGGTTGGTCTGTTGTAGGCACTCAGCCTGCGGCCTTGTGTCACAATGGTCCCAACCATGCATTAATTCCCCATTAGATGTCACCTTCGTCGTGGATTAATGCTTACTTGTTTAACACAGTTAGTATCTGTGATTGGAGCAGGGGGTGACATTGATCGACCTGACAGCTGCCTGAGTGACACAAGAAACTGCACACTGACACTGGAAAAGTATAGTCTATCAGATGACCAATACAGTAAGTACAGGCAGCATCAGAAGGATCACATTAGTAAATGTAGATGAAGTGAAATATTACAATTAAAACAACATATTATTAAATACTGCATTTGCAGCAAGAGCACAAGGTGCGATACTTTGATCATTTAAACTGTATTCTGGACTGATGTCTGATAACAGTTTAAATTAACAAAGTCACTTTTTTTCAACAACTGCAACTGACATGGCTTTTGTCATAAATTTAGAATTACACACAAAATCTACAAGATAGAAACACCAGCACTGTTGTTCATACACTACATATACAATAATACATGGGGTTGTGTACTTAACAAGATTTTACACACACCTGAGATGTTGGATGCTACATAAACTTCAAGAGCGAAGTTCGAGGGGTTTATTTCAGCATCCAACACCGAGGGTGTATGTAAAATTCAAGTTTTATACACAACCCCATGTTTTATTTTATATAATTGCTAGGTATAGTTTTTTTCACCACAGCAAGTACATAAAATAAAAGATGTTCCTGTGCAACCGTGGACCTGTCGGGTTTCAGCTTAGTCCATGGTCCAAACCGCCAGCAACAAGATTATCAATATTTTTCCTTTTTTTACCTCTTTTTAAAAAATGTTTTATAGTAGGACAGTTTACATGATCATTGATGTTAGCCAAATGTTTGTTTTTGGAAAAAAAGGACTCACCGCCAGGTTGGAGTAGTGAAGTCTCAGTCCATTGGCAGCAGGTGCTAAGAATAGAGGAGCCACAGCTGGCGACTGCACAGAGATAGGGAAACCCAGTGCATGTTTGCCGGTATAACTCGTAGGTTATAACAACGAATTATAACCCAGTTTCTGAGTGGAAAAAAAATGAGACCCAGTTATTATAGATGTGTTACTACTATAATGCTTAAAATTGGCTGAATAAACCTTTGCACTGTCTGTCTCATTTGTTTTTGCAGGATGTAAAGTCAAAATCTTCTTCACTGTATCGAAAAAGTAGAATAGAATTTGAATTTTTTATTTGTCTGTGCCTCTTGGCCTGATGGGATGACAAAATTTATATGCTTCTTCTGTTCTGCGCTGTCTGCCTTGCTGAAGACAATGAGGACAGTGGATGATTTTTTCAGATCACTTCACACTAGAAATTCTTTAACACAATTTATTACTTAGTCTAATGGTTCCCTCTTCCTGGTGCCATTTTCTGCATCTCTCTCTCTGTCTAGTGGTAAAGAACCTTTAAAAAACAAAACAAAAATGTTATTGTATGTGGCCCGGCTCAGCACACTGCACCAATTGTGTTCTACTACTACTGGAGTAACTATGCCTAACCTATTTTTGTTTCAAAACAATAGTCTAGCCTCTACTTTTCTTGCATACTGCCTGAACATTAGTAACCCCAGCAACCAGCAGTGCAACCACTATGATGCAGTACTCTCCTCCAGCTACATCAGTATGAAGGGCTATTGTTCTCTGTTGGTGGGGGGTTCCCCAAGTACAGGAATGATGCAGTGAGACCTCAAGGATTGTGCCTGTAAACAATCACATTTTTTGTGTAGTAACACCAGTACAGTTCCATTTTTTAAAATTATAAAGCAAAAAGGAATCACAGTTGAACAATCAGCAATATATTTACTTAAGTCTAAGGAAATTGAGAAATCATAAAATGGGTCAGAGGTGGAGCATAATAGTCATTCATTGACTAAGTATCAGACTTTGGGTCCAATTCTAGAAGGGTGGTGCAAGTCGCCGCCAAACTCAACTTGCACCACCCGCAACTGCGAAATTGATCCTGCACCCTATTCTAGAAGGGGCAGGGTCATCCAATAAATCCTGTGACTTGCAACATGTGGCCAGTACGCCCGAACTGCGGGCATACCTGGCGAGCATATATAGCTACAACAACCAGGGGCCTTGGTCAACCCCCACCCGTGCCCGACCAGTGCGCCAGCGCAAATGCAGCATATGCCACGAAACCATGGTAGTCTAGTGGCCCCTCATCAATGTAACAACAATACATGACACCATTGCCCTGGTATTCTAGTGCCCCCCATCATCATAAAATAAATACAGTCCCCAAAGCCCTGGTGGTCAAGTGCCCCCAAGCATCATAAAATAAATAAAGTCCCCAAACCCTGGTAGTGTAGTGGCCCCGATCATCATAGAATACATAAGCATCTCCTATTCCCTGGTAGTCTAGTGCCCCAATCATTGTAATTGAAATAAATAGCACCCCATTTCCTGGTAGTCTAGTGGCCCCGATCGTTGTATAATAATTAAATAGCACCCCTGTTTCCTGGTAGTCTAGTGGCCCCCACCCAGCAGTTGCCAGACCGCAGCAACACTGCCTGCGTCCCTGTCGGCGACTGGCACGACCCACCTCACCTCCATGGGCAGATGCTGACTGAGTGCAGTATGAGTGCTACTGGAAGATGTGCTCAGAAATTAATATCTGAGCATGTCTTTACAGTAAGCACTTCTACAGAACTCAGTTGGTGGCTGGCTGTGGAGGTGAGAGGTGGGCTGTGCCAGTCGCCGCCTGGGTATGGGTGGGGTGGTCTGGCACGGCTGGGTGGGGGACCACTAGACTAACAGAAAATGGGGTGCTATTTAATTATATTACAATGATCGGGCCACTAGACTACCAGGGAAATGGGGGTGTTATTTATTTCAATTACAACAATCGGGGCACTAGACTACAGGTAAACAGGGGTGCTATTTAATTATTTTACAATGATTGGGGGTCACTAGACTACCAGGGAAATGGGGTGCTATTTATTTCAATTACAACGATTGGGGCACACTAGACTACCAGGAAACGGGGTGCTATTTAATTATTTTACAACGATTGGGGGTCACTAGACTACCAGGAAATGGGGATGCTATTTATTTCAATTACAATGATTGGGGGGCAATAGACTACCAGGGAAATGGGGGTGCTATTTAATTATTTTACAATGATCGGGGGAGCCACTAGACTACCAGGGCATTGCTGGGTGTATGCCGCATTTGTGGCTGGCGTCTCGGGTCGGGGCACGGGTGGGGGAGTTGACTGCACAGCCCTGCAGGGCACTTTGCAGAGGAGGATTTGGGGGATGAGGGTGTGGGCAGTCCTGTGGGGCTATTACTGTAGGACTCGGGGTCAGTTGATGTGGCCAGCCCTGCGGGGCTATTAATGATGGACTTGGGCGCAGGAGGATGGGCAGCCTTGCGGAACACCCACAGGGGTATGCTGGGCATGGCGGGGTGCTATGCACAGACTGCTGGACAGCTGACAGGTCTACAGGACCCCCCAGGGACATCCATAAGTTATACCAGCTAACTGCTGGTGTAACTTACATTGCCAGTTCTCCTCCGGGGGTTCTTGTAGAATCCCAACATTGGGGACTTTGTTGCTGCCCTTCTGGAATGGGGCTCAACTGCTGCCGTAAACCACCTAGCGCCATGTCTCAGGGGGTTTATGGTGCTTCTGGGAGCATAAATGCTGTTTGGTGCAAGTGGCCTGTGCCATGTTGCAGGCCACTTTGTAGAATTGTGCATGTCACAACTGCTGGCGTAAGTTGCTACATGTGCCATTCTATATGGTACAAGTGCTGTTATGCCAGGCGTAACTGTACTAGAATCGGGCCCCTTAAGTTTAACAGTTAATATTTTTCCTTCCTAGTCTAGAACTGCAGCAGCCACAGCTGAGCAGCAGCAGAAATCAGTGACAAGTAATGGTGACAATGCAGGAACAACAGCCACCACTCTCTTCAACTCAAGGCCGAGGCCAAGTTTTCCAGTGGAGTGCCTTTCCTCTCAGAGTACACACTGTGGAGTGCTATCCCAATTCTGTTAGTTTCAGAATTTTGCAACTGATATGAGAGACAGGGACACTCAAAGTGAGAAACAATGACAGACATGACAGAGACTCTCAGACTCAAGGAGCAACATATCAAAAATAGATTATACCTCATAAGACAGTTACACACTTGTGTTTACTTGCACTGTGAAATTCACATTTGTTTCTATTCATAGTTTACAAGGACATTGCCTGTGTAGACTCATATGCATTACTGTTTCCTAATTCTAAATGAGGGACATAGCAGTTCAGGCACCAACAGCCCCCCCCCCCAGCCACATTACAGCAGTCAGTGACGGGGGTGGATCCCACAGATCTGAGTGGAACATATTGTGGAGCGTGAGTGGCAGGGCCAAGCAGCTCAACTGTACAGGCCCGTGCCCTGCAGCATTCTTTGCATGTTAACTTGCTCCCCCTCATACATGGCAAGGGCAGTTATTACCCTTTGTGTCATTGACAAGTCACAGTAACACACTGTAATGACATGGAACAGGTGTGAGGACCAGAAACTGCAAGTCATGCCCCTCCCTCACTGATTGGAACACAATACATTGCAATGCAAAGCATTGTCCTCAAATTCATCCAGAGCCACCAGGGCCAGCAACAGCATACTGTACATCTTCAAAATAGAAAACAACTAAAAACACTACAGTCAAACCAAAACACACACACAACTTTTTATGATGCTGCAAATTCGCAAAAACCAGCAAAAAAGAAACATGACCACTTGTTACTATTCATTCTTCAATTCAAGAAAGTAACATCAAGCAAATTTAGCTTCAAGTGAGTGTGATAAAAACATATAGTAAGATATTGATAGTAAATGTTTTTATCACACTCAGCACACTTGGTTTTGTCTCATTCTCTCTTTCAGTTACATTCAAAATCACAGTGTGCTGAATGTGATGCAAATCAAAATATCATATCACAAACTATGAGGTATGCTGCAACCTGGCGACCCTCCCCACCACCCAACCAAATCCAATGGTCCCGGGCCATGACCTGATTGAGTCACTCCATTCAAACTTGTGGTGTACTGCAACCTGGTGACCCAGACCCCCCATCCAAAATATGTCAGAGACCCCATCCAAATCCTCAGGTCTACTGCAACTTGGTGATCCCCTCGCTCCTCCTCCTCCTGCAACCTGATGACTCCCCCCACTTCTACTGCAGCCTGCCTCAGTGCCCCTCCAGTGATTGTTTGCTTGTTAATAAAGTTAGCTTAGCTTGCTTCTCCTCTCTGGACCCAGTCATTATTACTGTCCCCTCTGAGCCTTCCACAGGCCACAGCCTCCTGCTGATCACTTAGCCACCACACCACTCAGTCACTTGAAGAGACACACTCTGCCCCGATCGATTGATCTAACAATAATCAACCTGACTCAAACCCTCAAGCCACACACAGTCACACACATATACACAAACACAATTCCATTCACTCCAGGTGACAAAACATTCATCATACCCATAGCAGCATCATAAGCACTCACTGGTGATGGTCATTCTTTCTGCCCGTCACAATCTGCCCATGTCACTGCTGCTGTCAGTCACAGTACAGTACATGTCACACCATCCAGCCAGCCGAAGACCTCGCTCACTCTCGTAATAACTTCAATTTGGTTGAACTTGTATTAGTGCTGTAGTGATGATGGAGAGAGATTCAGCAATGATCATCAACCAGGATTTTTAAATCCAGCTCACAGTACAATCAAATAGCCAGCAACAAAGCAAGATATGGCATATGTGATTGGAAACCACTTCTTGATTACAACAACTCTCAGTTCTGGAGTTTGCTCTTCAGAATATAGATAGACAGACTTGAGCCAATTATGAATTTTAACTCACAATAGCACCTACCAGATACCAATCCCATATGATGCCAGGACAGAATTCTGGGATTACACATCCTGGAGACAGCACACATTTTGTGGGGTGTATTGTCTGTATTACACAATAAAATAACAGACAGCAATTGAGTCTATCAAAATGTAAAACAGCGATCCATGCATTGTCACATACCTCAACTAATTTTAGACAGACAGTCATCCAACGCCTGCTGACTCTGCAATTTCAGGTGGTCTGACAACTCCTGGCCTCCCGTTTCTCACTCCTGGATGGACTGTCTTAAATTCCTCCTGCCATTATTAGATGAAGATGAGCCAACTGAACTGCTAGATGGTGTTCTAACTGCCAGACTGCCAATGTGTGACTAGGGGAAGGAGGAGGGAGAGTTGAGAGACAGACACAGTCAGAATGTGATTGGTTCAACATATATGGTTTGACAATGGACCACCAATCACTTCTACACATCAGGCAAAACAGCATGTCCCCCCACTCCCCCACCACTGTAAGGAGTGACATGTGATATGTGAGGAAGGTATATATTAAAAACCAAAAAAAAGTTCATGTTTCGAGCGTCCACAAGTGGGAAATTGTATTGAAAACCACCATTCAGATGCACATTAGGGTGGTCTGTCCAGGCCCAAAGTAATATGCTGAATTAGCATTACAATAATGCATTACTTAGAAGAAAATTTAATTAGTAACTTTTCCAATATTACATTGTCAAATAAGTAATTCATTACTGATACCTGTTACACACTAAAGTAATCAGATTACAGTAATGTGTTACTTGTAACGCATTACTACCTAACACTGTGGGATCCTTCACTTCCATCTGACAGTGCAGCTTAAGTCATGATGCAAGAACAAATACATATAGCAACAAGCAAAAGACAGTATTAACTGGAAGCGCAAGACAAAGTAAACAACTACATAACTACACAGTCAGAATAAAATAAATTAGAGGGCCTGAATCACAAATTGCGATGCAGGGCTTGTATCAAGCCTTGTGTCAAACCCATTGTTTGGTGCAACTATGCTAAACACTTTGCCACAAAATAGGCCCAATTCAAGAAGCTCGGGTGCATTTGTGACACTTTTCCCAATTTATGGCAGCTTGCGACAAATATTTGGTGCAAGGCCATAAAAAGGCTGCCTGAGATTGCTGCAAGTTAAACCAGAAGAAGTTGGTTTAACTTGAGACAATCTGTGCACAGGATTGAGAATCCAGAGCGCCACCCAGGGAATGCCGCATGTCCCATGTGCCATATGTTTGGTGTACCCACGGCTAACTGGGCCCAATGGTTCTCAACCATTCTGACAATGAAGAACCCTGATCGTGACCATGCATGCTCCAAGTACCTCCTGTCCATGGCCTCATGAGCCAGAGAACCTGTGACAAGAACCAGACAAACCCAAGGAACCCCTATCCCTAAGCAGAGTTGAATTGTTAGCAGTTTTTTTACTTTAATGTAAATTAGGAATATAAAATGTTGTACATATTTATGGTTGTGCTTAATTAAATTTTTTAAGGAGTAGATTGGGTTTACTGTTTTATGCCCTACTTGCATGGGACCAGTGAGTGAAGTCTCGAGGACTCCCCGTGGGCCATGGACCCCAAGTTGTGAAACACTGAAATAAAATATAGTTATCAAGGTCACAGTTACAAAGGCACGGGTGACTTGAGTAAAAAGGGGTTCATACTGGAGGCAGTCAAATCAGGTAAGAATATTGCACCAAATGTATGCCTGGGTGGGAAGCATACACTTGCATAGTCTATAAGGACAGGTCATGCATTTGTAATCTTGATATACTATTGTAAGTGTGCTGCTTCTCATGACTGTGCACATTTAGTGAACCAATTTTTGTCACATTTATCAAGATGTCAGTATAACACCTAAAACAATAAACACAGATTGTTCATGCAAATATTTATTTAAATCCTTAAATCAGTAAGATTGTCAACATAGCACAAGTAACTTGTGATACATAATTTAATACACCAGGTGCTGTATATGATGGTATTCAGTGTGCACCCTCCACCTTAAATGCTTGAATAAGTTTAAGGGGCCTGGGCCATTAAACTTCTGTGGGGACCCTTTACCCAACTAAGAAGTTGTTATGCATGGTATCTGTGCCCAGAAACTATAAGTGAGCTATGTAATACCAACCTACTGCATTCTATACTGGTACACCACCTAATTAATGTCTGTTGAACGACGAGAAAACGCCACTGAATTAAGGCAAAGGTATGTTTCAGGGGTATTCAAAAACAAATTGATTTTTTTCAAGCTAGTTTGTTCATATCACATGGCTCCAAAGTCTTGAGCTGGGTAATCCAAAATGTGTTACACTTGAACAGATCTTTTTGGTCTCCAACTTTGTGAATGGCATTTATGCTGATGTCAACAAGTAGACAATAGCCTAATTGACTGATGTGCTCAGAGATGGCAGTGTCCAGATTTTTTGAGATGGAACATTTTGACTGCTAAAGTGTTTCTTAAAGAACAGCTGATGTCTTGAGGGGAATTTTAACAAAACATAATATTTAGACACAGTCCTGCTTGCATGTCACGTTAGTTCTGTATTCCTCTTCTCCATTCTTTATTACTGATATAATCTGCATGCAAAAATGATCTTTTCTCCTGAAGAGTTCATTTATTCCTACAGTTTTCTCCTTACCTGTAGTCATAATGCGCTGCTTGTGACATCACAGGTACTCCATGGCAACAGATTATGCCACAACAGAGGATTATGACATGAAGTAGGGAGTAAGCTATAAAGGCAGATGAACTCTGAGGTATAAAGATCATGTATTCATGCAAATTTCCTTAGTAATAAGTAACGTGCAGGATAAAACCATAGAATATATATGGAATGCAAGCTGAATTATACCTAAATATTATTCTTTGAGATGTCAGCAGCTCTTTAAAGAGTCCTTTGTTCTGCAATCCACATCACTTAAAATTGTTGAGGTAAATCACTGATTTTGTCCCATAGTCGATGTTTTCCTTGATCTTATATCATGCTCCTGTGGAGTGACTAAAAGCTGTCATTTTCCCTTAGGTACTGACCCCATCTGGAGTCCTGTGTGCAGTACTGGAGTCCACACCTTCACAAGAACATTAACCAAATTGAGGCAGTCCAGAGAATGGCAACCAAAATGGTGCAGGGACTGCATCAGAAAACATATGAGGACAAATTAATGGAGCTCAATATGTATACCCTAGAGCAAAAAAGGGAGAGAGGTGATATGATCGAAACAGTCAAACACCTTAAGGGCATTAACAAAGTGAAAGAGTCAAATGTGTTTCAATATAAGAAAAATAGCAGGACAAGAGGACACAGCATGAGATTAGAGGGAGGTCAATTAAGGGGTAATGTGAGGAAGTTCTTTTTTACAGAAAGGATGATGGATGCATGGAACGGCCTACCTCAGGAAGTGGTGGATATGAATACAGTGTAGGGCTTCAAACAGGCATGGGATAGGCATAAGGGAGCAATACAGATGAGTATGAATAGATAGGCCATTGACAGAGCAAAGGTCGATGGCACATTTATAAGGTAGAAAAAGAAATGGGCAGACTGGATGGGCCTTGCGGTCCTTATCTGCCATCAACTTCTATGTTTCTATGTTTCTATGTAAGTAGAGCACCTCTTAATTTGCATGTGAAGCAACCTGGAGTATAAACTAGAAAGCTGAGAGGGGAAGGATTGCTCAAACTGTTAATGGCTTTAATACTTTTGTATTTATGAAATGCAAGAAAAGGAGTGTCCAGAGTCATTCTATTTTGTAAGCTTCATTGCAGCAGGGAAGGATGTTTCTTAATCATGTGTTATAGTGGGGTAATCCAGTATGGTATGTCACCACCAATGGTATTCTGTCTTTGAATTGCTCTGGTTCCTGGGTTTTAACAAATGCTGTCTTGATATCAGTTTTTCTCAGTCCATCTGTTGTTGAACCCCCTCTTTTCTGGGATCCTCCTCTGAACCAGGAAGTTGCTTAGTTCCTTGCAACTTCTGTTTAAAGTGGTGTCCTGTGAACACATCTTGTATAGTCTGCAGGCAGTAGGCCGCACACTCAATCATCTCAAGTGCTCGGAGAACCGGAAAGATAATGTAATGCACTTCACTGAAAGTCATAACTCAGACCCCACAGTCTTCCCTTCTTAGCTCCTACCTCCATGCCTTATTTCCCTTGTTTATGATTTTTTTTTGCTTTGGGGTTCTTCTTACCCCTGGGGGGGGGGGGGCCAGGAACAGAAATATTCTGGACATATCCCCTTCCCAGAATGTTAGGGCAAGATGACCCTAAAAGTGTTGGGCACCACATGGAGAGCTTTTTTGATCACCCCCACCTTGGAAGTCACTTCTCTGCTTTTTTTTTGTTAACTAAAATATGCTACATAATTGATATTCTATGTTGTGTGAAGGTGTATGTACTGTGCACGTGGCACTGACTGTTTATACAAAGTGTTTTAATGTACAGTTAGTTAAGGTCCTGTTGGCCATGTACTGTTATTGGTTTTTGTTTATTAAGGCTAAAAAAGCTCCTTATGAGATAATTTCTGTACTGTATTTTAATTGAACTTCCCTGACAAAGGCTTCTGGCTTTTCTACTGTAAACTGTTAGCAATACCTTATTATAGTAATAACATATTGATAAAGCTAGTGAGGCATTTTACTAATACATCCTACCACTGGATCTCTGTTCTCTATACCACCCAAGAAATATGTTTTGTTTTTATCTCTACAGTTCTTGTTCCTCTGTTTATACCTGTGATTCCCTTTCCCAAGTCAAAGGGAGGGGGTCACCTCTCTTAACCAGCCTTTTGCTATATCAGCACCATGGCTAACTTCTCCTTAGTACTATTCCTAAATATAGATGGAGTTCCTAACCCTTTAAAGTGGTCAAGGCTAATAAAATTCTTAAAAACAGAAAAACCTGATCTAATCTACCTACAAGAGATGCATCTCTCACATGTGGAACATGCCAAATTTGAAAAACCTGGCTACCAAAAAGTGCTTTCCTCCTCCTCCTCCTCCTCCCATGGCTCAGGCTGGAGAAGGGGAACTGCTAGTTCCCTAATAAATTCATTCAACAGATCAAAAGCATGTATAAATCCCCCCAAGCCAACCTTAAGTTAGATGGATCCCTTTCAGATCCCTTTTCCCTGTCCTGGGGGACTCACCAATGCTGCCCATTATCCCCTCTATTGTTTGCCGTATACCTCAAACCCCTAGCCATAACAATTCAGAACATTCCCATGATACAGGGTTTAGAAGTTGGAGGTGTCCAACATAAAATGAATCTTTATGCAGATGACATTCTTCTAACATTAACAGAGCCCGATATGTCCATACCCACAGTTTGGCAACAGATAGACTTATTTGGGCAACTGGCAGGTTACAAACTAAACAGTTCAAAGATGGAAGTCTTGACCTTCTTTTATACCCCTCCCCATATATAAAAAATGCTTCCCATTTCAGTGGAACAAAATTACTATGAGATATCTGGGAATCCAGCTTCCATATGACCTAGTTCATCTGGAGATGGTTAATTATGAGCCTATTATCCAGCAAATAAAAACAGATTTATCACGCTGGACACAGTTACCTCTGTGTCTCCTGAATCACATTGAAACCATTCAACAAAATGTGCTTCCTAGACTACTATTTTTTTTTACAGACACTCCCTGTCTTCCCCTCTAAAATGTACTTTCAATCTTGGAATAAACTCATTTCCTATTTCATATGGGGAGGCAAACCACCTAGAATTAAATTTACTTTACTACAACTTCCTAAATCGAAGGGAGGACTAAATCTCCCAGATTTACAGTAGCTACATATGTGACAGCTGCATATATCTGAGTCCTACTCTGCCACTTATCTAGCGCTTATCAGGCCCCTTCATAGGATCATAGGATCATAGCTGAGTACAAGATCAGGAGGCATCGCCTTTATTTGAGCTCGCCACCTGAGGGTGGGATTATTTTATATATATTTAAATTTTAAATTACTAATATAATGATCTAGCTGATTTTTAAATATATCCATGGTCCTGATCTCTACAATTAAGGTCGTTAATGTGTTCCATGTGTTGACTATTCTTTGTATAAACCACTGTCTTCTTTTTTTATTTATTTAGTTTTTCTTGATCTGGTAAGTGTACTAGACAAATTCTGCCTATTTTCAGGCACGACCCGGGGGAGGGGGATACAGATGAATGCCAACTGACCTTGAATCAGATTAAGTTGTTGGTGGTATTTTTAGTGAATTTGGATAGGACACCGGGAAACTTCCCCTACTCTTGAAGTGGGGGTGCTGTTACCATGGAGGCCGATGTGATGGAAGCTCATTCTGCTGGTGTACCTGGGGAACAGCAGGTCTCCCTGCCCTCAGGGCCAGCTTGGGAGACTGATGATGTGTTACAGAATTGCATAGAAATGGAGGAATTTATGGCAGACCCTATCTCAACGACACTATGTGCACCGACAGGTCTGTTTGGACCAGATGCAGGGTGGTTGGAGACCATTCTACAACAGAATACAACATTAAGTCTGCAAGCTGATGCAATCCTTATGGAAAATGTATTGCTGGATGAGGCAATTTCCAGAACTGTTGAGGTACAGAGTGACAGTATTGATGCAGACCTTCTACATGATGCTGCCAGGTTAATTCAGGATGAGCAGATGAAGGAGGCGGCTGAAGGAAATCAATTAGAGTGCAGCATGAGTCATCTGGATGACACACCACCATTTAAGAGTAGTGTTTTGACGGAGTCAATTTCTGAAACGCCAAAACTGACAACTGAGTCTCTGCCAGACACAACAGTTTTTTCCGTTTCTCCGTTGGAGCTGCCACCAGAGTCTGTGAGTACTCCTTCATCTCATATAGTTCAACCAGAAGGAAAACAAAAATTGAACTTTAGCCTAAGAAAGGGTAGAACAGATGACAACCCTTCCCTACCTATGAGTAAATGCTCACTGTCTTTGTTAGAGCATTCACTGCTAGGTGCAGGGTGGAAGCAAGGAGAAGCAGGCGTCTGGGTCCCTGACTCGGCCCACAGCCCAATACCTGGACAAAAGCCTGTCTCTACAGACTTACTGACTAAATTAGAGACAGCAGGGGCATGGCAGGAGTTTCAAGAAATTTTAGAACCTGCAGTGCAAAAGAGACTTGCAGAACGCAGTACAGCTCATCCAGATTCTTCATCTTCTGAGTCTCAAAGCTCAGTCACTGCACATACAGAGTGGGGTGATGCAGTTGAAAAATCATTACAGCAGACAGGACCACTGCCTGACTTTCCCCAATAGGCAAAAGCTGTATGGGAATCCTTTTGACACAAAGATCCTTTTTCAGGTGCCCCCCCCCCACCTTTACAATGGAGAAATGCTGTCCATTTAGAGTACTAGGGGGGCCTAGATTTGGCTCCAGATCGTGTGTACGTGGGGAGAACATTGTTGAAAAGTTCTGTGGGTTTCTTTTCAAATTAAATACATGCTCTTATATATGTTTCAGGATCTATGTTTTATGATGTGAATTTTGCCACTCCACAGGGCCTAGATAGTTTTTGGACAAAATTAGATACACTTAAATATTCTGAATTGTGGATGCCTTTTAGAGTGATACCTTTAACAAAACCAACTATTAAGTCATCAACTGTATTGTTCCAAAATGAATCAGTTCCAGTTCACGATATTATATACTGGTTACAAAAAAAATGTGAAGTGATTGGTTTCCCCTCCCCCATGTTTGATGAGGAGTCCATATGGAATGGAGGGTGGGTATTTAAAGTGTGCTTAAGGAATAACAGCTTAGGCCCAGTTCACTTGCCAAATAGTGTATCCTTAGGAAATGAAAGAGCGCATTGTTTTTATCCTGGTCAACCAAAGGCATGTATTAAATGTGGAGCCCTCACTCATTTGGGCTCCATGTGTGATAGGTTGAGGTGCAATCTCCGCCTGGAGTTTGGTCATCATAATTCAGAGTATCAGGCAGAGTTGAAATGCAATTTGTGCCTGGAATCAGGACATACATACAGATCCTGCTCATGGGCTACACAACTGGATGGATAGGAAGAGTCAGGATGTTATCATTCAAGAAGCACAGAAAAAGGGAAATGTCAAAAAGGAAAGCTCAGCCCCCAAAAAATACTCTCCCTGAACCCAGTACAGAACAACCCCCCTCCCCCTTCCCCACTCGTATTAATGGAAAACCCTGAGGAACCCTTCACCATATTATCAGATGGGCCAGATAAGATAGATGTTCAGACTCCCCAGTTGATTAAGGAGATATCCCCTATAGCGAAGGATCATAATCTACTTGAGATGCCCCTGCCAGGCCAAAAGTGTGGCAAAAAAAGGAGTCTAAAACAAACTAAAACTAGATCTAAGGTAGCCAAAGCTAATTTGGACAAGAATAAGGATATAACATTCTCAAATAAATATGAGCTTTTGGTGCTCCACTCTCAGGAATCAGAACAAGGAGGCGATTCAGAGGCCTCTTCCTTAGCCCCTCCTTTTTCTGACACAGATGTTGAGTTTCAGGACAAGTGTAATGTGGCTGTTAGTGAACCTAGGGTTAAAACAAGAGTTAGTAGAAGTACCAGAGTAAAGAAGCCACCCTGAAGTTGTTTTTCAAAATAAATTAGATGATGACAAACTTTACCCCCCCCCCCAGTTCAGGATAGCTACCATCAATGTAAATAATATTAAAAATGCTAAGAGAAGATTGGTAGCCCTCACAGTCTTAAAAGATTTGGAATGTGATATTTGTCTTTTACAGGATACAAGGTTAAATACAAACTCCTTATTCAGAACAGCACAGCAACTGTGGTGTTGGGGACCATCCTTTTTTCCCTTTGGTATGGATATTTGTGAAGGGGTAGGTATACTGTTCAAATGGGACAAATTTAGAATTTCAAGACTGGTAGAGGTTTCATTGGGGAGAGCATTAATGGTAGATTTTACTTATGAGTAAATTAGGTGAAGACTGATGAATGTATATGCCCTTCTTACCAAAAAAGGATGGACAGAATTGTTTGGTTTAATTAAACCCTTTTAATGACCACAAAATCAGTAATATGGCGGGGGACTTTAATTGTGTAGTGGATCTAGGTGATAGAGGTGCAAAACAACTAAAGTATATTATGACACAAACTCACTCCTCATAATATTATCCCAAAGCCAACTACAGGATTCCTATAGATCAGTCCATAAGAAAGAGGGGCATACATATTTTCGAGGCACCCTATCAACCAGGATAGACTTTATTTTTCACAAAATCTAATATTGGGGTGGAAAAAGCAATGCTGATTCCTTTAGAGATTTCAGACCATGTTATTTTGCTGGTTTCCTTAGGCAGCATTAATTGTCCGACGTATGGGAGGGGGTATTGGAAACTAAATACTGCAGTTTTACCAGAGAAGGAGTTACAGGATTACAGAATTCCTTAGAGTTCGAATGTCAGTAGCTGGGCTGACAAGAAACATGAGTTTGTGGTGGGAAATCACGAAATCAGGATTAAGGAGACTTTTTCAGAAGTACTCCACAATAAAAAGTCAGGATCAATTTAAACAATATCTGAAGTTATGTATGCAGTTGAGCAACCTATATTCAAGTATTAACCTCTCCCACCTGCCCTTAACAACACAGGCCTTGAATGTGAAAAAAGCAATGTTCGCTTTGCAGTATAACAGAGCTGTAGCTATGCTGCATGAACATAAAATATGCACTCCTGGGAAAATGGGCTTTGGGGATGCCTTTAAAGCTTGTTCCCAGAGTATAAATGCCCATTTTATGACCTCTCTTGCAACCAATACTGGTTTTGTAGTTCAGGATGGCCCAAGTATTCTAGATACAGTGTCAGACTATTTGGAAAATATGTATACTGCATCATCAATTGAAGAGGGAAGGTTAAAAGATATTCTATCATCCCTCGAAATACCCTCTGTACCTTCTGACATGTTGTTAGCACTCAGGAAGCCTATATCTATTTTTGAAATAGAACAAGCAATTGAATGTCCTAAGAAAATTACAGCCCCAGGTATATATGGTCTACTGGCAGAATTCTATCACCATTTAAAGAGTTGGTAGCACAAATTCTAGTAGTTGTCTTTAACTAGGTATTATTAACCTTACAAGTAGATTTTCATTTCTGTATAGCAGTACAAATAATGGTTCATAAAAAAGGTGCTAAAACCATTCTTGATAACTGGAGATCTCTTAGTCTATTAAATTCAGATTATAAAATATTAATGAAAATACTGCATTTTAGGCTATTGCCCCAAACATCATACCTAATTACATCAGCCCAAACATGTATGGTACCAAATCGGTCTATACAGCATAATTTACTGTTAATTAGAGAATTAGTAGAGCAGGGTAAGAAGGAGCAACTTAAGGGATATACAATGTCATTAGACCAGGAGAAAGCCTTTGATAGAGTTCGACATTCATTTATAGCTCAGGTTCTTAAGGCTTATGTTATTCCAGGGAATGTTATACAATGGATAACTATGCTGTATAATCATGCATGCTCAATTCCCATGGTAAATGGACACCTAGGAACATACATTAATGTCTCTAGGGGAGTACATCAGGGATGTCCTCTAAGTCTGCTACTATACGTGTTCTGTTTAGACCCAATGTTACGTCTAATACAGCAAGACGTACATATTAGAGGGATAAGGCCACAAGGAGGGGGAGAAGAGGTATGTGTCACCACCTATGTGGATGATATATGTGTAATTGTAGCAGATGAACAGTCGGGAGACAGAAACTTGAATTTGATTGGTAACATTTCCCAAGCTACAGGAGCAGGTTTGAATAAAATAAAAAGTGTAATTTATCCCTTGGGAAGGTCATCACCTGAAAAAAAAAATTCTGGCATGACATTGTATTTTCACATAACCCATTCAAATACTTAGGGGTTTGGTTTGGGAAAGAAGATAATAGTGTGTTAAACAGGAACATAAAGTTAGAAGATGCTTCTACTAAAGTAGCTATTTGGAAGTCTTGGAACCAAACAAAAAAGAAGAAAGTGATGGTAGTCAAAACCTATCTCATACCAATCTTTTTATTTATTGGTTCGGTCTACTCACTGCCTAGGATGTTAGAAACATACCTTTTATTTATTTTATTTATTTAGTTTTTGTTGACCGGGTAAGTGCACTAGACAAATCCTGCCTATTTTCAGGCACGACCCGGGGGAGGAGGATACAGATGAATGCCAACTGACCTTGAATCAGATTAAGCTGTTGGTGGTATTTTTAGTGAATGAGGGAAATTTGGCCAGGACACTGGGGAAATTCCCCTAATCTTCGATAAGTGCCATGGGATCTTTAACATCCGCCTGAACTACCACCAATCCAGGCAGATGAGACCTCGGTTTAATGTCTCATCCGAAAGATGGCACCTCAGAAGTGTAGCACCTCTCTCATGCTGCACTACAGTATCAGTACTGGGATATTAACCCAAGTGCCAGATGTGGGAACTGAACCCATAGCCCTCTGATCTCCCAGCTTCAGAGGTGAGTGTGTTACCTACTGAGCCACTGACACTGTTACTGACACTTTTAGGTCTAGTATTCCAGACTATATGGGGTAGTCAGTTGAATCCAATTAGGAGAGACATCTTGTATCTTCCAATAGATAAAGGTGGATTGAATCTACTGAATCCTATAGTATTTTTCTTTACTACATTTTTTCAACCTAATTTATTAGATTTGTCCAAACATCAAATGGCGGTATGGGTTTCATTTGCTGAACACTGGTTAAGGCCTATATATCAACAAAATGGGGAGAACAGGGAGTAGTGAATGCCCAAGTCAAGACTAAATGTTGTTTTTAGGCCAGCCCTGCGGAAATTGAAACTGTGGAGATTGAATTTAGCTATACTAGCCTCCTCCACAAATAAAATACTGTATAACACAATACAGCAAGGAACTGCAGTAAAACAGGTAGAATTTAAGGGAGTAGATTCTAAGTATATTCTGAAATTGTTGGACACCTTGAAAGATCTAGGCATTCTGCCAAGACTATGGGATGTAAGCTGGTTAAGTGCAGATGGTTGTTTAAGTGTAAAAGGAAATGCTAAGCATAAAAAATGTGAAGAAAGAATGTGTCCAAGGCAAAGCTGTATGGAACAGGAAGAATCTATGTTACATTTTTTGATTCACTGTCCATTTGTGCAAGAAATATGGGGATTGTTGGCGAAAGTCTGGAATCAACCCCATTGGGGGTCCCTTTCATATGCTGAAGTGGTGGGAGGTTTTAGTACAGTAGATTTAGGTTTACCACCTAATATGGTACAATTAGTACTGTCCTTTATAAAGTTTATCCTATGGCAAGTGAGATGTAAATTTATATTACAACAGATATTCCAGGACCCAAGGATGGTTGTACAAATTATTGAAACTGAAATTTTGAAACAATGTTAATTCGAACAACAATATATGCCAGTAACTGTGTGAAAAATTAGATGGCTAGCTGTTCCTTTTATGAAAGATAAAATTGGATGATTAGTCAGATATATTTAAGTTATAACATTTATATACCTTGATCTGTTGTTTATGTTACTTTTTGTTGTATATGTGTTTTCGTTTAAGTCTATTTCTTATGACATGTTTAGTCTCTTTTTCAATTAAAGTTTCCCATACTCTTCTCAATAAGTGCCATGGGATCTTTAACATCCACCTGAACTACCACCAATACAGGCAGATGGGACCTCGGTTTAACATCTCATCCAAAAGACGGTTCTACAATTAACACCTTTTATTTTAAAATTATGCAATCTTGTTTGAGTTTTGTTACTATTTATTTCTATACCTAAAGTTTCAGTAAGGCCAGGTTCTCTTATGGCTTTAGAAGTCAAACAAAGATCTTCACAAAGTTGTCTGTAATGGATAGAATATAAATCCAATAGTGTCAGTCTTTCTTCATAGGTTTTATCTGCCATACCTTGGATTCTTTTGGTCATTTTTTTTTGAACACCTTCAATTTGTTTCTTAGCCCTAATTGTGTTAGGTGCACAGAAGGGGGCACAGTATTCCAGGTGGGATCTTACTAAACTAAATTAAAGTGGTATAATGACTCGTGGTTGTCTGCTTTTAATAATTTTTCCAAATACATCCCATTATTCTTTGGCATTTCTTTACTTTCAATGTCATATTATTGTCAAAATGAATCTTACTATCTATATTGATCCCTAGGTCTTTTTCGTTTTCAGTTTCTTGTAATATTACATTGTTTAGTAGATAGCAGTTTTTCATATTATTGTGTCCCAAGTGCATTACTTTACACTTTAGTTCATTAAACATCATTTTGTTTCTTTGTGCCCATAATTCTAATGCTTCTATCTCCTTTTGAAAGTTTTGTATTACCTCATGAGAGTTGACTATGCAACCAATCTTGCAGTCATCTGCATACTTAGACATCCAAACATTATCAGATGACTGCATTGAGGCTATCAAAACATTAAACAGTACAGGACCCAAAACAGAGCCCTGCGGCACCTCGCTTGTCACCTCTGCCCATGGGGACATAGAACCCTTTATAGATATGCATTGTTGGCAGTTGTGTAGCCAAGATTCTATCAATTTTTTTAAAGTGTACAGAAATTTCAACTTTATCATATTTTCTAATAATATTTTATGAGAGACTTTGTCAAATGCTTTTGCTAGGACCAAAAAAACTGTATCAACTGGAAAACCCACATCCAGGGCAGCACTAACATTTAAAAAAAATTGTAGTCGACTTGTTAAACATAACCTACCCTGTTTAAACCTATGCTGAGTAATATCTTGTAAATTATTTTGTTTCATATGTTGTTCTAATCTATATAAGATTAGCTTTTCTAAGATTTTCCCAATAACAGACGTTAGACTTACTGGTCAATTGTTAGATGCTACAGTTTTATTTCCTGTTTTGAATATAGGAATAACCACTGCTTCCTTCCATGATGAGACACTCTCATCTGCATCTAGAGATAGAAAAAATAATCTACCCAATGGGCCTGAAATTTTTGGTGTAATTTCTTTAAGAAATCTGGGTTGAATTCCATCTGGTCCAGCAGAGGAATTTATTTTTAGTTTTTGTAATGCCCCTAAGGTTTCATCAATGGTAATGGGATCAACTGTTACATTATTACAATTAATTATTAGATTGTTACATTTTTTTAGCAGTAAAGGTAGTGAGAAAATAATTATTACATTCTGCTGCCATTTGTATTTCGTCATCAATAAAACCTGTATTTGTCTGTATTGGTCCTATTGTAGTCTTGGAACCTCTGAGTGAATCAATATAATTATGAAACTTTTTTTATTGTCCAATATATCTGTTGCTAATTTGTTTTCCATATCTGTTTTGGCTTTCCTGATTAGTTGTTTTACCTTATTTGAGTATTTTTTGTAACTATTTCATATATATTGTAATGGTTGTTTTTTATATTTCCTATAACATTTGTGTTTTTTATTAATTAATCTCTTAATTTTGTTGTTCCACCACACTGGAGTTCTAAGACCATTTTTATATTTTTTCCTATTTGGGACCCAAGTATCCAAACAATAGCTAATTTTGGACAAAATAAGAGTCCAAGCTTGATGGACATTTAGGCCCATAAGTTCAGTGTTCCAACCCTATGAGATCAAGTAATGATTTATTTCTTGATAATTAGCTCTAGCGTAGTCTTTTGTTGTGGTATTCCCCTTGGTTTCAGATGATCTAGTCTGGATATGAAACAGAATCATGTTATGATCACTGTTTTCAAGCGGTTCTAAAATTCTAGGTTCTTGTACCTTTGACCCCATATTGGTAAGTACAATATCTATTGTATTATTATTTCTGGTTCCTTCCTGAATGATTTGATCCAGGTCTTGATTAATTGTAGTGTCCAAAAAATCCCTGTCTGTAGATCCATTGAAGCTAAGCGTTGTCCAATCAATATTAGGGAAGTTGAAATCTCCCATTAATATGTAATTATTGCATGGTTCAAAATTGTCTATCAAGTTGAGGAAGTCAGTATTTTGCTCTTTATCAAGGTTGGGGGGTCTGTAGGCTAAGCATATACATAGTTTAATAGTAGATAATTTAATCTCTGCCCAGATTATTTCATTATCACTATTAACACAATTTTGTGGGTGATACAATGTGATGTATAGTCTTCTGAAATATATAGTGCTATCCCCACCCCCGTTTATCTTTCATATTCTTTATTTTGTTAAATACCGGAATATCTGTGTTCCAACTTTCTTTGTGGAACCATGTTTCTGTTACCCCACAAATAGAAATTTTCTCTCTTTGGATTACATACCTTAATTCATCCATTTTATTTGACAGACTTCGGGCATTAAGCAATAATATCTTTACATTATATATTAGATTTTGGTGATGCGAATTATTATTAGTAGAGACTGAATTTGTTGTACCGGTTATTGATGTAGTTGAATCCTGAATTTCACTTTGGTCTCTGAATTACCCTATCCCACCCCCTTGAGCTAGTTTAGATGTTTATCAATGGAATTGATAAAATGTTTTCCCAGGAGTTAATTCCCCATTTTACTCAAATGCAGGCCATCATTACAGTATAAATTACCCTGGTGATAGAACTCTTCCCAGTGAGTCAGACAGTGACTCTCTTGCCTTATTGTCCATGTTCTTAACCAATTGTTAAACTTCCTTATTTTCATGTCAAGACTTGGTGAGGCTTTTGGTATTGGCAAAATCTTGGATATGATGACTTCACATCCCAAGGTAGTCAAACTGTTGGTAAGTGCCACCATGTCTTGCATAGTCTCCTCTAATAAGTCCCTAAACATATTATTTGTTCCCACATGAATTAATACAAGGAGGTTACTGACAAGATTTTTAACAGTTGTTTTACACATGTGTGTTAGCTCTGCTATTTTTGCCCACTAAATGATGACAATGTCCAGTAAGATTTATTTGGGTTGCAGATAATCCTATCAAGTCATTTAATCATTGAATCCCCCATTACCAGAAGATCTTGGAAACAGCTGGAATAAACACTAATGGACCAAAAGGAAATAGTCCCACAGATGCTGGAGAATCCACTACTATGTCTTCCCTTAAAGCAACACCTCCTATTTATTGCAGAACCCTACAGGCACTGGCTACGCATAAAGAACTCTCTCCTCTCCCCCCAGAAAGACATTACTTGAGACACCTGACCTCTGACAATCTCTTACTCCTGTGAAAGCTAGGGGTAGCCCATAGATCCTGGACCCCCTACCACTTATGTTATGTAAGGCAGCTAGTAGGCCCCTCTGGCATTCTATCCTTTGCAACCTTGCAAAACACTTATAAACTGCACAAATCTACCTTCCCTCATTACCTCCAGCTAAAAAACATTCTGTGGCCACATGAGGAGGCCCTTACCCAAATTGCTGAAACTCCTTCCTCCCTGACAACTTTGTTAGTTTTCTATATAGAAAGTAATGAACAAGATAATTTAATCAGTAAACTATATACAGCTCTTAGGGGATACTTTAAGGATAATCTTGAATATATTAGGAAAAGGTGGTCCAAAGAATTGGGGGAGGATAACGATGCAGACCTTTGGGAAACCAGTGTCTTACCCTCACAAAAGATCTCAACCTCTATCTATTGGTGAGAACATGTCTGCAAAATCAGCATGAGGTTCTTCAGAGCCCCAGATATCACTGCAAAATCTGGTGGCTCGGAACAAGGTCTGTGCTGGACAGGCTGTGGCCAATCACAAGCTAATATGGTGCACATAATCAGGTCTTGCCCCCTTCTTAAACAATACTGGAAGAATGTCCTAGAAGAGAACAAGGACATCTTTGAGGTTCCAGATCTTTTGACCCCAACCTATATCCTCACTGCAACCCCTCCAAGAGGAGTTAAAAATTCTAAAATATTATATAAGCCGACAACTATACTTATACTGGCAGCAAACAAAACACTTACCAAACTTTGATATACTTTGAATATCTGCTCCAAGGAGAGATGGCAGTCAATGGCTTATGAAATGTATAATATGGAATGCCTGGCAGACAGGGTGACCTCACACACTAAAACTTTTGATGTTCAATGGTGTACTTGGGTAACCTACCAGCTGGACCATTACTTTGATTTTGTGCCTTGACCACATCATCTAAATGGACTACATATATCAACAAGTTGATTCAGAACTGGAAGAGGTGACCCTCCCACCACCTCTTCCCCCCTCCCCTTTTCTATACCCTTCACTTGATCCTACGCTTCCCCCCTCAACTTTCTTTCTGCCTTCCTTATTTGGATCCTATGGATGGACTACTCCCCAACTTTTCCTCTTAGACCAACTACCTCCTCTACCTTTTTCCTACCACTATATGATATGAGATCTACCTACTCCTTACCTATTGGCTTTGAGAAAACCCATACTTGAATTTTTATTCTTGATATTTGAAACATGCAATATACAGTATTTGAAACGTGTTAAACATTAGCATGAAGAGAACTACCTTGTCTCATTAGAGAAAGGAAAAAGGACAATACAACAACTTTTGAATCATTCAACTCTATTAAGAACATTGATAAACAATTGGATAAGTTCCTTAATGATGTTAAATGTTGTAACAGAATTAAATGACAGTTTTATGTTTCATGATTTGTATTTGACAGAATGGAAGCTTTAGTACATTGTACTTTTTCTTCATATTTTTGTTTCTGAAAAATGACTAATAAAAGTTCAATTGGAAAAAAAAGAATGGTTAATTGTGAATTTGATAGTATGATGAAGGTATTCAGCCAGTTGTGAAATTTATATAGGCTCTTCTCTGCATGCGTCTAGATAAAAAAGCAATCATTAATATATCCCAGCCACTGAAAAGGGTGGACTGCTATGTTTCTAAGTGTACACTCTTCAAAGTTTGCCATGAAAAGGTTAACAAAGCTGGGTGCCATTGTAGACCTCTTAACTGTGTCATAAACTTTTAAGTAGTTCTGTCTGTCAATTTCAAACTTATTTTGTGTCAGAACTATTGCATGGAGACCAATAAGATCATCTGCTGGGGCCACATTGCAGTTCTTTTGGAGGAATGTGGCCATTGCTTCAGTGCCCTCCTGCAGCGATATGATGTAGAGTACTTGGACGTCCAGTGTCACTAGTATTGTTTCTGATGGTATGAGGTTGATGTTTTTGATTTTTGTATGAAGTGCAGTTTCCCATACGTATGATGTCATATGTGATTACACAATTGGTTTCTGGAAAAAGTCCACATATCTGGAAACATGTTTGTTGGATCACCATTCATAGACACAGTCAACCATTTTGATGATACTATAAAAGGGATGTACAACAGCAGATGGACCAACCAAAACTGATTTCAAGAGAGGATTCACTCAAACCCAGGAACCAGAACAACTCCAACAAATTACCATTGACAGGGACATACCATCCTGGATTACTTCCACTACAGCTCATTATTAAGAAACATTACCCCCTGCTGCAACAATGCTCTTGACTTGGAATGTCTTTAAACTGACCCTTCCCTTTTCTTGCATTCTGTAGATACAAAATATTAAAAATATACTGGTCAGAGCAATTCTTCCTCCACCAAACTCCCCAACTTATACTACAGGTTGCCTAAAATGCAAATCTAAGAGATGCTGCTCTTGTCAGTTCCTGAGAAACAAAATGCAACTCTCAGAGCCACTCCACATGAACTCACTACAAGAGCAAAGAAAACATGGACTGTAAGGAAAAACCAAATGATTTAACTTCTAACTTGTAAGATAGGTGGATTTCAATCTGTGGGTCAAACAAAAAACACTTTTTAAGGAAATGCTTTAGCAGGCACACATATTCCATCACAAAATAGCTGGACACTGTCGTTCCCGAGCTGTTCAATAAATTAAGCCATTGCCAACATGTTGAAATCTGTATAACTGCCATTCACAAAGTTGGAAATAAAAAAGATCTGGAGATTGCATGCTGGCTGCTTGGAGGATGACCAATTCATTTCATTCAGCTGCTGCACCTCAAGAGAACCCGTTAAAGTAACCCATTTAGTTCATCGAGATTGATGATAATTTGTATGTGAATAGATCACCCTCACCTTTAGCCACAGTCTGCTGAAATCTGTTTAAGAATTGGTGATGTAGTTTTTGTTTTGCAGCCAATAGAAAGTTTGGAAAAGTGATAATTTACAGTTTAAAATGCCCACCAACCCTATAAGGAAATCACAGCCTGCAAAATGCACTAATGTCAAAAGAAGGAGAGCCTACATCGACAACTACAGCCAACCAGAAAAATGATCTTGCCTTTATTAAAAATCTTCTAGCTACGATAAGTACTGATATTGCTTCTTTAACAATTATAGTTGCAGTCTGAACACGAATATGGAAAAAATGTCTGGCTGGGTGTAAGAAGCAGAGAACAGGATAACTATTCTTGAGGACTCTAACACATCTAATTGACATTTTCAATTTTACCTAGTCTCCTGAATTGATTATTTATTTTAAAAAACTGGCAATTTAGAAAACTAGGGGAGAAGTAAAAACATCTGTATTGCAGGAGTCCCTGAAAATGTAAATGGGCAGAACATGATTTCTGTCCTGCAAAATGTATTTCTACTATTTTGGGCTGCCAGTGGCCATGGCCACTGGAAATTAAATGAGCACATTGGCCTTTGAATTCTAGACTTAAAAAAAGGAGAAAACCCAGACCCATTGTGACTCAATTTTTATTTTTGCTCCTACCCTGCCCCCTCCAATCAGCCACGCCTTCAGGCCACTCATTGTTAACCCACCCACCAGCCCATCCTCTGTTATCATTATCGCCATCCCTTATTGGTCCTGTATCCTGATAGACCCAGTGTATCCCTGCCAGGGTCCCTCCCCCTTCCTGGGGGCAGAGGATGGGAGAGAGAGTTGTGCTGAATTGACCAGGATTGTGGGGTTGGGGGGGGCTAAGTGGATTGGAGAGGGCTGTGAGAGGCTGCGTGGTGTGAGGGGAATGTGGTGGCTGTCATCCAGTCAGCCAGGTGGGTGATTTTCTGCTTTTCTAGAGCCTCTCCCACCTCCCACAATCTTATGGACACAGTGGTGTCCTGAGGTGGGGACATTAAGCAGCATGTTGAGGGCCATGGCACCTAGAAAGCCTCTGCTAGTCACCTCCAGGAGCCTCCTATTGAGAAGTTAAGTATGCCCGCCTGGGAGGGAAGCATCCAAGAGATGCTGTAACTCCCTCCCTGCTGGTATCCACTCCTGACTTCTGGGCTCAGGGCACGAACCTGGGCTGCCAGTGTGCCAGAGCGATGCCCCATCACTTGGCACCACAAGCTGGAGGCTCACTTTCTAAGGTTCTTAACCAAAGAAAATTTTTTATAAATGACTAGAGAGAAGAAAATGCTAAGCTGGGAGGGCAACATAATTAATTTCTTCCTGGACCTCTCTGTTGATCTAACACTATGTTAATTTTTTCACTAGTCTTAGGTATAGGATGGATTATCAATATTTAAAACAAAGTAATTTCTCATGGTTATAATGCATACTGTAGATAATATTTTAAAATGTATCTCCTGGAACATTAATGGGTGTCATAATCCTGTCAAAATGTTCTTTTATACCTAAAATCCCTTAAAACAGATGTGACCGTTGCATAGGAGGCACATCTTATGGAGGAAGAAACCTGTAAACTCAAAAATCTTGGGTGAGAACAGTTGTGGGCAGGTCATTTAATTCAAAAAGCAGGGAGGTCTATATTTTACTGCATAAGCACCTAGCCATTAAAACTGACTCTGTAGAAAAGACTTGGAGGGAAGAATATCATATTACAATGCTGAAATTTTGACATGGAAATCCAGTACAGCGACAACCTTGAGGTTGTCGCTGTACTGGACCCGATGGCAAAATTTCACTGATTTCGAGTGCCCCCCCTTTGAATAAACTCTGACCTGGATTTTGTTATTTGTAAGAAGGGGTGTGGGGGCAAAGCACCCCTGCATAAAAAAACACTGTTTCCGTTGCTGAGCCGAATTTCGGCAACTTTATTGTTGATGCTGCTTGGTGGAACCAGAGGGAAGATATGTAATAATTAAAGCATGCATAGAGGGTTAGACCATTCTACTGGTTAATATATATGCACCTAATGATGGTCAAGTAGAGTTTTTTGCAAGTTGCTCAGCAAAATATCATCATTAGGTATTTTAAGTATAATATTGGGCAGGGACTTGAATGTTGTAATAGATAACTATATTGGTAGACATGATGGCATGAAACTTATACTGTACATCTTCGGTCTATGCAAGCTCTGAATAAACTGTGTAATCAGTTTGGTTTAACAGATGTCAGGAGACTTATTAACCCTAAGGGGAAGGATTAGGCTTCTATATCCAAGAGACATAACAACTTTAGTCATATAGATTATATACTTGTATCTGGACCAATCCTTGCTGGGATGGTATCCTCCAACATAAGCAGTTTTGCTGAATATGCTTCTGTTTCATTAGGAATACAGGGGTGACCTGTCCAGTGGAGAAATCTTGGGAATTTAACTGTTTTCTATTAAATGATCCAGAGTTTCCCAAATGGCTTGACAATTAAAATAACAGTTGTTTTGAATTAACTGACAATGCCTCAGTTTCTGAGGCATATTATGGGACACCTTTAAGGCCTTCTTGAGAGGATGTATTATCTCATATTTGAGCTTTAAACAAAAGGCTAGAAATAAAGAACTCCAAACATTATAAACTGACCTGAAAAATGAAAAAAGTTGTTCATAAAAATAAAATGTAAAAACCAAAATTTTTATCATGAAATTATAGGCCTAAAATATAAAATAAATATTATACATAATCAAAAGGCAGAATATGCCGTTTTCAAATTGAAGCAAGCTTATTGGGATGCTGGAGAAGCTCAAAGCAAATTATTAGCACATAAATTGTAAAACATTGAAGAACATAATAAAGTAACATCTATCTCCAAAGCAACTGGTCAAATACTTCTGTCACACAAATATATTGCCAAAGCCTTTTATTCCCAACTATATTAGCTGGAGACTGTATTCAGTCATGAAACACATATATCTTTTTTATCTAACATTAAAGTGTCTTCTATTAGTGAAACAGATAAACAATTTCTTGACAGGCCATTTATCAAAGAAGAAATTACTAAAGCCATACTAACAATGCCCTCTTGAGAAGGCTTCTGGGTCAGACAGGTTTAAGGCAGAGTTATATAAATCCACTATGCAGAACCTCTTGCTAAGGGTACAAAAAGGTATTTGCCTTCACTCATGAGTCATGTTGTCTTCCTAAATCTATGAGTGAAGCCACTATATCAGTACTTCCTAAGAAGGATAGGGACCTTATCAAATGTGAAAACTATAAGCCTGCTTCTTTGATAAATGTCAGCTGTAAAAGTTTAGCTAAGATGCTAGTCAATAAGGTTTATAAGGTCAGTAAATCATTAATCCACCCAGATGAAGTGTTTTTTTGTATCAGGTTGACATAGTACAAATCACATTAAGAGACTATTTCACATTATCCACACCTCAGGAAAATTAGTTGATAAATCCATTTTGTTATCTTTTGATGTTGATAAGGTATTTAACCATATAGATGGGAACTACATTACTGCCATATTAAGAAAAACATAACTTTGGACCCAATTTTTGTAAATGGATTAAGATTTTATAATATATCAGCTAAGGGGAAGGGTAATAGTATAACCTCCAAGAATTTTAATATTCACGAAGGCACTAGGCAAGGTTGCCCTCTTTCACCATTACTTTTTATTCTAGCATTGGAACCATCCACTTACCCAAGGTTCTAAATTTATTGCTTGTCACTGGGAAGTTCCCACAAATCTGGAAGGCTGCAGTAGTAACACCCATACACAAGAGTGGTGATCGATCTAACCACTCAAACTATCACCCCATCTCGATACGCGCCCCCCCCCCCGTCAAAGGCACTGGAGCATATAATTTCTGACCAACTTGTCAAATACCTTCATAAGTATCAGCTGCAATGCCGTCAGTAGCACGGCTTCCAGAAACAACATAGCACCACCACTGCACTCCTTGAATTCACTGACTTTATTCATAACACTTTTAATCGTGAGCTCTGGGGGGGCTACATATATTAACCTCACCAAGGCCTTCAACATAGTTAACCACAAGCTGCTCCTCTGCCAGCTATCTAACATCTGTCTCTCCCCTGAATCAGTGTCCTGGTTCAGAAGCAACCTCCAAGGAAGAGTACAAAAAAGTCAAAATTAATGATGTCTACTCTGATACTCGAGAGGTCTCTACAGGGGTTCCCAAGGATCCATTCTTGGACCCCTGCTTTTTAGCCTTTTTCTTAACCATCTCCTCCAGGCAGTTAACAACCCAGTTCTACTCTATGCAGATGATGTTGTGCTTTTCTCATGCCACTCAAACCCAGCAGAGTTAGAACTCCAGATGCAGTCAAATTTCACCTTGGTGGAGCAATGGTTCTCGAACTCTAAGCTTCTTCTAAACTATAAAAAAAAAAAGACCATGATTTTTGCCTCCACTCACAATAAACATAGGAATTTTAAGCCACACATGATCAACATTCAGAATTCCCCCCTAGAGTTGGTAGATCACTTCCAGTATCTGGGAATTACATTAGATAGCACTCTGACCTACTCTCAACATGTTGACCAAGTCACAAAAGCTGCAAATGCAAAACTGGGATTACTCTATAGGAAAAAGTCTTGCTTCACCACTTCTGCACTAATGGTGGCAGTGTCAAGCTCAGTGCTATCTGTCATTGACTATATGGTCTAGTGGTGTATGATGCTGCTACCTCTACGGCCCTCAGAAGACTTTAAACAACTCTCAACAAGGCCTGTAGACTTGTGCTGGGAGTGTACCGTCTCACCCACACATGCGAGCTATACACACAGAGTAACTGGCTTAATTTTGAATGCCAACTCTGGGACCAGACATGTCTGATTGCCAAAAAGTCAATGCTGGGACTAACCCCTACCGGAGTCCTTAACCTTCTCAATCCAACCAACACCCAGGTGCACTAGGGGTCTAAATGGCCTAACCCTGAAAGTACCATTCCATAGGACCTTGCAAGGACAAAGGTCCTTTGAGTACCATGCACCATTCTGGCTCAGCTCTCTCAGTGATGAATTACTTGTTGAAACCAAACTTGGCCCTTTTAAAACAAAGCTCAGATCCATACTAATTTGAGACAGTGTCTGTGACTGTAATGCCTAACCCCCCTGCTCGTGTCAGCAATAGCTTCATTTCCTCTTTCTATCTCACCTCACCTCACCTACTTACTGATATCCTCTCTTCACTTCCATTTTTTCTGGCCCCTCCCTGTTCTCCCCTCTGTCTTCCACTCTCACTCCTCCCAGACACCTTAACTACCACTCTAGTAGTGTGGCAGTGGCATGCCTCTGGCAATTCTTACCCATTTCTCCCCTGTTCTCATCTTTCCCCTCCTTCCCTAGCCACCCTTTCTTACCCATTCAAGCCCTACCAGCCTATTCTTCCCTATACTCCACTGTCCTTACCTGTGCACTTTGTGCCCCAACCCATCCTATGCTCCTTTCTACCTCTAACTATCTTTTCCACCAAGTTCTTCCCCTCCTCTTCTCCCCTACCCCCTCCTATCTTTGCCTCCCCCCTAGTCCTCCCTAAGATACCTCTCTACCTTCTACCTGCTTGGTGTCAATTTCCCCTCTCATTCCAAATTATTGCAATTCTCTGTTCACCTTGTAGCACTGCCTGTACTGGAAGCTAACCTAATTTTTAGCTAAGACCTCAGCCCCCCACACATTGACAATAAAACTGTTATTTATTTACATGTTCTAGCTGTTCTATATTCTTTGTCCTGTGCACAACTCTGATATGCTATTTGGATTGTATTTTGACATTACTGTATGTGTACCATAGTTATCTTTCATGTTCTTTTTTCAATGTGTTACTGTCTTTGTCCGCTGTATTCTGTCATTGACGTGGAACTTCTGTAAAAGAGTCCCTGACTCAAATGTCTAATCCTAGATTGAAATAAATAAATAAATAAATAAATACATACATACATACATACATACATACATACATACATACATAAATAAATAAATATAAAATAAAATTAAAATATGCTCCTCAGCCAATATTCATGGTAACAACCTGGGTAGTAGTCATAAGTTAATGGCTAATGATTTAATTTTAACTATTTATAACCCCCATATGTCTCCTCCCTCCCTGATCAATACAATCAGCAAATGTTATTTTCTTTCTCTGGGTTCAAGATTAATCTAAGTAACCCCAAGTTGATGCCACTTAATGATAAACTAGATCCAGATAAATTTAAAGTAGCTGGTATTAGGGTATTGCAGACTGTAATGCTATTTGTTGGTATCCTTCTAGACAAAGATCTAAACAATATTCCAAAGACTATATCCTCCCTTTAATTGATAATATTAAGTTAGATATATAGTACAGAGGTGGTTCCCTAAGAATTTATAATTTTGGGGGAAATTCAAACTAATAACATGATGGTGGCTCAAAACATTTTCTACTTTTTATGACATATTCCCATGTTTATCCCTCCCCTTTAGTTCAAAAGTATTAATGAAGTCCTAATAAAATTTATTTGGAATAACAAACCTGCCTGTATTGCTTGGTCCTATGTACGGCAACCTAGAAACAAAGACAATTTTAATTTGCCTAATTTTGCACTTCACTATGGTACATTCATTGTGGCCCAAAACATAAGAATTCTGTACGACTGCTACACTAAAGAAAATACCACAGGCTAGTTCAGAATTAAACGTGTTTACTTAAAGGGAATGACCCCAAAATAATACTCTTTGGTGGTCTTCCAAACTCCTTAAAAAATGCAATTCTGCAGATCTTAGTGAAGTTATGGAATAACATCTCTAGGGCACTTAAATGGAACCCTAACACTTCTCCCCATTGTCCATTATGGGACAACAAGTTAATTCAATATGAAAGGGAAACTCTCAACTGGGATTCATGGAAGAAAAAAAGATTTTAACAGTTTAAGGGATATTATTGACTCTTCATCAGAAACCATTGCTTCCTTTTTGGATTTAGTGAAAAGGTTCTCATTATCCAGAATTGAATTCCATAGATATTTACAATTAAGGGATATTTTGAGAATTTGTGGCAGTAGAGACCAAGTATTCCCTCCCTTAAATACTTTAGGTAATATTTTAAAAACAACCAAAAGTAAAATAAAAACTGCATACAGTTTGGTGATAGATTCCATCCCTAAGCCTGTGGAAAACCTAAAGGAGAAACTGGAAGCAGAACTGAGGGTTAGCATAATACTATAGGAATGTGAAAGAAGCTGGGTGAACACTCTTAAAGCTTGTGAAGAAGCAAAAGGCAGGTTAGATCAACCATCAGCGGCATTATTCACGGTTACTCAGTTACTCAGTTTGTTGTAACAAAAGGAGGCATCAGCCCATCTTTATTAGCTCCCACTCCCTGGTGGGTGCATTAGTTCCCACTGACAGTCCACTACAGATAGTTATCTAACCTGGATTTAGACATAGTAAAGTTGATTGCTTCTATTATTTCTTGAGACAGTTGGTTCCATGCCTTTGCTCTCTGATTGTAAAATAATTGTCCCTTTTACA
This sequence comes from Neoceratodus forsteri, assembly GCA_016271365.2. NCBI lineage: Eukaryota > Metazoa > Chordata > Ceratodontiformes > Ceratodontidae > Neoceratodus > Neoceratodus forsteri. The sequence goes on along the minus strand of CM028130.1, from coordinate 1,160,813,640 downwards.
AGTGTTTGCCCTAGGGATTATAAATTGTCTATTGTTGCTTCTTAGATTGGTATTGTGGACAGCGAACCAAAAGCCACACTATGCTGTTAATTCATTATTTTGCAGTATTTTGTATAGTTGAAAGAAATCTCCCCTTTTTCTTCTGTTCGCAAGGCTGACCGGCCAAGTTTTATTTAGTCTATCGATATAAATTAAATTCCTTATCTTAGGGATTATTTTAGTTGTCCTACATTGGACCCTCTCCAAAATGTCTATATCCTATTTTAAGTATGGGCTCCAAAAAGAGTGAACCATAGTCAAGGTGAGGACAGATATACGTTCTGTAAAGAGACAAAATACATGACTCACTTCTGTTAAGGAATGTATGTTTAACATTATTTAATATTCTATTTGCAGTTTTTTTACAGTGTACTGTAGATGACATTCTGTTGTTAATTATAATGCCGAGATCTTGTTCTTTTTTTCCAACCACTTCAAAGTTTTATTATTTAGTGTATATGAGTATAAAGGATTACTTTTACTGAGGTGAAGCACCACACAATTATCCTGGTTTTGGTTAATTTAGTTTTTGTGTGTCTATAACTCCATAAGATGTAAGTCCTGAACCAATGACTGATGGTTAGTTAAGGTATCAACTTCTCCCCCAGTTCAGTATCATCTGAAAATTTTGTCAATGAGTTGGTGATGTTTTTGTTGATATAACTTATAAAGAGATTAAATAGGGTTAGTCCAAGAACCGACCCCTGTTGAACCCCGCCGCTAACCGACCCCTTATCAAAGAGTAGACTGTTGACCTGCACTCTCTGGGTTCTATCGGTTGACCAACTCCCAGCAACCATTCTCCTCATAAACTTTTTGAACAGAGCATTGATACTAATGATAAATGCTGGAGATGTCTATCACAGCAAGGTACCATCATGCATACAGTATACTTTGGTCTTGTTCTAAAATTGCAAAATTCTAAGAAAAGGTATGGTTGGCCTGTACAACAGTTCTATCTTGTAACATTAAATGTTCCTGTAAACTGATAACGGTTGGGATATTTTCAGATGACAAAGTTGTCCACAAACAGAAAGTTATGGCTTCATGCAGCTCTGATAGCAACTAAAAATATTATATCAAGATACTGGAAGCAACCCTCATCCCCTTCAGTAAAAGTGTGAATTCAGGGGATGGTTACAAAAGCAAATTATGAACAATTGATAAGCCATAATGGAACTGATAGATTGTGTACATTGTGGCATCTTTCCTGAATTCAAAACTGCGTAACAAACCATACATTTGTAAATTGAAATGTTTTCTTTTTTGCAGTATGTATAAAACAGAAAACATTTCTTTATATTTAATTGTAATTTCCTTTACTGTTAGCTCCTACATTGTCAGTGGGTAGTCATTACAACTGAGTATTCTGCACCCCTACTAGGGGGAAATGTTTGTTTGTAAAATTTTATTTTTTATACAGGAACACATTTGTTGGGACATCAGTCCCGTTTTCAACAAAGTCCTGATAATAAATAACATACAATTATACAAAACATCACTTCACAAATACATTTAAATATTTTACTTAAAACAGGTACATGATAATTGCAAGTATGCCCTTAATTTTTTATTAAATATGGATGAATTTGTAATTACCTTCAATCTATGGGGCATTTTTTTTCCAATAATAAGCTACTGTATTCTGGAGCATTTTGTTTCCATACCTATTCTGAGATCTAGTCATGGGGATTTCTTTACCAAAAGATCTTGTCTGCATAGTTAATATCCTATCATCTTTAAATATAATATGGTCAACCAAACAATGTCTAGGTTCATCTTTCAAAATTTGATAACACTGTTTATACCAAATATAGACCCTTCTCTGTTTTGGGTCTAACCAATTTAATTTTTTGTATAGATCACAATGATGCACACCATGCCTACTTCTTGTTATAAATTTACTCATTTTATAATAAACCTGATTTACTTTATTTAATACTGTAATGCCTGAATGCATATATAGTATAGACCCATATTCTAAAACTGGGATTAATAGTTGCCCAACCACTTTCTCCCTTACCTTCTTTGTCAGGCTCCCTGCTACTCTTCTTAATACCCCTAATTTTCGAGTTACCTTTCTCACTTGTATACTAACATGTTCTGAATATTGTAAGCCACAATCAATCTGTACCCCCAAATATCTATAAGTATCAACTACTGTAATCTGTTTATTCCCTGCCAAATTAATATTGAGTTCAAATTTCCCTCTATTTTTCAACCCTCCAAATACCATACTTTGAGTTTTTTTGAATTTAGTAACAGACCATGGTTATTAAACCAGGTCTATAATAAGTTTATATCCTGTTGAAGTTTATGTGTTAATTGATCCATATTATCAGCAGATGCAACTATTACAGTATCATCTGCATACATTCTGACATCACAGTTTTCCATTTGTCTTGGAAGGTTATTTACATAAACATTAAATAAGAGGGGGCCCAAAATAGAACCTTGTGGGACCCCTCAAAAAACTTCTTCTTGATCTGAGGCAATTTCTCCCAAAACAACACATTGTCTTCGATCAGATAGATATGATTTAATCCATGCTAATGTTTCATCTTGAATACCCAATTCAAACAGATCAAGCAACAATAATTCGTGTTGAACCAAATTGAACACCTTACTTAAGTCAACAAACACGGCCCCTGTACATTTACCCTGATTCAATGATGTTGTTACCAAGTCATTAAAATCAAGCAAGGCCGTGCTTGTTGACTTCCCTTTTCGAAATCCATGTTGGTAACTAGTCAATAATTGATTATCTTCTAGATACTCCGTCAATTGTGTATGAACTAATTTTTCCAGAATTTTAGACAATATGGGCAATATGGCAATTGGTCTATAATTCGATACCAATGTACTTTCCCCTCCTTTAAAGATTGGTATTATTTATTTATTTTCCACACCTTTGGGACCACAGAACATTGTATACTCCAATTAAATAAATATGTAACAACTGGAGCAATAATGTCGGCTCCATATCTTGAAAATTTAGCGTCAATTTCATCTAGACCTCCAGATTTTGAGACATTCAAGTTTCTCAATTCCTCTCTACTTGGTTTACCATTACCTCTTTAAATTTGAATTTAAATCCAAGATCAATCTTATTTATTGTTTCTTTATTTCTTTTTAATTTATCCAAGGAAATTTCAGATGTCCTTTTAATTAACTTAGGAATGTTTAAATCAGGCAGATCAATGAAGTATGCATTAAAATAATTTGCAACTCCTTCTTGATCTTTTATCAAACTTTCTCCTTGACTTAAATTGATCTTTTGTCTTTGTTTTATGGGATCTTTTAAATTAGAGATTTGCCTCAAAATTTTTTGGATCCCTTGCCTTATTTAACTTAGTCAAATAATATTGTACTTTAGCTCTCTTTATGTCTTTTTTACATTTATCCCTCCAATATTTAAATTTTTCCCAAGTCTCAATTTCCTTATTCCTTCTAGCTTTTTTCCATACTCTATCTCTTATTCTTAATTGTTTTATCAATTTATTTGTTATCCAAGGTAATTGGTTATCTTTAATTAACTTTTTTACTTTTGGTGCATGTTGCTGTATACACAACATTATTTCATTAAGCTCTTGGAGAGCTAATTCAATATCTGGAATGAGAAAGATCCTTTCTCAATTTTGTTTTATTAGAGAATTCCTATATTTTAACTCATTAAACCTAGGATAATCTCTTACCCAATATGTAGTTTTATTTATGTTCATTGTTTTATTTATATTAACTACACATGCTATTGGATTATGGTCACTCAAATTCAAAGGTAATATTTTCTGTCTCAAAACCTGTATCCCTTGTGATACAAATATCAGATCTAATAAAGAACCCAAAGATTGATTGTTAGTGGATCTGGTTGGATTTTGTATTATTTGATCCAATCTCAATGTTGCAAAACTTTCTCTTAATTTTGCACCCCTGGATTGTAACCAATTTGAATTAAAATCACCTGTTATCAAAACCTGCTGATCTCCTATCTTATCCAAAATGATCTCTGCTAAAGAGTCAAATGTTTTTACTTTTGTCTTTGGAGGGGCGTAAAACACTCCTACAACTAACCTCAGTGAACCAATTTTTATCATTAAACCATCTACCCCCTCATGATTAGTAGCTAATAATGTTTGAAATGAGCCTAAACTATTTTTAATATATAACAGAACCCCACCACCTTTTTTCCCTCTATCCTTCCTAATTACCTTATAGTCCATTAGCTGAATTTCCTCATCATGTATATTTCCATGAAGCCAGGTTTCTGATAATGCTATTATATCATATTTGGTTTCCTTAGCCCAAACCCGATAGTCATCAATTTTTTTAGTTAAGCTTCTAACATTTTCATGTACTATGGACAATCCTTTATTTTCACTTGGTCCTAGATTCTGTTCAATATCACCACTCCGTATTAATAGTAATACACAAAGTAGATGTCCCTTACAAAGGCTCAATTTATATCCTAAATAACGTGGAGAAAACTGTCTCAGAGCTTGTTTCAACTCATTTTTAAAATGATTACATCTTTTAATCACTAGATTCTGTGTTACATGATAGTCTGAAATCCCCATGATCAAATTGCTCTTATCCCTTTTTACTGTACCAGCCCCCGAACACTGATATCCATCCATTACCCAGAGACCCCACACCATGTACCCTATTATAAAACAGTTTAACATATAGCCCATCTTAAAGCAATAAAACTAATATAATTACCAAATCCTTTATTTCTTTTTATAGTTTTCTTCACCAAGTGACGCTCACGCCACTCAGTTCGCTCGCGCTATGGCACTCGTGCCTAAAAGGCACGTAGCTTTATACACAGGAGCCCCTGCCCCTTCTAGGTGCACCCAATGAATTGAATGTAATTGACAATAGTCCAAACTGCTCCCCTGAATCACAGTAAATTCGCAAATAAAGTGCAGTCTCTCAAATAAAAATGCAGAGTTATGTCCAAAAGCGACCGCTGCTCCCGTCTTCAGCCAAAATGCCAGCTCTCACCTGCAGCCGTGTTGTTACCTCGGGTCAGTGTCTCAGAAGCAGTTTTAATAAGATAAAGTTCAGGCAGGAATTTGTACACAGGAGCCCCGGCCCCTTCTTGGTGCACCCAATGAATTGAATGGAATTGGCAATAGTCCAAACTGCTCCCCTGAATCACAGTAAATTCACAAATAAAGTGCAGTCTCTCAAATAAAAATGCAGAGTTATGTCCAAAAGCGACTGGCACAGCTCAAAGGCTAATCAGCTTTAGAAAATTGGGTACATGAGAAGTCTGGACAGCAGTAACTCTCTAGTCACTATTGTCCATGCAGTGCCTCTAAATATGTAAATAAATGAATGCCATACCGGTCGACTTGACACAAAAAGTACATGATTAGCTGTCTACACAGACTTGACTGTAGCCAGAATAAAATATACTAAAAACTGTGACCTACCTCATCAGATGACAAAGGGTGAATAATTGAGGCTCCTTCAAAAAAATCTCTCCTTGTAAGTCTTTCAGAGACCAGCTCAGCTTGAAAGAAAGCAGAATTGTTACCAGACAAAGAAAACTACATGCAGTGCAAGCACTCACCCACGACAAAGGAGGCACCCTTGGTTTACACCAAATTTTGCATAATAGCATTCAATATTCTAATGCAAGACTGCTCTCCTTAAAATTTTTTTGTATATCTAAATAAACAGAAAAACAGAAAATGCAGCAGGTAAACTGTAGAGCAATGTCCAGAAGGACTTACAAAAAATAGAGGCTATAACAGGATAATGGACATCCCCACACTGGTACAGTATATCGGACAATATTCTCCCACATGAGCGAGGCTCCCAGGCAGCCCCACTGACAATGCAGGAGCTAACAGAAAAGGAAATTACAGTAAGTATGAAGAAATTTCCTCTTTCTGTAATGCTCCACACTGTGAATGAGTAGTCATTACAGCTGGGTTCTAAGAAGCAGTACCCAGACACAAAAACTGGGTGGAGGAGAGTATTGTCTCATACATCAACCAGGAACATGAAAGGAATTCACCTGCAAAACTCTGTGACCAAAATCCGCAACAGTAGAGCTTGAACCTCCAGTCTGTAATGTTTGGTGGATGTGTGGATGGAAGCCCAAGTAGCTGCCTTATATAACACTAAGACAGACACTTCACTTCTTTACACCCAGGAAGAGGCCATAGCCCTGGTGGAGTGAGCCTTGATGGGAGCTGGAGGCCCCTTCTTGACTGTGACATAAGCCTTGGTAATGCAGGCCCTCACTTACCTAGGTAGGGTGGCCTTGAAGGCTTGTGTCCATGCTTAGCCACTCAGAAAAAAGGATGAACAACCTGTTCAATTTCTGGAACTTAGCAGACCGTGTAAGGAATGTCCTAACATCCTATCACAAATCTAACATGTACCACTCCTTCTCTTGTAAGACAGCATGTCCAATGGCACCAATGAAAGCAGCTTGAAAGGCTCCTTACAGAGAGCCTTCAGAACCAAATTCAGATCTCAAGTAGGAACAGAGAATTGGACCAAAGGTTAGCTCCTGCTAACAGCCCGCAGGAAATGAAAACTCTCACTGTTAGTCCCTAGGGACAGCTTTGACGAGGCTCCAAGGGTCGTCCCTTGACCTCTCAGGGTGTTCAAGTGCAAACCTTTTTTTTTTTAACTGCTGCCTGTAGGAAAGTAATTTTGCTGACCCAAGGCTTTGGAAGGCAGTATTTCATTTTTTTCCTGCCCCAAGCCTAAAAAGGTGGTTCATATCCGATCATAAGCTGCCAACTTGGTACTGTTCCTGAAGCCATCAGAGTGTCTACCACCTTCTTAGAGAACCCCTGTTTTGTGGTCTCCTCCACTCAGGAGTCACTTCATAAGCTGCTTCAGTCCCGGATTTGGATGTAGAATAGGGCCCTGTGAGAGAGGTCCCTCCACACTGGAAGGCGAAAATGAGTGCATTGAGCTAGGTTCACTAAGCTGGAGAACCATGGCCTTATGGGCCACTCTGGAACTATTAGAAGAACGTTTCCTCTTGAATGCCTTATTTGCATATGACCTTGGGGAGGAGAGACAGATGAGGGAAGGCATATGTGCTGCAAAAAATCCAGTCTTGTGACTGGGCATCCACAGCATCCGCCTATGGACAACAGTAGCGGCTGAAGAACTGCCGAACTTGAGCATTGTGGCTGGAGGTGAACAGATCAATCAGAGGACGACAAAACCTTTTAACCCAGAAGGTCGAATACCACCGGGTTCACCATTCACTCCCCTGGATGAAAATTAACTCAGTTTAGCCAATCAGCCTAAATGTTCAACTTGCCACCGAAAGGACTGCTGTCAGAGAGAGGCGATTCTCTTCTGCCCCAAACCAGAGATAGGTGAGTTCTTTCAGCATCTCCCTGTTCCTTATGCCCCCTTGAATGTTTAGATATGCCACCTTGACAGTGCGTCTCACCTTATTTTCATGGCTTGGACTGAACTTGGCTTTGAAAGGAAGGAGAGTGAGATGCACCACCTTCATCACCAGAATATATATGTGTAGGTGCCTTCTTATGCTGACCAAGTCCTCAGAATGGGCATGTGGTCCAGGACTGTCCCAGATGTGGTAAGAGTGGGATCCTGACCAGACAGTCCTCCGAGGTTGGATCCCAGGCTGACAGCACCTTTATCTGTAGGGACTACAAGTGAAGGCAAGCCCACAGAACTAGTTCTATCGCTGCTGACATGAGGCTCAGCATCCATAACAGTCAGAGAGCTGAAACCGATGACTGGATTCTCAGCCACTAGACCTCTCTTGATACAGTCTCCTTTCTGGCTGGTGTGAGGAGGACCTTCTTCTGGTTCATCTTGAACACCTCTGCCAGGTGTTCCAGGGTCTGAGATGGCTGGAAATAGCTTTTTTCCTAATTCAACACCCAGCTGTGAGAGTCCAGCACCTCCAGAATCCTGGCCACTAACTCCCTTGTTAATGGCACAGACAGTGCTCAAGAAAGAAGATCGTCCAGGTAGGGACAGACATGATGTCCCTTCTGATGGAGATGAGCTACCAGGACTATGAGTACCTTCAAGAAAACCCTGGGGGCTGAAGGCAGTCCAAAGGGAGAGCCCTGTACTGGAGGCACTGTTCCAGGACAGTGAACCTGAGGAAGTGGTCCAAGGTCTGTGTCTTCATGGGGTACTTAGGAACTAGGGATGGCAGAAGAACACCCCTTGAAGGAATTGTTGAAAAACTCTATTGCATAACCTAAAGCCAAATTTTCCAAAACCCAGGCATCTGAAGTTGTCTGGGTCCATCTTGTTGAAAAATTGCACAGTCTTCCACCAAGGGAAGAAAGGTAGAGATGGACCTGTGTACCCACATTGTGGGGTACCCGCGTTATGCCCTATGCCCACGTTGTGACTTCAGGCATGGGCTCTTCTGCTACTATAGCTCTTGAAAACAGAATAGGCTCCTTACTCCTTTGGTTCCCAAAGTTCCGAAAGGGACAAAAATCCCCTCTGAGCTATCTCAGTCAGCCACCTCCTTGACCTTTAGGAGTTGAGGTGGCCTTTGCTGTTGCTTTGACACTGGGAGGAGACCTTTTTTTTCTTTTTAGATGTTCTTCAAAATATCTTCCAGACCAGAACCAAACATCAAATAAGTAAAGGCAGACCAAAGCTGAAAACAAGATATTGTATCTCTGCTGTACTATCCTGGGTAAATACAGTCTAAAAATGTGTAAAAGTAGGATCCTCTTGAAAATATGGTATTGCATCTCATTTGGTCTTTTCTAGGTAAATACAGCCCAAATAGGTATAAAAGCAGGACCCCAGTGAAAATGAGATATTGTATCTCATGCTAATCTATCCTTGGAAAATACATTGTAAAAACAGGATCCCACTAAAAATGAGAAATTGCCTCTCATCTGAGCTATCCTATGTAAATACATTGTGAAAGTGGGTAGACGCTGATCCCCCACTGAAAACGACATATTGCATCTGCACTGTGCTATCCTGGATAAATACAATATGAAAATGGATAAGAGCAGGACCTTACAGATGCATGTGAACTGTACTGTTCTTGGTCAATACCCTGTAAAAGCAGTGCACCATTGAAAATGAGATAATGCATCTCTGCTGTGCTCCCCTGGCTGAATGCAGTGTAAAAATGAGTAAAAGCAAGACTACTCTATAAATGAGATATTGTATCTCACCTCTACTATCCTGGGTAAATACAGTATAAAAATGTGCAAAATCAGGACCCCATTACAAGTAAAATATTGCATCTCATCTGGTCTATCCTGGGTGAATGTATAGTAAAAATGTTTAAAAGTGGGACCCCGGTACAGCAGAACCCCACTGAAAGATATGCAACTATGCTGGTCTAGCCTGGGAAACATAAATTGTAACAGCTAAACCACAGAAAAATGAGAAATTGCCTCTTAGCTAAGCTATCCTCTGGGAAATACATTATAGGAATGTGTAAAAACACAGCCCCCACTGTAAAAGAGATATTGTATCTCTGCTGTGCTATCCTGGGTAAATACAGTGTAAAAATGGGTAAAACAGCAACACTGGAAGTAAGAAATTGCATCTGAACTCTACTGTCCTGGGTACATACTGTACAGTGTACAGTGTCAAATGTATCTAAGCAGGACCCCAATGAAAATGAGATATTACATTTCATTTGTGCTTTCCTGGTAAAGTACATTTTAAAAATGGGAAAAGCAGGACCTTGGAAGACCCATCAGTAACCAGGCTGCTGCATTCTGCACCAGCTGCAGCTGCCGGAGAACCCTTCCAGTGACCTCAAGGTACAGAGCATTGCAGTAGCTGAGACAGGATGTCGCAAAAGTATCTACCAGTGAGGGTAGGTCATCAAGCAGAATCAAGGATTTAATCCGGGCAACATTCCTCAAGTGGTAGAAATCACTTTTGGCAACAGATGACACCTGAACCTCAAGTGTCAATCCATCATCAAGGATGATGCCCAGATTTTTCACCTTGGTGAAGACTGCTAAGGGAGTGACTACAAGGAATATTCCTGTTCCTCTCCTAGCAGCGACCACATCCCACCGATGACCAGGCTCAATTACTAGTACCCCCGTCTTGTCCAGATTAAGTCTTAGCCAGCTAGAGGCCATCCAGCCGTGGATCTCTGCCAGGCATTTATTTAGCACTTCCACAGTGCCATCAGTCTCGGGTGTAAATGACATGTGTCATCTGCACAGTAGTGCAAACCCAAGCTGTTCCATCTATTGATCTCACCCAGGGGAAGCATATACACTGCGAACAAAGCAGGCAACAGGATCAAACATTGGGGAACTCCACAGGGCAGGGGCTTTAGGCAGGATGAGAAATTTTCCATCACCACTACTGTATCCTGCCTGTAAGGAAGGACTCAACCCTGTTGATGACACTACCGGTGAGTCCACAGAGTTCCCCTAGGTGACCCAGCAGCACTGTATGGTCCACAGTGTCAAACACTGAGGAGAGATCGAGGAGAACAAGAACTGATCACTCTCCTCTCCTCTATCCCTAACCCTGAGGAGATCATTTTGCACTTTAATACCATTTCAGTGCTATGCCTTGACCTAAATCTTGACTGGAAGGGCTTGTAGCTATCACAAGCTGCGAGGTGTGCCTTGAGCTGCAGAGCCACCACTTTCTCAATAACCTTCCCTGAAAATGGGAGGTTAGAGATAGGTCTATAATTCACCAAGATGTCAGGGTCGAGAGATGGTTTCTTTAGGAGGGGTCTCACCAATGCCTCTTTCAAGGCGTCGGGAAAGCAAAACTCCAAAAGTGAACAGCAGACAATATCAATGAGCAATGGCCCAACTGACTCAGCACATCTCACTAAGAGACAAGTCGAGCCCAGGTCCAGCTCACAATATATAGACAGCAGCTTCGAGATCACCTCACAAACTTCAGCCAGCCCCATCTGCCTATACTCACTCCAAACAATAGGAGTGCTTTTGGACACACCCAACTCATCACTGCTGGGTCACAAGTGCCCCATTGGGGAGATCCCAGCCCTGATGGTGGACACCCTGTCAGAGAAAAACAGAAGAAACCCCTCGCACTAAGCGACTGAAAATGCTTTTTTTGGTGGCAGATAGGCAGAATGGAAAAGCTGTCCACAGTTTGAAAAAGCTGGTCTGTTCCTCCCTGCAGTAAGCTCCCTGGACAAGAACACTGCCATCTTATGGTTAATTGCCCTTTGATATTCACCGTGATAAAGTCTCAAAGTCAGTCTATCCCCCTCTGAGTCCTCCACCAACAACGCTCCAACCTCTGACCCTTGGTCTTCATCTCCTTGAATGCCACATCAAACCAAAAGGGTCTCAAGCGAGAACACCTGGGCTGTACATGGATCAGTGTGACAGAGTTGAGTTGTACAGGGATGGGGATTGAAGGAAGTGTGAAGCCACTAGACACCATGGAATATTATTTTATGGGGAGGGAGATCTGGGGGGGGTGCCACTAGCCACCAGGGAACATTCATATTTTTATGGGGATGGTGCTTGGAGGGCAGGGGGTGCTACTTAACCCCAGGACATATAATTTTTTTATGGGGCTGTTGATTGGAGGGTGGGGACTGCCACTAGCAGCTTGGCATAGTCTTATTTTTATGGGGACAGTGATCAGGGGCAGAGTGCCTTGGGACACCAGAGAATGCTTGTACATACACAGAGACAGTGATCATGGGGGGGCCACTAGACACCAGACAATGCTTGTACACATACTGGGATGGGGGCTGCAGGGCAGGGGTGTGCCACTAGACAACATGGAATACTTGCACTTATACAGGGATGGGGATTACAGGGCAAGGAGTGCCACTAAACACCAAGGAGTAAGTGTGCTCCCTCAACCACCATCATGGTTGTTGGCTACAGTGTCTCCAGCCACCTCTGGTCAGCCTTTTTCTTGGTAGTAATAGTGCTGTGCAAAGTGGCCAGCACTATTCCTTTTGTGCAGCACTAATGCACAGAATATTGTGTTGCACCTACATTGATGTCTCTTTTTGTGCAGCAATAATGCACTGAGTGCTGCCCTTACATTGATGTCTCCTTTTGTGCAGCACCAATGCACTGAATATTGTGCAGCACCTACATTGATGTCTCCTTTTGTGCAGTGCTGAAGTGCTGAATATTGCGCTGCACTTACACTGATGTCCCCACCCCTCACTTAATGCGTTGACTACTTTATCTCTTTGAGCACGCACTCTCCCGTTTAGCATGTGCCCTGCCCCCTTTGAATATTGTACACAGTCTCAAATCCCAGGCAAACATGGTACAATCACTTTGTGCACCCAGCAAAGCATTAAATATTGGGCCCCTGATGACTTCAAAGTCACATGGTAGTGTGAAAAAGCAGTGGGCAGGGCCAGTGGAATGCTAGGATGAATACGGAGAGGAATGACAAGCAGATGGAGGAAGGTAATATTACCACTGTGTAGATAATTGGTGAGACCACACCTGGTATATTGTTGCAGTTCTGAAGACCACATCTCAGAAAAGACAGGGCCAGGGCAGAGGCTGTCCAGAGGAGGGCAACTAAAATGGTACAGAGGTTGCATTAGAAACTGCACAATGAGAAATTGGTGGATCTCAATATCCTTCTGTCTTTTGCTGATGCCCTAATGCCAGTCGGTTGCCACCATTCACCTAGGAGGAGTAGTGCACCTTGGTTTAATAATGCTCTCCATTCTCTTAGAGTCAAGGTTCCGAGGTCAGAGCACAAGTTGAGGATGTCCGTCATGGCGTCTGATAGTCTTATCCTGGTGGCCTGTTGTAGAGAATATAAAGAGGTGATGATTACTGCTAGAAGGTGTTTTTTCTTGGACATCATCACAGCTGAGAGAAACAGACCCACTGCCCTCTTTAGAGTGGTGGATGGAATTCTCCACCCTAAGTCTTTCTCCCAGCATTTGGATGAGATTTCTTAGAAGAGATGCAACAGGTTTGCAAATTTCTTCTCAGCCAAACTAGCCAACATCAGGGCTGAGATTTCCTTCATGGTGAATTCTCACAATCGCAGTGGTCAGGTGTACCAGATGGTGGAAACTCTGATTGTTTGGAGTGACATTTGCCTGACTCACTTGAAGGAGATCCACTGGGTGCTCTCAGAACTGCATCCGAGCCACTGTTTGCTGGATCCGATACCCAGATCCTCTAATGAAGAGTGTAGTCATGGTAATTGGTCCAGCACTCACTGAAATTGTCAGTGCCTCACTGCCTTAAAAGATGCTGTGGTGTGACCACTCCTTAAAAAGGCTACCTTAAATTTGACAATTTTGCAGGTTTTAGACATATCTCTAACTTTTTCTTTTTGGTCAAAGTTATTGGGAAAGTGGTGGAGTGGCTTAGGGAGCATCTGGAGGAGTTATCTATAAGCCATTCCAATCTGGTTTGCATTCTCAGCATAGTACTGAGATACCCTGGTAAGGGTTTTATACAATCTGCTCCTTGTGAGAGAACTTGGATAGGTTTCTTTCCTGGTTCTTTTGTATTTTTCATCTGCATTTGACACTGTTGAACATGAGGAATTAGTCGAATGTATGAGGAGGATCATTGGGCCAGTAGGAACTGTTTTGAAGTAATTCCGATCCTTCCTAAATGATCGCCATCAGTCTGTGTCATTAGGGGGTTTCAGTCTAATCCCACTGTTACTGACCATTGCATCCTTCAGGGTTCCATACTGTCTCCCATTTTGTTCGCAATGTTTATGCTTCTGCTTTGAGATGTGATACAGAAGTATAGTCTGGGATGTCATTGCTATGCTGTTGATACCCAGCTATATCTTTTATTTAAACCTGAATGAGGGCCCCTTGGTAACTGTGCATGAGAATTATCTATCAGAGATCAGTGGGTGGGTGGATGGCTCATAGTGGGCTGAACCTTAATCCCGGCAAAACAGAGTTGTTACTGGTGGGATCAACTAAACTTAGGTCATCCATTCTGGAGAGCCTAGGTTTCCCTGTTTCTGGGGATGTCAAACTCAAGGCCAGGCAGGTGGTTTGCAATCTAGGGGGTCACTCTTGATCAAGAGCTGCCACTTGCATTACAGGTGTCAGCAGTAGTCAGGATGGGAGTGGCTTCCAGAATTTAAAGAACATACAGTATTGTGCCCCCACCTTGACTGGAATGATCTGTTAACTCTGGTGCATGCTTTCATCATCTCTCATTTTGACTACTGCAATGTGCTCTACTGGGGCCTTCCAGTTGGTCAAATCTGCCATCTCAGCTGGTGCAGAATGCTGCGGCTAGATTAGTCACCTCTGTAAGTAGGAGTGATCATATCATTCCAGCACTGTGCTCTCTGCACTGGCTTCCTGTGAAATGGTGGATTGTCTTTAAGATCTTACTTCTTAATTTTAAGGCTCTAAACAGACTGGGACCCCAGTACCATGATAAGCTTCTTGTGACTCACCCAGATTTCCTTGGATTATGTTCAAATGGCATTGGCCAATTTGTCTTTCCGAAATTGAAATTGAAATTTACTGAGGATAGGGCCTTTTGTGTAGCTGCCCTATTGCTTTGGAATGTCCTTCCCACAGACATTCATTTTGCCCCGTCTGTTGCCACTTTTGAAAGTAGATTAAAAATATGGCTGTTTGCAGAAGACTGAATCAGCCACGTTATCTGCCATGATTGCTTGTGTCTAAAATTGCCAGTATTAATGTACATGATTGTTTTATCATGTTTTATGATTTGTTATTTTATTTGTAAAGTGCCATGGTTTTAGACAAGCAGTCTGTCTGTCTGTTTGTTGGTCTCTCTGTCTAATATGTACCCCCTGGAGGAGAGTAAGGGGAGAGGGGACATGATAGAGACAGTAAGTATCTCACAGAAGTGAACAAGGTACAGGTGGGGAGCTTGTATCAAATGAAAAAGTGCAACAGAACAAGAGGGCATAAAATGAAGCTAGAAGGGTGGATTTAAGAGGGATGTGAGGAAATGCTACATTACTAAAAGAGTGGTGGACGCCTGGAGGACCCTGAGTCAAGAGACATTAGAGACAAAATGGGGGGAGGGTTATTTATTTATTTAAAAGTTTCACCAGGAAGGGCATACTGAGCAGTGCACGCTCATTTCCAGATGCGTCCTGGGGAGAGGGGACTGGGATAACAGTAAGAATATAGCAGTAAAAGGACAATACAGAATAATAATAAATGAATAAGAGACACAAACATGCATGGGATAGACATATGGTAATACTAGTAAATAAAAAGGAGGGAGGATTGCTGAGACCAGCTAGGGTCTGTTGGGACAGGATATGCAGGGGAAAAGCTGAACAGACTGGGTAGGCCAAGTGGTCCTTTTCTGCCAACAAATTATGTTTCTATGACTCATCTATGTCAGCTTTCATTTAGAACAATTAAGTTCTTACTCTAAACAGTACCAAATGTAATCCTTTTTATAGGAATTATCTTTAGAAATGGCTACTTTTGGAAAGTTAGGACTCACAGCTCCATTTTGTTTTATGCCACCTTGGAGTCAGGTTGACAAGATTGTCTCCATTACATCCATTACATACATACATATAGTACTTACATACATACGTAGACTAGATGACAGCAGACCATAATAGCCTATTGAGACAACTGTCCATTAATTCAGTGGTGATATCCATTCAAATTGCTTAATCCCATGCAGTAGCCTGTGTGAGTTTTGAATGTTATTACTGTGTCATGTTACACCACAGCATCTGGCAGATCATTTCATACTGTGAGTACTCTCGGTCCATAGATATTTCCTCTCATGTTGGTTCTGAAAAACTCACCCTTAATCTGGAAGGGCTGCCCCTACTTCTACTACTTACTGAGCACATTTGTTTGAAAATATGACCGTTGTCTCTTGAAATTCATCTAGTCCTACTGCATATGCCCAACCTGAGGTCATAATTCTCAGTTTATGACAACAATTCATACACGAAGAGGTTGTGATGTCACAAGCAGAGGACTGTGATTGTAAGTGAATATACAGTATGTAAGCAAAAGACCTGGTAGAATGTGACATTCTGGAGGATACCCACATGCCCAGGGGCATGATGAGTCCTGATGCTGCAGGTCGATGGCCTTATAGCCCCTGTAAGTGCAGATATCCTCCAATACCCCGTATCCTGAAAGGTCGTATTGCACTTAGAAAATACTGTAGGTTGAAGAAATGAAAAAACTACCTCTAAAAGACAAAAAAGACACAAAAAATACATTAAAATATTGCTTAGAAAATAGTAAATAGTCTCCCCAAAGATGGTTTGTACCTGTCAGTCATTTGTAGTTCTACACATGCAGTAGAAGGTTTGTTTATCATTAACTTTAGAATAAAATATTCTTCAGTATTCCTCTAATAGAATGCCCCGAAGCATGACATGGAATGTATAAATTCAAAATTCTGCAAAATTCCACTGGCACACACTCACATAGACACACACACAGGCCATATATGGAGCCAGAGGCTTAGTTTTATCTGGGGAAGTGTTAGCAGCAGAGATTGTTCTGTCAAGCTGTTTAGGCTATGAGGGGGATTTTTCATGGTTATCAAAGAAACGCCAAAAATAAAAAATCTGAATAGTGCTTGATTTTTTTTTAATTTGTTTTTGTATGTAACAAAAGGATCATGAGTAGAAACAACATTCAGTTATTTATGTTTTTTTTAAGGTAGTTAGGGTCTATTTGAAGGATTGTATGTAAGAGTAAAGGTGGCAGCCATGCTTGTGATGGAAATCAAAAATGAGTTAAGTGGCTAATGAATTCTGTATGTGATTTGTCCAAATTCTCAATCATGTGTTGAACCTTATTCTTTACAGTGGATATTGGCACATAAATGTAGGAGGCCACTGCTGACTAAGCTTTAATGGATCAGGTTGAGGTGCAAGAGAATTTCGACTACACCAACCATCTGGAGATACATTTTTGTGTGACACCCAGCTAGTGGGCGTTAGACAATTTAGGCAAAGGAAAACCAAGCCAATCGTCACTAACCAGTATCTACAAGAGAGAGGCATGAAGCTGACTCAAGTGCAACAAAAGTTTTATTAAAAAATTATAAAATGACAATGACATCTACACTAAAATATCTACTGTAAACAACAGTTTAATGGCTCTAAGATGTATAAATACTCTTAATAAATTAACACTACTAACTTTGCCCTCAACACTCTAAACAGAAACACAGTACTAAAAAAATGTTCAGTCTGTTTTACAGTCCAGCCACCATTGGGGTGTCAACCAGGGAATTTCAGGTCAGGGAACCCCTTGGACCACAAGGATAGCTTCCCCTCTAGGAGGAACAAACAACCTGCAGAAAGAAGGAAAGAAAGTTTCAAAGGATACTCATCATCAGTTGCAGGTCTGTTGTAGACCACCAGTACATGTTACCCTTCCTGGGCTGAAGAAACGGGACACAATTGAAGTGGTGAAAATCATTGACTGCAGGTCCCACATTGACCATAGGAAATGGGTCACCCTTCATGGAAGAAGACACAAGAAGAAGAAGAAGAACTGAAGAAAGTCATTGGCTTTTCAGATCACACGTTGGTTGCTTGGATGGAAGATGCAGAGGATGCTGAGGAACCTCCTAGAAGAACTGTCGTAGAAGAAGCTGATCTAGAACAACAAGGCTGGGAAACACAGTGCTCTACCCACACACTGCAGTGGTGGCTCAATAAATTACTTTCAAGCATTAGTGGGGGTGGTTATTTAAATTAACATTCAAAGTCTTTGTGTCGTTATTTCCTCTTTAAAGATCAGACAGTGTTTTACACAGTTCAAGGTTAAGCCAGTTTTTGGGTGTTGTGGGCTTAGACATGAGCTGTGCAGCCTTGTTTGTACAGGTAGGTTCTTTGGGCAGTGACACCCAAATGTCCATGCAGTTCATAGCAAATTGGGTGCCAAAGGTTCAAGCAGTTCAGCCACAGTGGCCCCAAAACACTGGGCAGTCTTTGAAATACTTTTCACATAGGCAGTCTGAATTAGATGCATAGTCCCTTTAATGCAGTTCACTAGGCTTTCTTTTATAAGGTACAGTGTTATTAGGAAGTTCCACACACTAAGGCAACATCTCTTAGATGCTGGGCCATAGGCAGGTTCGAGTCAGGGAAACCTGGACTAAATGGCTGGGATATATAATCTAGCTAAAGCATGGACAATGGGCTATGCCCTTTCTTCCACATACATACGCTAAAGCTTTTAGTACAGCAGTCCTGCCCTCTTGGCTTAGGGCCAATCACCTGTAGGCTGGGGGTCCCATGCTAACTGTCCCTGTCTTGCTAAGGGGCTTGGGGATCAATTAAACACTTAAATTACTTTAACTGGCTCTTGGCATGGCTGGTAGCCTCTGTGCTATGGGGTGCTGTCTCTTACATATTCTATGTAAATCTGGGACTCCCAACTTCTCGCAGCCTATCCATCAGCTCCAGTTGTTGGCTCCCTTCCCTGGACCAACTTGCAACTGGCAGATTTGCATACACCATATATATTAGAGCCCCCTATGGTTTGGGCTACTGTTATATGGGCCTGGGTGCTGGGCCCTCTGGCAGCTATGCTGCTATTCAGGGAATCTGGCTTTGTCCCCCCATCTCCTGTCTCTGCTCCCTGGCTGGAGTACAACAAATAATCTTTTGCTAGCCCCTTGCTCTGAGCTACTGGATTCTATAGTGGACTACTAAATATGGGTTTGGGCTACTAAACTCTATGTTGAGCTACTAAATTCTTTGACCTGGTTACACCTTCTGTCAGGGGCTACTAGACTTGCTGCTGGCTTACTACCACTGGGGCCTGCTCTGCATTATATCCTGCCCACTTGGGATGGATTTCTTTAAGTGGGCCTCTACTCTGTCCTCCCTGGCTTTTACTTACACTGGGGCTTGTCCTACCCCTTGAAACTACTGGGGCTTTTTCTCTGCCCCATACTCTTTATTACTGGCCTTCCCCTGGGCATGGCTTTAATTCAACAAGGGCCTGCTCTCTCTCCCAGACTTTCTGGGCTCTATTTATTTAAATTTGGCTTGCCCTGCCCCTCTCCTCCACCCTACGGGAGCTTCTTAATTTTAATCTGGACCTCCTGCCCACTTCTCCACCCTCTGGGCAGTCCCTTCTGTTGGGGTTTGCCTTGCCCAATGGGCTTCTGGCCACCTTCTGTTCTGTTCTACTAGGCACTCTGACTACAGCCTACCTTCTAGCCCGCCCCTACTGGGAATTTTGTGATGGGCCTGCCTTGCAGAGGTGATGTGACTGGCTGTGGGTGGTCCTCCTGATGGATCCTTGCTATTCCACCTGATGTGCCCTTCACTGCCTCAGCTTTCTGTGTGGGTCTTGCTGAGGCTGGAGTGCTGGTTCCTCCTCCTGAAGCACTCTCTCTCCCCCACTCTGCTCCTCCTCCGGTCGTTCTTCTCTCACCGCCATAACTCTTTCCAGCACACCACCAATCAGGGACCATTTTACTTCAGATATTAAAAAAAACAAACAGGGCTATACAGAGCCCTCACCATGGCTACCCGACTATTTTCATGGCCCGCCGACAATAACCACCATACTACTGAAGGGACCGCTGACTGCTGCTTCACTCAACTGGAATGGGCATTCTCTGCTGCCACAATCGCCATCAACACACTGCTTCTCTTCACAGTACCAGACAGGACACAGAAAGGGATCCCACAAGGCTGAGGCACGTCCCTCATGCTGTCACTAGCCAGCTGGTCACTGGGCTTATTGTTAGGCTCTGACTCTTGGGTGATTGAAACTCTCCTTTCTGCTGAGCTACCACCTTATGTAGCCCTCCCAACATTTGGATGTTGAGTTCCTGACAATGTGGGGGGCAACCATCTGTCCAGCATGAGCTACATTTTAAATCTGGCACCAGGCTCATGCAAGTCCCTGAGGGGCAGGAAAACTGGCAGAGGAAAGGCTGAAGATGCAAAGAAAACAGTTAAACTGCAGGCTGGCAATTTAGTGTTTTTGGGGCCCCATGTTAATATACAACTCTCCTCTTCCCTGTCACCTATATACTATCTGCCAGGGTCTGGGACACCTTGTCTGTACATGGCACTATTACTGGGGACCAGGGCACCATTTCTCTACTCCTTCCCGTCACTTACCCATACTGGTTCTCCTGGAGCACTGGGATGCTCTTTTTCTGCAGGGCACCAGGGGATACCAGTTCTGGGGTCCTACATAAACATATGGAAATAGAATGGCAAATAGCCAATCAGGATACAATATTTAAGCTTGCATGAACTTAAGAGCTACTTTTTTTCCCTTACAGCTCCTGAGCATCTGCATGGGTCAGCGGTGGTGGGCTTCTCCACTGAGGCCAGTCACATGGAGATGGAGGAGGGACCATCCACCTCCACAGGAATACGGGGGTCAGGGCGACAGTGGGCCCGCCTAGACATCTGGACTGATATTGGTGGAGCAGGTGTGCGGAGGAGGCCCTGCCTGTGTCCCAGCGTGCCAGCGTCCATGGATGCCGGCATGCTGAGACTTGGAATGGTGCTGGATCCATCACCGATGATGATGGAGCTAACGTCATGGGCAGTGACAAGTGTGTGTCACAGGATGGCCACACAGCAGGTGACATCGCAGCCATGGCTGTGGGTGGTGCCGACGTGGAGGCCTGCGTGTGATCACAGTCCCAGCCTGTGCCTGTCAGCACCAGAGGGGCAGCACTGGTGACTGCGCCGGGACAGTGGGGCTGTTACAAGCCCACTGAGCAGCACCATTGAGCCCTGGGAGTGGCAGCTGGAGGGCAGCATCAGCAGTCGGCCAATGGCCATGGGGGTACAGTGTCGGGGGGGCGGCATCAGTGCACCACCTGTGGACATGCCCAGGCCTGGCCCTGGTGTGCAGCACCCGCCCTCAAGGGGTGATGAGCATCAGGGCTGCGAACACCCTGAAAGACAGCATGCCGATCAGGCAGATGACCTCTTGGATGAGCACTGTAAGCATCAGTCAATTAGCAGATGTGGCTTGTGATGGTGGTGGATGCACTGAGTGCAGCTCTGTGCCAGGCAGAGAAGCATCACAGCAGAGACACCGGTCTGCTACTGGCAGGGATGGACCGGTTGCGGGAGGATGTGACCGCTGCCATTGACAGGCAGATACAGGCATTCACTGCTGTCATGGCCACAATGGGCACACAGTTATTTGCCCATGCATCACAGACACTACACAGTGCAATGTCTACCCCCCGTTCCCGGCGTCATGCGACACCATCTTTGTCGACACTGGGTTCAGCTGTGGGCATCCCGAGCATGCCTGGTGCAAGCATGTTCGGTGTGTTGCACACCCCTGCGTGAGCATGGTTGCATTCATGCAGTGGAACCCCTGGGGGACTGTTGGTGCCACCTCATGAGGCTGGTGGTCAGCCTGTCACTGCTGGCGGGTCTCGGTGGGGCCGCCCACGCATCCGTGGCAGCTGTGGCACTGTGTCACGTGACTGACCTGTCTCCCAGCGTAGCTACTGTCTGATGTTGCCCTGTGTTCGTTGTATCATTCAGCGGGCAATGCATGAGTGGGTACCCGGCCCTGCACGCACACACACAGTCCATCTGCACACCCTCCCAGCTGCTGTCCACAGTTGCATGTGCATGATGATGCCTGCATTGTGCTGTACACGACTGTGCAATGGTGCCCAGCATCTGACACAGGCACAATGACAGGCAGTGAGTGTGGCGGTCTGTGGACATGTGTGTGGCTGGGGTGGCGGTCTGGGTCGGCATGCCTCCTACCCTTCGTGTGAGGTGTGTGTGTGTGTGTGTGTATATATGACCATGTGCCATGTTAGACCTCACCCATCCCTGGTGGTGTGTGCAGTTCCATGCCCGGCCACTTCCCTTGATGGCATGCACCCCTGGTGTGTGTCCATGTGTGTTTGTTTGTTGTGCCTTTGCCACTGGTGGTTGCACATGGCCCCATGACTTACCTGGATTGTCTGAAGTGCTCCTCCGTGATGGTGTCCCAGTGCAGCTGTGCCAGCCAGAGCAGTCGGGGGTCCCGTCACCCAAGGGGGGGCTGCCCATCATCATCATCACCGGCATCCTCATCGTCCCCATCGCTGTCCCCCTCTTTGACCTGTATGGTTATCCCACATTCGTTGGCCATGTTGTGCAGGATGCAACAGGCCAGGAATAGCCGCCGGCCTTTGAGGTGTTGTACTGTAGGGCACCACTGGAGGTGTCCAGGCAATGGAAATGTGCCTTCAGCATCCCGAACACCCGCTCGATGACATTGCATGTGGTGGGATGTGCCTCATATTAGTGTTGCTGCGATGGGGACGCGGGACGCCGGTATGGTGTGAGCAGCCAGGGACGGAGTGGGTATCCACTGTCACCTGTGTATAGAGGGTGGAGGTTAGCTTGGTGATCAGCATCGCCCTGCCTCGGGCCATGTAGGCCACTATCGATGTCACCTCTGACCATGCCCTTCCCACGCTCTATGTTTGTCCATGTGGTTGGTATACACACCCACTAAATGGCCAGTGGGGATGTCCCCACTCTCAAATCTGTGGCACAGTGCTGACTGGTGCCAGATGAAGGCATCATGTGCTCCCCAAGGGCGCGTGGCACAGACATTGATTATGCACCCCTTGGCATTGCACACCACCTGGCAGTTGATGCTAGGATAGCCCTTCCGATTAATATATGCTGCCCCCTCGGAGCCAGGTGGTGTATGGATGGCCACATGGGTGCAGTCTATTGCCCCTAGCACACCAGGAATACGTGCTACCCTTTGGAACTCCTGTATGTTTGCTGTGCACTCCACCGGTGTGCTGGGGAAATGGATGTACTCTGCAGCATGTCGCAGCAGTGTGCTGAGGAATTGGGTGAGGTGGCATGATGTGGCCGATTGGGTTATGACTGTGGTGTCCCCTGTTGGTCTCTGGAAGGTACCCATGGTGAGCAAGCACATGCAAGCTGTCACTTTATTCTCCACTGACATAGCATGGCTCTGTCGTGTGGGTGCCTGCATCACATCACTGCACAGCTCACAGAGTCACCTCAGAATTGCCAGATTCAGGTGGTACTGGCCCACGATCTCAGTATCGCTGTACAGCTCAAAGCTGGTGCAGGCTCGGTACTGCCTGTTGGGGGCATACTGCCGACGGGCCCTTCCACGGCCGCACCCTCCCCTGCTGCCTGCCTTCTTACCCCCTCATTACTGCCTCCATCTGGATGGTGGCACTGCCCATGTCCCTGGCTTGTGTTCATCCCCCAGCAGCTGTTTCTGTGTTCCCTCCGCTGTCCTGGCTGCTACTTCTCCTGCACCAGGAACACCTTCCTGTGGTGGCCTCTGTGCTGTGTGGCACTTCCCCCTTCTGCACTGGCTGTGGCGCCCCACACCTTCCATGTGTCTCTCTGTTCAGGGTGCCCTTTTACTGGCCTGCCCTGTGTGTCCCTCCTGCCCTATTTGTGTTGCTATAGTTCAGCCTCATGTGCCTTCCCTGTAGCATTCTTGCACCTCTCCCTTGTTCCTTTTTATTTTGGCTAATTTCCACTATCATGCAACTTCTGCTTGCTCCCCTATTGCGCATGGCGCATGTTGTTGAATATTGCACTGTGCCATTTATGGATGGTTCCTCCCCCTTCAGTTGCGCATACATTCATTATCATTGCGCTCTTGCTCAGCGTGATTTGGGGGGGCGCATCTGCCTCCCACTGAATATTGCAGAATGGCGCATTTTCAGACTTGTGCTGGAGCAACCCTGTTGCGTATGGCGCAACCCTTTTGAATATCTGGGTCACAGTCTATAGCTTTGCTTTAAAGTGTTTATCTAAAGTCTGCAGCATTGCCTTAGAGTATAGTCTTCGATTGTATTTCAGTCTTATGAGTTGCTCAGTTTCTTTGTGATTTTATGTGACACTTCCACTCCCTTAGCATTAATAAAATCTTTTAATAGCTGACCCAGTGCCATGGAGGGCTGAGGCATCCATGCTTTACCTCCTACGACACTGGCAACCTGTGTTCATGGTGCAAGTGGGCCACCAGGAAGCTGACTGGGGAGGGAGTAGATCGAGCATCCAGAGGAATGCTCTCCTCTCTCAGGGAGGGAGGGTTGACACTCCCACCGAATGACTGCTACCGGGTGGAGGCCTGAAGGTAACACAGGTCTGATGGGTGCCAGAGAAAGGAGGGTGCTGCAGGACTTCCGCGGATGTACGCACACCTCCACATATGCACATCTGGCATGTGTTCCCCAGCAACAGGGATGAGAACCAGAAGAGAAAAATGGAGGAATAACATCCTGGGCTGTGGGTGATGACTGAACCTCTGCAGGCTCCGCACCCAGCGACTGGGCACCACCGCAGCCCTGTGGCAGAGGGTGTAGGCTGAAGGTATGTCCTGGAGAGGCTGGGGTGACGGGACTGGGGGCTCGGTCTGAAGGGGGCAGCCAGGATGACAAGGCGTATTCAATGTATATAGATTCATAGATTAGGAACTGAACCAGTTGGCAGTTGCTTATTGCAACTCTCCACATATCAGTGGTGATAGGTAAACAATTTGTCTCCCATGTAAATGTCCAATGCTCTTTTAAACTGATCCATGGTATTTCTAAGGATCACTGCTTCAGGCAATGCGTTCCAGTTCAACACGACCCTCTGGATAAACCATCTTTCCCTTTTGTCTTGTAGTTTTCACCCCTAAGCTGCAGCCCATGTGTCCTAGTGCTTCTAGTAACTTCGTTTTTACACAAACCTGACATTTCACACAATTCGTTGTTCAGAAAAGCTTTGTACACATAACATAAGTCCCTTCTCAGTCTTCCATACTGTACAGAATATAACTCCACACTGATTAGTCTATCCCTTATGTTTTTTTGTTTTTTTTTGAATTTCAGTTCTTTTAGTCATCTTCCTTTGTAGCCCTTCCATCAGTTTTGCTCCTCTTAGACTCTGTGGTGCACAAAACAGGGCACAATACTCTTATTGTGGTATCATAAGCGAAGTATACAATAGCAAAATTGCCCTCGCATTTCTGCTTTTAACATGCCTGAAGATACATCCCAGGATCTTATTGCATTTCATTACTATCTCCTTTGCATGTGAATCAAATGTTAGTGTGTCTGTGGTGAATACAGCCAAGTCTTTTTTATTAACAGCAACTGCCAATATATTATTGTTCTGTGAGTATTCTGCCATTATAATATTATATCCTAAATGCATAACTTTGCATTTATTGATGTTAAATTCTAATCCATGATTGTTGGCCCAATTTACAAGTTGTTCCAAATCCTTCTGAAATTGGCCTGGAGCTTCCTTGTTGTTAATAATGGCTTCTGTTTTGGTGTCATCAGCATACTTATGTAGCCATGATCTTGCTGATGACTGCATGGATGAAACAAAAACATTAAACAGCATGGGTCCCAGCACCGACCCTTGGAGTACCCCACTGGTAACCACACCTTCATCTGAATAATAACCCCTGATACACACCCTTTGAGATCTGTTACTTAACTATGAGTATACCCACGGTTTGATTTTTAGATGTATTTTTAGTATACTCAGTTGGTTCACTAGTTCACCACATGGAACTGAGTCAAATGCTCTAGTATAGTCAAGATAGACTATATCCACAGGTAACCCTTTATCAAAGGCTGCATTCACAGGTTCAAATAACTGAATATGGTTGGTTATGCAGGATCTTCCCAAACTGAATCCATGCTGTGTGATATTTATTTATTTATTTAATTTATTTATTGAAATGTTTAACCAGGAAGGCACACTAAACAACAAGTTGCTCATCTCCCGGTGCAACCTGGGGGGGGGTACAATAAGGATATACAAACAGATATTATACAGTTATACAGGAAGCATTGGATACGATAGGTATACAGATAGTAAGCTTATACAGGTGTAACCCCTAGGTGGCACTATCCCAAGGGCTACTACCCCTGCCTGCTTGGCTATTAACAGGTTAAGGGGCATAGGTTCAGTGACAGGTGCCTTAATCCAAAGGTCAGGGTTGGTGTTAGTCAGACCAACCAGGCCACAGCCCTCTGGGGCACTGTGACCCCCCCTGTCTCCTACTAGTGGCCCACCCAATGCACAATATTTACCTTTGCAATACTCCTGATATGCTCTGTACATACACATATATCTGGCACTTACCCCCAGGACTGGCTTCTCTCACTAGGCTCTGGGACCCCCTGTAAAATAATGTGAGGCAATACAACAAGCAACAGTACAATACCCTGCACATAAACTGACACCACAGTCAATGTAAATTGCAGGAAAAAAGTAGATCTGATTTATTCAAGGGGCAGTAACATGGGAGAGGCACAATCAGGATAATTGGTAGGTACACTTTATCATTAATATATGGTGTGGGCATCTACAGTCCCCACTACAATTACACTCTCTGGGTACCCAGTGGATGGAATAGAGGCTGTCCAGGTATGTTGCCTGGGGTAGGTCGGCGTTGCAGCTGGTTGGGGCCTGTGAAAGAAAGAAACAACATACACCACACCCTAATTGTAATTTGGAGCCAGAAGGCTCAGTTTGTACAAAGGAAAAGAAATGACAGACAATCAGGTGACACACTTTTGATTTTAGCTATATTTTTCAGGGAGCTACCCTGTTGGTTACTCATGATACCCAAAGCTGAACACAGGATGGATGATGGTCGAGACAATAGTTGGATTTTTTTGATTGCCAGAAGAAGCAGGGTAGGGAGACAAGGCCCTCATGGCAAGGCCCAACTGCATTGGGTAGTGGCGGATTCAGTCCAATTCGAGCTGGGTAAAACTTCCAGCCCTCAGAACACAACTCAGCTTGGAGGAAAACCAGATTGCGACCCCCCCTTTAGTTTATAGTATATTTATATGTAAAGAAAATTACTGCACCAGGCAGACAGCTCTTTGATCCTGATCGCTAGGTCACTGCTAAATCCCGGGGCGCAAAGGCAGCTGAAGTTTCTGACAGGCCGATTGCATTTAGCAAAATCTTTGGTCTTCTACAGGTTAAGCCTGGTCCCAATTCAGTAGCTTGCTTCACAGCACACAGAACAGATTTAGTCCAAACCAATTTTCTCTCTAGGTGGAAAACGGCAAACAGGCCGGAATTCGGGCCTTCCACAGTTCTCCTGCGTGAACTACTGTGCAACATGGCTGCTCGAACTACGCAAGCTCTTTCTCACTCAGCTTCCAACTCTAATCTGGCTTGCCAGCAGACAGCTTGGGGGTTTTCCTTGGATCCAAAAGGTTTAATTGGTCAGGTGAACTGTCAGTCACAATAAGAGCTCCCCCCGGGTGCAAAAGGCGCCAACATCCCCAAACTACAAATTTCAACTGGTAATTCACACAGTCCCATGTTAGTAGGCTCTATCTTAGAGTCTTCACGTACTGATTGGTCCAATTCAGCACATTAAACTGAGGTCCCATCTGCCTGGATTGGTGGTAGTTCAGGTGGATGTTAAAGATCCCACGGCCCATCAAAAAGAGTAGGGGAAAGTTTTATTGAAACAAAAGAAATCGTACAGTACCAAAACAAAAGCAATTTGCAAAAACTCATGTGGACTCAAAACAGAAGTAAACAAAAAAAACAGAACAGAACTATGCATATCAAGAGACAATCCATCAGGTCACTGCAAAATCAGAGTTCGTGATCCAAGAAAGAGCTTTCCAAAGTTCAAGTAATGTCTCCTTGGAAAATAATGTACGTTCATGTACATAAATGTTAGGTCTGTTACGATTTTCTTCTCAAGCTCTGAATAAGAACAGTTTTTTTGCTGCAGAGTAAACAGACATCGAGCCATCCAAATATTCAATTTAATTACTACAAAAACTAAATTTAACGTGTCCAGAGTCAAAAGTGACCACTGGGGAGAAAAAACACCATACATAATATTCTGGTAAGAAACCGTTTGAAATAATGGAGTGGCCCAGACTCTTGCCAAAAAAAAACACCAGTGCTGGATAAAAGAACACTCAAAAAATAAGTGCGATATAGTTTCCAATTTAGAAATACACACTAGTCTAGAACATTGTCTGTCTTGAGACTGCTTGTGTTTCTGATTATCTTTGACGTTAATTCTTTCATGACACGACAGCCAATGAATGTCCCACATGTGAGCAGGCACCCTTTTACACCGTAACAAAACCAATAGGGAAGGAAGATGTTGGCTAGGGCACTTTTCAAAGGGCAACTGTATTGCACAAACGGTCAGGAGCAGATTATTATATAATACTTTATGAGAATTCATTAACAACATCTGGGTAGATATCCTCCACTGCTTCAAATGTAAAAACATGTGTTTAATATATATCGGTATACCAAAAGTTTGTCGTATCACAGTTAATGAATCACATTCCCATAAATGAAACCATAATCTGCAAGAATCATAGAACCAAGGTTCCCACCCTCTCTGAGTATTTATCAATAGAGGTTGAAGATTTGCAGTCAAAAAAAATACATGAAAAAAATAACAGAGGATTAATCATGTTAAAACCCCCTCAGAAATAGGTAGGTAAGTAACATTCCGTTTTACCGGATTAAGCCGGCTTCCCCACAGAGCTTGAAAGAAGAGACCAAGAACTGCAGTTTCTAATTGTTTAGGGATTGGGAATACATAGCTTAAATAAAGAAAAGTCAGTATGAAATAAGTCTTGATTAGGAAAACACGCTTCTTCTTCCCAATCTGCCCCTTATTCCATGATGCAACCTTAAGTTTGCCTTGTTGTAATTTAGCAGACCAATTAAAAAGGTCAGAATCTACAGTCCCAAAATAAACTCCCAAATGCATTGAGGCCCTCAACAAGTTGTAAAGGACCAATATGTGAAAAGGGGCTATTTTCGATCCTAACCAATACCAAAACTTTTGGTAAAATTTAAACTCGCACTAGAAAAATCACCAGAGAAAAACATTCCTGGAGGCAGTAACCACAGAGGCTGCATTAGCCACAATAATGCAGACATCGTCTGCATATGCAATTGCTGTATATGCCGAGATTAAAGTAGAACTAGAAAGGGCATGAATCTGAGGATGAGTATTCAGACGGTGAAGCAAAACATCTAGAAAAAATACATATTACAGAGGGCTCAAAGGACACCCTTGGCGAACCCCTCTTTTTATGGGGATCATAGGTCCAACCCAACCATTCACAACAGGCACAACAGTGGCAGACCTATAAAAAGTCTTAATCCAGTGAATCATTTCACCAGGCACATGCATAAAAGGTAGTGACTTCCATAAAAAATCATGGTTAACTGAATCAAAAGCCA
The DNA here is from genome assembly GCA_016271365.2 of Neoceratodus forsteri. Taxonomy (NCBI): domain Eukaryota; kingdom Metazoa; phylum Chordata; order Ceratodontiformes; family Ceratodontidae; genus Neoceratodus; species Neoceratodus forsteri. The sequence goes on along the minus strand of CM028130.1, from coordinate 1,160,784,420 downwards.
CCTTCTGATCTACCGATACAATAAAACCCAAAACAGAGTCTGCATAGCCATGAGAAAATAATTCTCGAAGGAGAATCAAATGGTCAGAGATTCTCCTGTTTGGTACAGAGCAGGACTGAACAGGGTGCAAAACCACATAAGCTATCCTCATAAGACATTGTACAATGATTTTCATTAATAACATAAAGTCAGTGTTTAGCATACATAAGGGGCGCCAATTCTCAAGAGAATGTATATCTCCTTTCTGTTTATAGATATAAATCAAAGTACCCTTAGTAAAATCTAAAGGGATAAACTCACTAGCTAACAAGGAGGTAAATACTGAAGTTAATTCAGAGATCAGGTGGTCACCCAGTACCATATATAAGGCAGCAGGGAGTCCATCCGGACCAGGAGTCCTCCGTAAGGGTAAAGAAGAAATAACCGACTTCAATTCTAACTCAGTAAAAGGCATACAGGCTGAGTCAGAACACGGCTGTGAAGGGATAGGGATGTCAAGGTCCCTCTACAACACCGCAGGATCAACATCTGCAGCTGGAAAGGAAGAAAAGAGGGCAGTCATATAACATGTCACTATCTGACAGATGTCCAACTAAGAGGTACATAAGGTGCCAACAGAATCAGCAAGACACAACATATTCTTTTGTGTAATTTGTTGAGAATTCGACTCAAAGGGGCAAACAACAGCCCTTGTGCCTACCACATTAAATTTGTGTTGATGATAAAGTTGTTGTGGTTGTCTAGATTGGAATTTCAACATATCTTTCTGAATTAAGTGCAACTGTTGAGAAAGATCTTGTCCTGTCGTATAAGCTATTGTCAATAAGGACTGAAAATGTACCCTTTTCTGTAAGTATTCCAAATATTCTCTTCAACATTTTTGACGACTATATCTTTTTAAAAAGAACACCAAATCATGTTTAGTGTCCGTCCACCATGCAATAGGGTCTGCGTAACAAGTAAAAATGGATTTCTGGGCCTGAATAAAGGATAAAAGGGACTGCATGAAAGTTGAAATTTGCAACAGAGATATGCTGAATTTCCAGAGTCCTGGTTCTTTGTGAACAGTGACATCAGAACCAAGGCCTACGGAAAGCAGTTTATGATCAGAAAATTCCACAGCTTGTACAGTAGCAGAGGTAATTGGGAGTGTGTGGGACAAAAACACAAAATCAATTCTGGTAGCCAGCTTACCCTTTTGAAATGTAGGAGTATATTTTTAGTAAAAGAGTAATAGGCATCCGTGAGATGAGCAGTACGAACCAACTTCCCTAATTTGTGGGAGTCACAAAACAGTTTCTGGGTAGTAGCAAAAGAGCTTTTGTCAAGAAGACTTAAGCCACAGTTAAAGTCACCAGAAAATATCAACTGAAAAGAGGTATGCAAATAAGGGCAGAGTAAAGAAAATAAAGCTATACGTGCAGACTTAATTTGGGGAGCATAAATATTAATAACCTGATAAGGGCAGGGCCCAATTAAAAAATCTAAGACTAACACTTTGCCAGGTGCTACGTCAATCAAGTTTAGCAAACAAAATTCTGGGATATTGAATAAGATCCCAAGTCCGGAACAGGAGTCCAGGCCAATGAACCAAAAAGAAGGACCTAGAAGCCAGTCCTGTTGTGCCTGTCAAATCTCATGGGTGGTATGGAGTTGTGTATCCTGCAACAGAAAGATCCCCATCGGTAAACGCCGTAAACAGGAAAAAATTAATCTTCTTTTTGCCAGACGCTTAATACTATTCACATTAATAGTATGACAAACAAAGTGCGACATAACACAAGGAGAACAGAGACACTTTAGGATTTCCTTTTCCCTATCACCTTTTTCCCTTTTAGCTTAACCATGGCCTTCCACTTCTGAGAAAGACCAGTACCCAGCTGAATCTCAGAATCAGTAATACCATCCGGGAGGGAAGATGCAACAGAGGAAGAGTCAGACTCGCCTCCAGCATCATCAGAAACAGTTTGGAGTAGCTCAAAGGCATTAGACAAAACCACAGGAAGGGGTTCCCAAAGCAAAGGAGGTGATGGTAATGCCCGGGGATAATTTCTCATAGACCTCTGATGCATAACACTAGAGAGTACTCGGGGGGGGTGGCATAGTACTCAGAACTGGAACAGCGTCCAGGACAAACTGGACAGATTGGACAGGGTCAAGGGTAGGAGGGGTCATCTCAGTAAGCGGCACCACACAAGAGGACACTGGGGGTACCACAACCTGATCTACAACAGGCTCAGGGACCTGCAATAGAGGTTGAGCAACTACAGAAGTCGGCTCTACTAAGGTGATCCTAAGACAAGCCTTCTGGGCTTGTGTGATTACAAAACGTTGATCAGCACTATCATCATGTGTGGCCTGATTATGAGCAGCCCATGGAGAATTTTGAAATGTATGACCCAACTCATCACAAAGATTACGTTTACACTCATTTAGTCAGTGTATCCCCACATGACCCAATTCTCCACAGGTATTACATTTCAGCTTATCACAGACATTACTGAGGTGAGAGGGGGTCTCCACACCAGTAACAAGCTTTCAGTTGTCCAGGGTAAAACAAGACACCCCCCCCATCACGACCTATAAAAAAAGAATTAGGTAGGTGCACTGGACCAGAATCATTAGAGTGTAACAAAACCTTAACCTTCCAGCCTCCAGTCCAAATATTCTCCATGTCCAATATTGCCTCAGGCTGACCCTGAACAGTACAACGTTGTTTTAGCCAATAGACAGCGTCAGAGACGTCAATACCTTCATTCCGAAACAGGATGGTAATATTCTTAAAGGCTGGTTTGGAAAGAGGAATGGCCTTAAACGGGGTCCACAGGATAGTATTTCTTAAGGCATGATATCGTGACCAAAAACGCTCCAAGCCACGAGGCGTTTGGAAGCTGATGTCAAACGTAGTTTCACTGGAAATATGAATCAGTACATATATTTCATGAGAAAAGAATTTCAGAGAGTCCTTGAGTAGTGTCTGAGCTACATACACTCGGTCTGGTGGCTCAGGTAAACCACCCATATAAGCCAATTGTACCGCATTATGCCACTTTGCAGCCAGAACTGGAAATTTAAACAATGAGGAAAAAGAATGATTTGGCTCTATTTTCTTTGAGGGGGGCTCCACTACTGCAGGAGCTGTATTCTCTGTAATGGTAGTGGGAGAAGCAGCACAAATAAGAGAACCCTGAAAAGGTTCCAAGACTGAGTGCTGGGTAAGTTCCAATTCCTTGGGGAGACACAAGGGGTCAGACATAGGCAGACTTCTGTTTGGTGAATGCTGCAGCTCAGGAAAATCATTGAGACAGGGGGACCGAATTGGGGATGGACCAGAAACTCACTTCCCCTCTGTAGGTTCCTGCACCCAGCCAGCTCCTTGCAATGCCATTTCTACAGACCAGGTAGGTGTTGTAGCAGGATTGGTATCAAGAGATAGCAATTGAGAGGGATAGTGTGTCACAATAGGCAAACTAGGCACTGTATGCAATGATGTCGCTGCAGTCTGCAGGGGCAGCTGAGAAGCGGGCGGGAGTATTCCAGCTGAGAACTCGCCAGGATGGGCTGCACAGGGCAGCACCTCAGCCACTTGAAAAGGCAATGTAGGCTGTTGCAAATTATTATTGTGTGATGCAAGAGACATACATCCTGCCAATCTGACCTTATGAATCCGTTGCAGTTCTCTGTTCACATTCTTCTTTGTAATCTCAAATCGACGTTCTGCATCACCCAAATGGTCCTGAAGCTCCTTTTCAGCCAAACAGACAGTAGCAGAGTCAAAAGTGGAAAAATCCCTCATTGGGATGGCAAGGGATAAAGACGTTTGAGAGTCCATGTTGGTGACTCAGCAGAGGTTCTAAAGTTGTAACCTGTAGTGTAGATTCATTTTCTGCAGTAGACACAGAAACCAGCTTTGCTTCAGTAGTTGCAGACGTGGTCTCTACAAATACAGAGGCAGGAGTTGAGACCAGGTCTCCCACCTCCATTGCCACCTCCTCAGCAAGCAAGGGTGCATATGCCATCTTGGACAGAGGGTTCCCCTCTGAAGAGTAGGGGGAATTTTTTTATTAACAGAACTTCAAAAGAAATCAAACACATTGTTAATTCACAATAGTACAGGAAAAATGGATAACAATAACTCAAAAAAATAATGAGGAAAAACAAAGAAATGGAAAAGGAAAAAAAAATTAAGAAAAGAAAGGGAAAACAATTCCAAACCCAGACAGTACATTGTAAAATCATATGACAGGAACATCATTATCTGTCACCCAAGGTAAATTCCTCCAGTTCAACCTTAATTGAGCACAATTATATCTTCCTGCTTCATATTTATAAATATTTAACAACTCAGAATGTATTTTCTGCAAAAGTTCTGCATAAGAAAAAGCTTTCTGCTGTAAAGTAAAAAGACACCTGTTTTGCCAAATGAACCATTTAAAGACAGCAAAAATAACATGCAATGTACCAGTATCCCACTTTCTCCAGTCTGAAGTATAGGAACCATAGATCAAAATATTGTAATTTACGTGTTTAAAAACTGGTTCTTTCCAAATAGTAGCAACATAGCCCCAAAAGCTGGATATATATGGACATAAAAAATATAAGTGCTGCATTGTCTCAAAAGCTTGAAAGCAACCAGGACGGGAACAGTTACGATCTTGTAACTGTTTATGAAATTGATTTCCCTTAACATTCAGCCTCTCATGACCACACAACCAAGTTATATCCCACAGTTTAGGAGGAATTCAGTTATGAGTTATTAAACCCTGAAGGGACAAAAGCAGCTCATCTGGACATTTTGGGAATATAACTGGTTCAGAAAAACATGAGTCAAGAACAGACTGGTATAAAGATTGTTTATGTTTGGAGAGTATCCAGTCACTGGGTATTTTCCACTGTCATAATTTAAGAAAAATTTCATGCTGATAAGGTTGCACAATGGCAAGTGTACTAAGACGCCCTAATCTGCCAACCACCCACTCATTATACCAAAGCCCTACTGTCTGCAGGAAGAGATTGGTCCATAATTTAGGAAGATGTTTTAATAATGGTAAAAAATTAGGAAAAAGGAATTGACAGTAAAAGAAAAGCAGAGGATTTATCATATTTAAACCGCCTCGGGATACTGGCAAGTATAGAATATTACGTTTAATGGGATTAAGACGGCTACCCCAAACAGCTTGAAAAAAATGCTAAGTAAAGTTGCTTCCCTTTGTTTAGGTGGAGGAAAAATATTACTCAAAAATAAAAATAAAGGTATCAAATATGTTCGGATCAAATAAATATGTTTAAGCTTGGAAAACTGCCATTTATTCCAGTTTTGTACCATAATCCTACCCTTTTCCAATTGAATATCCCAGTTATAAATAGACGGTGTAGGTGAACCAAAAAATATACCCAGAATCCATTATGGGGTTTGGCGTAAATTTTATATCACATATAAGTGTCTATTCAGGAATATTTCCATTCAAGGCGTATTCAAGGCATTTGGGTATATTTAAAGATGTACCAGAAAGAGAGCCAAAAAGGTGACACATGTCCACAACAGAGTGAACGGAAGAAACAGTGGGGGTGCAAATGCAAATATCATCCGCATAAGCAAGGGCTGAAAAGAGTATTAAGACTCCAGGAACTGGAATGGAGGGTATCAATTTATTCAGAGTACGTAACAATGGATCTATGCTATACACATACAATAACAGGCTAACTGGACAACCCTGCCGAACTCCCCGCTGTACCGGAAGCATAGGCCCGAGGTGCCCATTAACCAGAGGAGACACTGTCGCAGACTTATAAAGTTTCTATAACCAAAAAATAAAAGTGGATGAAATACCATAATGCTTTAAAGTAAGCCATAAAAATTCATGATTCACTGAATCAAAGGCCCCCTTTTGATCTAAAGATAAAACAAAACCAGGTAATCCAATTGTACTAGATCTGTCAAAAATTTCCCGTAAAAAAAGTAACCGGTCAATTATAGATCTATTGGGGATTGCACAAGACTGTGCAGAAGAAATTAAATGGGAGAACGCAGTTAAAAGTCTTGTATTTAGAATTTTCATTAGAAATTTTAAATCAACATTTAATATGCTGATTGGTCTCCAATTAGAAAGGAGCTTCTTGTCACCTTTCTTATGCAAAAAAATCAAAATTCCCCTCATCATTTCTAAAGGACAATCAGAATGTGTTAACAAATCATTATAAACATCTGCAAGTTCCTGAGTTTGCAAAATTCAGCAATTAGACCATCCATACCTGGTGCTTTTTTGCATGAAAGGGTATGTATGACAGTGAGGACTTCCTGAGATGTAATGGGAATTACCAAACTAGATAATAACGATGGAGGACAGTCTGGAACCTCAACACTATGGAGATAAGCCCAAGAAGAATCCAAATCTACAGGCCATTCTTTAAAGAGTGTTGCCGTGTATGACGTCACCTCTGACATTAAATCAGCTTGTGTAAGTTTTTCCCGACCATCACACCCTAGTAAACTGATAAAACCCTTTTTCCCTACACTTTCCTTGTTACCAAGAAAGGGACAAACAGTGGCAAAGCTGCCCTGTGTACCAAATTGTTGTTGAAATTGTAAAACTTTTGATTGGTGTTTATGAAAAGGTGCCATTTCTTCCTTAAGAATTTTTATTTGGGATGAAAAGTCATGTTTAGTAGTCTGGACCATGGACATCAATTTCTGCAATTGTTTCCTAAGTTGCAAATAAGAAAAATATGCAGCTGAACGTTGAGATTTCCCAAAAGATTTCAACAGTGAGATAACATCTGATTTAGTATCCATCCACCATAGAAGGGGATCTTCATACATCTCATATAGAGACTTCCTTGCCATTATAAAATATTGTAAGTGTTGCAGAATGTCCTGATGTAGTAGCAATTTAGAGTTGAGCCTCCAGAGGCCCCTACCAAAAGAGAAAGCAGCTGTAGACCCAACCTTTATACACAAGGCACAATGATCCGAGAATTCCACTGGGGTAACCCATGCGGACTGCAAAGGTAAATTTCTATCAATGAGAAAGAAATCTATCCTGGTAGCAAGGGCTCCTTTGTGAAAGGTAGGTATAGTATTCACATGCAGCTGAGCATATGCATCAACCAAACTTGCAGTGTGGACCACCTTGGCCAAACAAGACATATCACAAAAAACTTTAGTAGTCTTTACCCCTTACCCCTATCTTTGTTAGATAGTCCACAATTAAAATCACCACCCAAGATGACATTAAAAGAGGTGTGTAAATATGGTTGTAGGAGCTGAAACAGATCCACCCTAGTTGCTTTAGTCTGAGGTGCATAAACATTGATTAATCTGAAACACGCACCCTGGTGTACAATATCCAAAATCAATACCCTACCAGGAACCAAATCTATCAATTTCAAAATGTTCACATCTAATTCAAAAAGTTTTACAACCCCTGTACATCTTTCAGATCCCAGTGACCAATATGAGACCCCCATGTGCCATTGTTTTGAAGCACCAGCAAGTTCAGCAACAGTGTGTAAACGCGTGTCCTGTAAAAAGAATATATTGCAGTGTAAAGTATTTAAAAGGGAAAATAAAGCAGATTGTCTTAACTGATTTTTGATGCTGTTCACGTTAAGTGAACAGAAAGTTAAGGAGGAAAACATTTAGGTAGTGGAGAGCAATGTCATGGTGGTTTGCGCTTATTTTTTTCCCCTTTTTAATAACTGCAGAGCTGGATTTCAGAGGAAGGCCGGGAGTGAAGCTCCCTCTGATTCTACATCCACAGATTTCCCCATGGGGTCTACTCCTGACTGGGAAGATTCAGAGTCAGCATCTGACACATCTTGTGCAAGGAGAAGGGCGTGAAAACGGTTAGTTGTAGGAGTATTTAACAATTTAGGGACTTTTGAAGCTGGCTGAGTATGATAGGTCTTGCTCCGTGTTTCTCTAGAATGAAAAGGTATTACATGAGGAAGCTGGGGGGGCATGGATTGGTTATCAAGAGGAATGGAAACCTGGGGTGGAGGGTCAGGCAGTGGTGTTTCTGGGTCTGAAGCTAAAGGAGGAAGGGAGTGGGGGAAGATTCTTGAGGGACAGAAAGTTCCAAACCTGGGAAGACCAAGGGAGTGGGAGCAAAAGGTGTAGTGTGAGCTGTAGAGAGAGTGGTTCTGGAACGTTGTGCAATTGCAATTAACAGTCTTTGTTCTTCAGAGTCCTGAGGGTCTGATTGTTGGTGAGCTGCCTCAGGGCAAGTGGCATAAAAGTGCCCGAGTGCAGCATACAAGAAACACACAGCTACATTCCTACAGTGTTCACTCACATGACCCAAGGAATTACAGAGATTACAGCATAAGCGGTCACAGGCACTACTAATGTGACCTGATTTCCCACATCTATAGCAGGATTTGGGTTGGCCTGCATAGAAAAGAACCCCTCTGTCTTGCCCCCAAAAAATACAGTTAGGAAGATGCTGTAAACCATCTTCTGTAGAATGTAGGATAACCCTGATTCTCCAACCCCCTGTCCAAATATCCTCAGAGTCAAAGATCGCCTCTGGGTGCCCCAATACCGTGCACCTCTGTTTCATCCAGTAAACTAGATCTGCAACACTAACGCTCTCATTTCTAAAAAGAACAGTAACTGTTTTGTGTGCTGGTTTAGTGAGGGGAAAAAACATCAAAAGGGGACCACAAAGGGGTCTGTCGTACTGTACGATATCTAGTCCAAAATTTTTCAAAACCACTATTTAGTTTAAAACTAACATCAAAGGTCTTCTCTCCAGATACATGTATTAGAGCATACATTTCAGCAGAAGTAAATTGCAGGCTATCTTTCAGTAATGATTTTGCCACAAATTTCCTATCAGGGAAGACATCCATCACTCCTTTATAAATGAACCGAACTGCGTTGTGTCTTTAAGCTGAATAAGTGGAAGAACGAAAGAAAGAGGCTTAAGAGTGTGTTGCAGGTTGTTCTAGGCCAGGCATAGTGTCTGGTGAGGGGCCTACAGGGTTGTCCAAAGGGGCTTGGTCATCTATACGCTCCTGTAAGGAAGAGATTAATGGCTCAGGTGGAAGTTCTTTGGGGAGGGGAACACCTCCCTGTGGGCAAAAACCAAGTTCTGGATTCTGAGAAAAGGATAGTTCAGGAGGAAGAGCTAAAGGAGAATTTACAATGTCCTCAGAGTGGGTTTCCTTTGTAGCAGCCTTAGGGACCTTTAAAACTGTAGGTCCAGTAAGTCATGAAGGAGATACACTAGATTCCTTCATATTTACCCCTGGAATTATGATAGGGGAAAAACCAGAAATCCATTTGCCAGACTCTGGGAGCTGCGCCCAGCCCGCAGATGTCAGGGCTTCGGTAACCGACCATGAAGCATCGGCATCATCAACCTGGTCTGCCCAGGAGCGTTTTTAGTCAGGTAGAGCTTTTTTTGTAACAGGTTTAATAATCCATTGTTGTTGTGCACCAAAAGAAAAAACAGTTGCATGTTGCTGATCCAAAGCTGAAGAAACATAAACGGTACCTGTGGTAGGTTGTCCAGAGCTAATTGTGTTCAGCGTTGCGGCTGGAGCTGCAGTAACCCATAGGTTAGTTTCATTTTCCTGTTGCGTAGCAACCTCACTGTCAGACAGCGTTGTTTCAGTTGTCATAGGGTTTCCAAATGGCGGTTCCGCATTATGCCGCTGGTTAGAAAGTAAAGGCTGTTCTGAAGTACGGAAAGTGAACTCTTTAAGGTGTTTTTCAGAAACTGCCTAAATGGATGACGAATTTGCAATCTGTTGTCTCTTTGTGGTCGAAATATCCATAGAAACTGCAGGGTCAGCATGTAACTCGGGTTCCATAGGTGCTTCAAAGAAAATTTTCAGATTCCGTAGTTTCAATTGCAAAAGCTGTAACTGGCCCCATTGCCTGCAGCACGTCCTGCTGCAACAAAGGCTGCTCGGCAACTGAGCTTTCCATCCTGACAGTCAGCAAGTCCCCCTACTGGCCAAGCAGTAGGGGAATTTCCCCGGTGTCCTGGCCAAATTTCCCTCATTCACTAAAAATACCACCAACAGCTTAATCTGGTTCAAGATCAGTTGGCAGTCATCTGTATCCCCTCCCCCGGGTCGTGCCTGAAAATAGGCAGGATTTGTCTAGTGCACTTACTTGTTTAACAAAAACTAAAAAAAAAATGGTGGAACTAAGCGGAACAGTCCTTGCTGCAAATAAGGCAGGTTAGCACAGACCTCATTATTATTATTATCCTAAATGGTCACCAACAATTAGTTACATCTTTCAACATGGCTCCCTCTACACAAGTAACAATGGCAGAAATGGAGCGAGTATTCAGCAGCCCGGGCGGGACTTGAGCATGGAAACACACAGTCCCACCTTTTGATTAATTATGACTGCAAACAGGCAGCCCTTAAAGGGACAGCACACGGAGGCCACACAGGCACTCACGGGCAATGCTTTTAACTGCTAAATGCTGGACACCAGCCTGGCAACGAGCACTTGGGCAAGCTCACAAAAGCCTTTTGGGAACCCCCATTTGTAGGGGGGGGGTTACACCCTTTTTTGTTTGGAAAAAACTTGGCGTCCACATCAAGTCTGTACTATTATAATAATTTTAAATGCAAATTACCTTGTACATCTATACCACAAGCAGATAATGCCTAAAGCTTTTAAAGCATTAATTAACATAATAGACTTTTACCATATACATTTTTTGTGTTTTATAGTACACTACTTTTTTAAATTACATTACACACATGTTGCACAGATTACTCATATACACACTGCAGTATGGAATCAGGTTATTACTTCCTGCACATGGAACAATGAGAATGGGAGCCCTCTCCTATCAGCTACCCTGGGGCTAAATGGGGCAGGGGCACCCTACCTAGAGGGCAGAACAATCAGCCGGGAATTAGCACTTAAACTCAGTTTGGTCAGTGAACTCTAGGGTACATAAACTTCCTTGTGGACTACATTGAGAGGCAAATCCACTGGCCTCCCAGGGTAATCATGGATGAGGCACACTATTGGTTTGACAGCTCATCCAGTCTTCCTGTGGGAAACAGCCACAGTCTTAGTACCCTTTACCTCAATCTCTGCACTTTCCTCACTTGCAAGGGGGACTTCTGTCTGAATGGAAAAACTTGGTCTTAGGGCACTGTCAGCCCATGGCTCTGTAAATTTAGGTTCTATAACACTTTGCCCACTGAGAAGGCACTCTGGCACTGAAAAGGAATCAACATTACACTTAAAGTACTCTTCGGGTTCTGGCATGTTACCAGTCTGTCTTAGATCATCTGTCTCTTTTTTAGGTAAATTACAGTTTTACCACACACAGCAACTTAACATCATTAGACCTGATGCTTTGAACTTTACTCTCAGGGAGCATTGACTCTGGAGACAAAGCTGGGGGGTTAGGCAGTCCTGAAGGCCCAGCTTTATCCCCACAGTTGACCATGGGGTCACCCCGAAACAGCTGACTCAGTTCATAAGAGGGGTAATAAGCATAGTTGCACTCAATCTTATCAAAAGTAGACTGACAATCATTATCAGTTTGGGTTTGCTGTGGAGAGAATCTTAAGTGAGTGACCACTGGGGCAGGCTTATTTTGTCTTTGTTTCTCAGCAGCCCGAGTCACTGGTCCAGGGGGAACAATCTCTGGGGGCTCAGCTTTAATCATGATTTGGCCAATGGGCAACAAATGGTTACGGTGCATGGTTTTGACATCCTTTGAATTGTTTTTAGGCCACACTTTGTACACAGGCAAATCATTTAATTTGCCTACTACTATGTGGGGAAGATGGTGCCACTGATCAGCAATTTTGTGTTTGCCATGCAGTCCCAGATTGTACAACAATACATGGTCTCCAGCTTGAAGCTCTTGGGCCTTTACTTTTCTATTGTATCTTTCTTTATTAGTTAAGTTTTTCTTGGCAGCCATTGTCTGAGCTAGTTGGTATGCATGGTTTAATTGAGCTTTTAGCTTTTGCATGTACTGTAGGTAATTCTCAGCTCTGACTCCATCAGGAGAGACCCTAAAACAAACGTCCACTGGTAGCTGAGCCTCTTTTTCAAACATGAGGTGATAAGGAGAGAACCCAGTAGCATCATTTTTTTGTACAATTATGGGCATGTACCAAGGTGCTAATCTGCTGGCTTCATTTGGGCTTGTCTTTCGGGTGGAGAGTGCCCAGCATGTCAAGCAGGGTGTGATTAAAGTGTTTTGGTTGTGGGTCTCCCTGCGGGTGATAAGGGGTGGTTTTTGACTTCCGCACCCCCATAGAGAGAGCATATCCTTGATTAAGCGACTCTCAAAGTCTCTGCCTTGGTCAGAATGAATTCTTTGGGGGCCCCATAGTGAACAAAGAAATGTTCTATCATCGCCTTGGCCACGGTGGATGCCTTTTGGTCTTTGCTGGGAAATGCTTGGGCATACCTGATAAAGTGATCAGTGACCACCAGCATGTTACTGATGTTTTGCTGATCAGGCTCCAAACTTAGAAAGTCAATGCAAACGAACTCCATGGGTGGGCTGGTGGTGATGTTAACAAGGGGGAGGGGCAGCCCTTTGGGGCAAGGCCTTTCTCTGTAGACAGCTACTACAAGTCCGTACATGATGTTTGACATTGGCTCTCATCTTAGGCCAGTAGAATCGAGACCACACTGAGTCAAGGGTTCGGTTGATGCCAAGGTGGCCCATGTGGTTGTGTAGAGACCTCAGCACCAAGTCTCTGAAATCAGTGGGCAAGACCAATTGCTGCTTGTCTACCTGACCCCCCCATCTACTGTCTTTCTGTACAGCAATTGATTTATTAGCTTTAATTGAGGACTTTCTTCTTACAATAATGCAGTTGTTAAATCAGAGGAGCGCAACTTGGACACATCTTTTTTTGCATAGAGGGTTTTGAAGGCTGATTGGAGCATAGGGTCTCGAGCTTGAGTCCACTGAATGCTGTCATTATCAGACTGAGGCAGTGCACTAATATCTAGCATAGATAAGTGACAGTACGCAGCTGGTATACAAGTGTCAGAGGGGCCCAAGCAGTCTACCAAGCAGTCCACTGGGTCTGTGGACATCTGTTTATCTTTGTCAAACTTTTGGCACGGTGCTCAAATGTCAGGTTTGGACAGCCTGACTCAATTACCTCTGGAATTAGGCCTCTGAGAGAGGGCATTAGCATCGGTGTGATTCAGGTCTGATCTGTATTTAACAGCATAATCATAAGTAGACAACGCAAAAAGCCACCGATGCCCAGTAGCATTCAATTTAACTGAAGTCTGCACATAGGTCAGCGGATTATTATCTGTCTTTACCAGTATCTTTGCTCCATACAAGTATTTATGAAATCAGTCGACAATGGCCCACTTCAACACCAAGAATTTTAATTTATGTAAAGGATAGTTTTTCTCTGATGGGGTCAGACTCCTACTGGAATAGGCCACTGGTCTCAGGCCATTTTCATGCTCCTGATATAACACAGCCCCCAAACCTTGTAGGCTAGCATCGGTGTATAACACATAGGGTTTAGCTGGATAAGCATAGGCAAGGACAGGAGCATGGGTGAGCTGATATATGATTTCATGGAAAGCAGCCTCGCAGTCAGGTGTCCATCGGGCCCAGAAAGTTTACCTGGGTGGAAGTACACTCTCTCTGCTTCAGCGGGGGTCATTTTCTTGAATTTTTTATTCATGGGAGGGTAACCCTGAGTAAGATTCAGAAGTGGATGAATCACTTTTGAGTAGTCCTTTATGAACCGTCGGTAACAACCACAAAATCCTAGGAAGCGTTGTAATTCTTTTAGATTGTGGGTCTGGGGCCAGGTGGTCTAGGCCTCAACTTTGCTAGGATCTGTCTCTATCCCCTCGGTGGACACTATGTGCCCCACGTACTTTACTGATATCTGAAAGAACTGACATTTGTTGGTGGACAACTTAAGGCCAAAATCTTCCAGTTGGTCCAACACTTTATAAAGCCGGCTCTCATGTTTTTTCAATGAACTTTTAAACACAATAACATTGTCTAAGTATACCAGGCACTCTAACAAGTTTATGTCTTTTGCAGCACGTTCCATCACTTGCTGAAAAGTGGCTGGGGCACCTGAGATCCCCTGGGACATCCTCATAAACTCATAGAACCCAAGTGGACAGATGAAGGCTGTTTTCTCATGGTCTTCTGGGGCCATAGGGATCTGGTAGTACCCACTGCAAAAGTCCAACACCGAGAACTACTTTCTTCCATTCCGACAGTCCAAAGCATCCTCAATACGGGGCATGGTGTATTGATCGGGGATGGTCTGCCCATTAAAGGTCCGGTAGTCCACACACATTCTTACTGTCCCTTTTTTTTTTACCACTACAATAGGTGAAGCATAAGGGCTTCTGGATTTTTGTATCACACCAGCCGCAAGCATCTTCTGCAGGTGTCTTCTTACATTATCTATATCTGCTGGTGCTAGGCGCCGAGACCTCTTACAAAATGTCCTTTCATCATGCAGGCATATGTGATGCTCCGCTCCTCGGACACATCCCACATCCCATTCCTTCAGCGAAAACACCTTATCTCTCTGGGCAAGTCTCTGGCTGATTTTAGTCTTTCATTCAGCTGGCAACAGGGAGTCACCAAAGTCAAACAAGTCAGGTGTCACTCAGTCAGTCTCTCCAGAAGGTTTGTTACTAGGTAACACTGCAGTGTCTGTGCAGTGTACGGTAGCTAGGGTGCAGCCTCTATTTATCCGAATTTCTCGATCTAACACATTGTGGACCTGGACCATTACCCATCGAGCATAGGCATGAGCACAAGCGGGTAAGATACTGGGCTTAATTAGCAACCTTTTTGGCTATTTTTCATTGCCTAATGTGTCCAGCATGAGTATTTTATTTTAGACATTTTTTCTTAAGCAGACCTCCCCTTGTAGGGTATACTGAGTGCTGGGGGCCAAGATCATCTACTTAGGATCCTTTTCCCATACAACCCTGACTGGTTTATTTTGATCCACCTCTTCGGCATTTTGTCGTGATTTATAGGCCCTCTTAATTAATGCAGGAATCTTCAGAGCCCTACCGGTTTGATTCCCCTGTTTCTCATAGCATAGTTGTGCCAACCTTTTGAACATATGAGCATTTGTCCTGATTAGTAGAGGAACCCCATCATACAGTCCAGTAGGGGGACACACCAAAGCTAAGGTCTCCACTTGCTCTGCCACTCCAGCCACTGAAGTAGGGAAAGACAACCAAATCCTGATATACCTAGAGTAGGAGCAGGCCTTTTTACTTAGCCCCCAGACATGCAGTCCTTCCAAAGGCTGTAAGGGCACATCAGGCGAGTGCTTTCGATACCAGTCTTGAAACATTATAGTTACTTGGGAGCGGGGGACAGCTAGTGTGCACATGTCATGAGATCTGCGGTCATGGGAGGGCGGGGAAAGGGTAGAGATGGATGTGGTGAGGTAAGTAGAAAGTTCACCAAACCAATATTTAGAGTTCAGTTTTGCACTGTGGGAGAGGCGTTGATTTGCTGGTGGAGGAAAGGATAGAGCATGATATATAGATCGCAGTGATGAGTATGAAAGAGAGCGTTGATAGCGAAGCAACAGAAAGAGTTAAACAGCATGTCCAATCTGGTCAGGAAGGAATTGGGAGTGGCACCATAGACTACATTACAGCAATCAAAAATGGGAAGTATCATCTTTTGGACAAGTTCACGCCTAGTCGTAGGAGGAATGTAGCTACGGTTCCTGTACAAGGCACCAAGCTTGGGGTGTAGTTTTTCAAGATGGCATCAATGTGTCCAGAGTAGTTGAGATGCATTTCCAGCCAGACCCCAAGGTATCTGAATGAGGAGGTGTCCTCGAGAGTTGTCCCATCCAGGGTGTGGAAAGAGGGCAGGCCAGGGAGCCAAGACAGTCTCTGCCTAGTGCTAAAGGTCATGGAGACTGTCTTCTTGGCATTTAAGAACAGCTGATGGGAGGCGAGCCAGAGCTGGACCTGGTCAAAATCATGCTGTAAGCTGGTTGCGACATTAGAGGGACATTTGCAGGAGGTGTACAAGACAGTATCATTGGCATACAAGTGAATGGAGGAGAAGGGGGAGCAGACTGCTGGAAGGTCATTAAGGAAGATGGAGAAAAGCAAGGGACCACATACTGAGCCCTGTGGGACTCCTGTGCTAATAGGGAGGGGTGATGGAATCAGTGACTCTGACAGACTGGGTCATGCTAGTGAGATAGGCCTTGAACCAGTTAGTGACTGGTATAGACAGACCAGCTGCAGAAAGAAAGTCGAGAAGAAGGGTGTGGGAGACAGTGTCGAAAGCCTTTGCAAGGTCTACAAAGATGGCTGAGGTGATCAGGCCATTATCCATCCCAGTAAAGATGAAGTCAGTGAGCCTGAGTAAGGAGGACATGGTGGAATGTTTTTTACAAAAAACAGATTGGAATGGGATGAAAAAGTAGGAGCTGGAAAGAAAGGAGGTAAGTTGGGAGAGAATAAGGTGTTCTTGAAGTTTAGCAAGGGTTGGAAGGAGAGAGATGGGACAATAGTTTCCAGGTGCTGTATGATCACTGCCCTTGGGAAGAGGGAAGACCACTGCATGTTTCCAAGACAAGAGGACTGATGCAGATTTAACTCATTGCCTCCACAGGCTCACTTTGAGATTACACCACTTGTCTCCTGAATCTCCTGTATACTTTTAACAGTGAATCCTGGGCCTTTCTAAGCAAAATCAAGTATTAGTCAGCATGTTGCAAACAAATGCTAATAGCTCAATAACTGTATATGCTAGACACAAAGTATGAGTGGCAGAGTTATTCAGCACAAAATTGCCTTTCAATGGTGGCATGCATGTAATAATAAGTAATTTAGTTTTTTCTATGCTGGTCGAAAGAGCAAACTAAATATTTTTTTTTAAAAAGTGCAACATAAGCCATTTTTGTTGAAAATATGTAAAATATCAACACCAAATTAAGCATACAGACATTAGATGGTGTTTTAATATTATGTTAGTTAAAAAAGATATCTTTTACTATAAAACGTAATTTTCCCCATTTTAGTCAAGGTGCTTTGTGAGATTTGAGGGCTGAATCTCAACCACACACACCATATCATAAACAAATGCGTATAACTCCAAAAGTATATATGATACACACAAAGTATCAGCATGAAAGTTGATTAGCACAAAATGCCTTTCCAATGGTGCTATGCAACCAGTTGTAATCAATACGGTTTTTATTTTATACCTGCTGAAGTGCCAAAAGTGAATTTTATTCAAGCTGCTTAGGTGAATCTTGATGGAAACATGTTAGCCATACACACCATACCATAAACAAATGTGAATAACTCCAAAAGTATACATGATATACCCAAAATATCAGTGGCAAAGTTGTTCAGCAGAACATTACCTTCCCAATGGTGGTGTGCAAATAATAATATGTAATTTTGTTTTGTTATTTTTAAACTGGTTGAAACAGCAAAAAAATATTTTTCACTAAAACAGGCAACATAAGCCATACACACCATACCATAAACAAATGCAAATAACTCCTAAAGTATGCATGATGTGCACAAAATATCAGTGACAAAGTTGTTCAGCATAACATTACCTTTCCAACGGTGCTATGCAGTCAAATATATATTATATTCTGTTACACTATATATTAAAATATATAAGTGACTTCTCCAGACGTTGCTTGGGCACACTGGGAGTCAGTAGCCGACTTCTGCAGACGTACTCAGGACACACCAGTGTTTTTTTACTGACGACTACAGGCGCCGGCTAGGAGACAATGAGTTAAAGGAGAGGTTTAAAATTATGGAGAGAAGGTAAGCAATAGTGGAGGCTGAGAGAAAGAGGAGCTTGGGGTTGAGGTCATCAGGTGAGGAACCTTTAGAGGGGTTGATGGAGAGAAGAGCATTAAGGGTATCATCTAGGGTGATCATGGAAGAGGAGAAGGATGAGAGTACGTGAGGGGTATGGTTGCCAGTGGAGGAAGATGAATGATTGGGCAGGGAAGTAGGGAGGGAGTTTAGAAAGGTCATAGCGCATGACGTGTAGTAGAAGTTGAATTTCTCAGCTGCTACGCATGGGTCAGACACAAAGGAGTTATTTATTTTGAGTGTAGAGGATGGAGCATGGGAGTGAGGGGAGAAGAGGGCATGGATCAGTTTCCAAAATTTGGAGGGAGTGTTACTATTAGCAAGGAAAGCTGATTTAAAGTATTCAGACTTAGCTAATCTTGTTGCTTTTGTTTAGTTTAGTTTATTAGTCTAGGAATTAATACCTTTGAGCCAGGGCTCTTTTACAAAGGTTCCACGTCACAAAGAACATTTAACAAAGCACGATACACATTACAGGTAAAACCAGACAGGAAAGTTACATCATAAATTTGCTATTAACAGTTTAAGGCAGTAACGCTTTTAAGTTTCATATAGAAAACAAGTTATAACAGGTTCAAGCCGAGTAGACAATTTCGAGGTTAAGGAAACTTCCAGGAGAGGGTGATCATTAGGGCGCAAAAAGGAGGCTAGAGAGAGGAGGGAAAGGTGGTGAGGGGAGAGTAGTGAGAGGGACAGGAAAAAGGGGGAGTGAGTTTGGGTGGGAGACAGGAAGTAGTAGAGGTACCAGAGGGTCATTAGTCAGGAGGAAGAGGCCTCAGATGTGAGGATGGACATGAGGAGTAGTAGTCTTTATCTCGCATAATCACAGTTGCTAGTGGTGGTGAGGTGGGCATAGAGCATGGATTTGAAAGCTCAGCTAGGCTGAGGATAGAGTAGGTGGACTCAAGCGGATTGAACCATGTCGGGCCCTGTATGCGAAAGATCTTTGTCCGGTGCAGTCCGGCATCTCGGAACCAGGAAAGGTCATGCTCAGATCTGGTGGAGGGTCGTGAGCCAGGATTCAGTCAGAGTAGGTTTTGAATACATAATGGAGTCAGTCCCAAGATAGATTTTTTGCCATTGTGCAGGTGAGATAAATAAGACGATTTGATAGGTTCAACCAGCCTGATTCATAGTACAGATCACACGTGTGAGTCAGTCTTTGAGCCCCTGTGAGGAGTCGGCAGGCCTTATTTAGAGTGATTGAGATACGCCTTTAGAGCAGTGGAGGTAGCTGAGCCATAAATAATAAGGCCATAGTCAATGATTGAGATTATGGAACTCTGTATAGCTATTCTCAATGCCGCTGATTTAGAAATTGACGGTTACGGAATAGTATTCCAAGGTGTTACTTCACTGTTTTCAGTGTTGGTTGTAAAGGTGAGCCCTTGGTCAAAAGTGATGCCAAGGTATTTGAAAGTATTTACTTGGTCCAGTGTAATTCCCGCAGAGGTTTGTATGGTGAGTGGAGTATGCCTATTTTTGTTTTGGTGATTGGAGAAGAGCATGGCTTTTGTTTTATTGTGGTTTAGCACAAGTTTACTATCCAGGAACCACCTTTCAACACTAGAGAAAGCAAGTTGCAGGCTTTTTCGTAGGGAGTTTGGATCCTTGTGGGAAGAGAGAATTACAGCATCATCAGTGTATAAGATTATTTTCTCCTGGCAGATATCTGGGAGGGAGTTAAGGAACAGGCTAAAGAGGAGCAGTCCAAGAATTGATCCCTGTGGTACACCCGAGAGAACTGGTTTGAAGTCGGAGAGTTCATTAGAGATTTTTACAGCCTGTGACCGATTGGACAGGTAACTTTTTACCCAAGCACAAGGACCTTCGGCCAGGCCTAGGCTAGAAAGGAAGGAGGTAAGTAGGCCATGATGGACTGTGTCAAAGCTTTGTAAGATCGATAAAGACTGCACCTGTTTGGCACCCTTTGTCCAGGGCTGAGTGGACTTCCAGAGAAATCAAGTAAGGCTGTTGTTGTACTATGTCCTTTCCTAAAGCCATTGTATTTGATTAGTAGATTGTATTTGTCCAGGTAATCAGAGAGTTTGGTCTGCCACTATTCGCTCAAGTGCTTTGGAGAGGGAGGGAGTATTGATATTGGTCGATAGTTTCCTGTTGAGGTTTTGTCCCCCTTTGTGCACTGGCTGAACTATGGCAGATTTCCATTTGTTGGGAAATTGACTTTGGCAAAGTGACAGATTAAGAATTTTTGCAAGGGGTGAATTACTTCATCCAGGGTGAGAGACAGGATTTTTAGATCTAGCGTGTCACTACTTGTTCTGGATTTGGAGCAGGCCTTCTTATGTACTTGTGTGCTTCTGCACTTTGATTTTCTTGAAGTAAAATTGTGGTTTGTCACGAGGGGTGTTTTTGTGATACTAGGCTAGGTACAGGTAAGTCCGAGAAGAAATCTGGGGAGGACCCCACTAAGGTCTGTGAATGTCTTATTAAGCGCATCTGCAATAGACTTTGGGTCAAGAGTGGTGGATCCATCAACTTTCATAATGGTAGGTGATTATTTTGATTGTTTACCCATTATGCCAGATGTTGTCCCAAAAGCTCTTCCATCACCCCAGGTGGATTCAAGGGCATTTTTGAAATAGGCGCTCTTCATTTGCCTAATTTGTGAGGTACATCTGTTTCAGGCCTGCTTGTATTTTAGGGTATCATGAGGTGAGCCTGTGTCTCTGGCAACTGCCAGAGGTGGTCCCAACCTTGAGCTCGGCAAGTAGTTCTGGCAGTAATCCATGGATTTGATAGCTGATTTTATGTTTTTTACTGGGGCGTATAAGTCGATGCAGAGTTGAAAGATTTAATGAAGTATTCTAGTGCGTATTAATATCAGTTGATTCAAGTATTGGCGTCCAGTCCTGTTGTAGGAGATGGGTTTTCAACTTGATAAGATTCCCATAAGGCAATACTCTGCTTGTTATAGCTTTGGGGGTGGCTTGAGAAATTTATTAGACCAGGTACAGGACACTGGGGAGTGGTCACTGAGGGAGTCAGGAGGACTTTAATGTTTTTTATCCGGTCAGGGTGATTTGTGAGAACCCAGTCAATAAGGGTGCTTGTACCAGTTTTGTAATTTTTCTGGGTGTGGGAGGTTACCATCTGAGTCAGGTTTGCTGCTAGGATGTTATCTTTGTAACAGCCAGTGTCAGAGGCGAGCCAGTTTATGTTGAAATCCCCGAGGAGGAGGAGGAGCTCATTTTCAGAGGGCTGCAGACTAACAAAATCAAGTACAGACTTAATACTGGCACGGTGGTCTTTTGGAGGGATATAGACTGCGGCCACTTTGAGAACTTTGTTTTGTGCACCAAGAAGCAGTTTGATAGGGAGGAGTTGCATCTGCGTGTTGTGGGGGTGAAGCTGCCGCGTTGACAGGAGAGGTTGTCCTTTATGTAGATAGCACAGCCCCCACCTTTCTTGCTTGCCTGGTCGAGTCTGAAAAGATTGTAGCCTTCAAGCGAGACCGCATGATCTGGGGTGCTGGGACATAGCCAGGTTTCCACAATGGCTAGTATATCAGGGGTTTTTTGTCCAGCGAGAGTTTGAAGAGATGCCAATTTGGGAAGGAGGCTGCAGATATTTAGAGTGATAATGGAGAAACCACTACCAACTTTACCTGTTTTTGTCGGCTTCAGTGCAACAGGACCAGGGTTTGGGTGTATCCCACCAGATATTAAAAGTAGGAGGAGCAGAAGTTTCAGCGATGCCATTCAGTCGATTAGGTTGGAGTGAGTTTCTGCTTGTACTTTTAAGATGCTTGGATTGTCTTCTGGAGTCCCAGTAGAGGGTGATCGTTAGTGAGTTATATGATGTGGCAGTTTCAATTAGGAAATATGGCTCTTTGCACCCAGGTATTAATTGGGTGATGTTTGTTTAAGACTTCCAGAGTAAAAGCCATGGTACAATGTTTCGTAGTAGTATAGAAAGGTGAGAGTAGGTGGAGGGGTAGGGTAGGGGAGAGGGGAGTTGGCATAAAGGGAAGAGGGAGGGTGAGGTGAGCAGGAACAGGTGTGGGACTAAGCCAAAGCATTTTTAGCGAGGCAGGAGAGAGCCGAGAAGTAGTGTGGGCTAGGCAGTCGGGGTGGCGTGAGCAATAGGAGGGTGGTGGGTATGGATTTTAGTGAGCTAAGGTGGATAGCTAAGCACCATGCATGGCACAGAGAAAAATGAAAAAAAGACTGGGCGGGTTTGGTGCCAGAGGGTTTAAGAGAAGTACTATAGTACTGTTGAGATCCAGGATCACATAATATGTTAAAGTTCCTGAAAGGTGATAAACTGTGGCTGGGCATATGCAATGTGTAAAATCCTTTTGTCTATATGTTTCCTTTGTTCTTCAAAGTCCTCAGAGATAAGTACAATACCTTGGGAGTAGGTCAGACAGTAGGCATATGCAATGTGTGAAATCCTTTTGTCTGTATGTTTCCTTTGATCTTCAAAGCCTCAGAGACAAGTACAATACCTTTGGAAAGGTCAGACAAAATTTGATTCAGTCACAAAATGTGTTAAAATCCTTTGTTCTTTAAAGTCCACAAGTGCAGTTGCTTTAAGAGTGGTCGGATGAGAATGTTGAAAATGTTGATCAGTTGCAGGACCCAGCATCACCATGTTTGTAAGACTAGTTGTAAGGCATATGCTTCCTTGGGAGGCTTCAAGAAAGTTGATTTAAAATTAAAAAGCTGATACCTGATGACGGCGATTTGCAGAAATTCAGTCCAGGAGACTTTCACCAATGTTGTGTGCAAGAATGGCACAGGTATTCCCAGCAGAAAAACATGTAAATGAACAAAAACTAACCTACAGACACAGACAAGCACAAACAGCCACCCACACAGCCCCAGGAGGAGGAGCTACTAGACAGGTAATCACTCCCTGTTAGACTGGGCACTCACCTCCCACCCTCATAGAGTCATTAAGTCCAGTATTTTACCTGATGCCCTCAGTGATCATCACCCCATCTTCCTGGTTAGGAAAGTCCATATGCCCAAACCTCCCCATAATGTTTCCTTTTGTGCATGAGTTACGAAGCATTCGATACAAAGCATAATTGGAAGGGAGCTGTGAAGCTTTTTATTTCTTCCATGATTTGTCCCATGCCCTGTGGCAGGCCAGTAGCTCAGTGGTAATCCAAGGAAGGTGGTTACTGGGAACTCTGGTCCATTTGAAGGGGGCGAACGTATTCCAGGATGTAGTGAGTTTTTCTTTAAAATGGGCAAGGGCATGGTCGACGGTAGGGACTGAGGCTAGGAGAGACCAGTTGGCATGAGCAAGGTCATATAGGAGAGGATCAAGGTTTAAGGAACTGAAGGAGTGGAGTTGTAAGATTTTATGGGGAGGTCTGGGCATATGGACCTTCCTAACCAGGAAGATGGGGTGATGATCACTGAGGGCATCAGGTAAAATACTGGACTTAATGACTCTATGAGGGTGGGAGGTGAGTGCCCAGTCTAACAGGGAGTGATTACCTGTCTTATGGTTAAGGTGAGTGGATTGCAGAAGAAGTTGTGCAAGATTCTGGGCTGCAACATCATTGCTAGCCTTGATTGTAGAGAGAGACAACCAGTTTAAACTGAAATCTCCCACGGTGTACAATTCTCCTGAATGAGTAAGGTAAGTAACAGAGGTAATAAGTTCTGTTGCTACTAAGGACTGGATGCCAGGATGGCAGTAGATACCACCTATGAAGATAGGGATGGTGAAGGGCAAGGAAACGCGAATGGCCAGTACTCTATAGGATGCTGGGAGAGAGGAAGAAAGTATTGTAGTATATTGTAGGAGGCCAGGGTGTATATTGCCACTCCACTGCCCCTGCTAGTCCTGTCTTGCCTGGGAATAGAGTAACCGGGTATAGAGATGCTGTGATCGGGAGTCTTGTCACTAAGCCATGTTTCATTGATGAGTAGGATGTCAGGAGAGAGTGAAACCACCAAGGTTCGCAGAAGGACGATTTTAGGTAAAAGGCTACAGATGTTCAAATGAAGGGTTTTCTGACCTTTTGGGAGGGCACAAGGGGCATGAGAGTCAGGCACATTTAGGGACAAGGAGGCATCTGAGGTGTTTAGGGCAGCAGGCCCAGGGTTGGGGTGGATATTGCCTCACATCAGCAGCAGAAGAGACATAATGAGGTAGTGAAGCTTAGGGCATTTGTGAGGAGATGAGGATTTATGAGGTGAGAGGAAAGAGGAGGAAGAAGGGGAGTAGGAGGTTACTAGGCGAAAAAAGGCATAGTAGCTAGGCACTGAGAATACAGATGAGGAGGGGAGATGAGGAAAATAGGACCAGATTTCAAGAGGGGGGTAGAGTGGATGATAGGATAAATGTAGGGGTTCGGAGAAGGGGAAGCAGTGGGGGGAGGGGCATATCGCTGTGTTTGTGATGAGCTGTAGGAGATTCAGGGGGAGTTGGTAGGGTAAGAACAAGAAGCAGAAGGGGTATCATTATGTAGACGGAGGTGTCTACAGAGAGAGAATTAGAATAAGAGATTGGGAAATTAGTGAACAGGGTGACACTTTGCAGTCGGAAATTTGAAAAAATAATTGAAAGGTGCATGCCTGTAGTTATGTGGGGAAAGAGCTCCTCCCCGACATCCTACTTAAACTAGCAAGCTACCTTCACTCTGCTTACAGAGAGTCGCACTTGCTTCTTGGTGGCATGGCTGCCCCCCCTCGCCTTGTCTTGTTCTGCCCTTCTCCTCCCTTTCTCTGCCTGGCTGTTGCCATTGCTTAGCACCCCATATTTTCTGGCTGTGCCTTCGTTATCCTGTCCCTGTTCTGTACTGTTTTGCTTTTATTTCCTTTGGGCTTTCTCTGTCGGCCATGCCTCTGTTCGTCCGCTGCAGTGTTTACCTTGTACCGGGATCCTCCTCTGTCTGCTTCAGCACTTCAACACCCAAGGAGAGGCCTCTCATTCCTCATTGCCATTTGCCATCCTGGATTCTTCCACTGGGCTCCTGCTATGTTCTGCCTAGCATTACTACAGCTCTTCGGCTCCATCTGCTCCACAGACGACTCTGCCTCTCTCTCTCTCTCTCGCTCTGCGATAGAATATCCTCCACTGGGCCGTGGCATCACGCTGTCGCTTGCTCTTCCTGGCTTCCTTCTGGCAATGCAGTCTCCTCCATATTACAGATTTGCAGGCAGCGTTCTGCCACATGGTGATCCATTAGCAAAGGAGGCTCTCTGTTGGAGCAGGGAATCAGTTTATCTGCAGAGCCCAGCTGTCAGCAACGCAATTGCATTCCCGGAGCCAAACAGTACTTACATCTGACATGGAATTTCTCTTCCAGGCACCCACATGTGCAACTAGACTAGAAAGCCATGATAAAGTAGGGGAACATTGCATTTGACAGACTGATGTTTTCTAAATTAAAGCTGAGATTTATGACATTTCTAGGGAACGAGAAGTTACGGAAAAGGACATTTTCCCCTTGGAGGCGTATTACACCAGCAAATGCTAAATTTCTCCCCTATTTGAGCTTAACTTTTGATATGCATCTCCCTCAGGTACTAAAGACCTCTTGTAACAAGATATAAGGCTATGGTTTCACATATCTCGATCATCTTTACAAGTGACCTGTACAAGACCTTATTATGTTCTCCCAAGCCTCTTGACAAGCGGCATGTTACTGCAGTGCTACCTTATCCTAAGATACTTGATTTTGCTCCTGCTGCAATTCTGTTTAGGACAGGTTGGCATATATGGAGCTCTTGCCTGTTTGTCCGACCTACATAGCAGCCAAGCTCTACGCACTCACTAGCCTTCCCCTGGTTGCCCTTGTAGAGTTGTCTACTACTGCGCGATACAGTAACTTTGTCTACAGCTTTCTGTACCACCGCCCAACATGAATATATTGTTTCAGTATTCATGCAGTTGTGGACTCCACGGCAAACTTTATCTGCCAGCTGGTTAGGGAAGAAAGTAAGTAAAACTTTATTTTTAAGTGCTTTTCAGAAACCAAAGTGCTGTACAAGTAGATTAAAACAAACACTTAAATAATGATAAACAATTAATAAGCAATCATAAGTGTTTTTGAAATCATTCACAATAAGCTTTAGAAAACAGATAAGTTTTGAGCTCAATTTTAAAACTTTCGATGGTCAGGCACTCTCTTATCCGATGAGGTAGAGAGTTCCACAGGGAAGGGGCAGCATAAGAAAATGCGCGCGCCCCAGATGTCTTTAACGAAACCTGGGAATCTCTAGCAATACCAATTCGGCGGATCAGAGTGAACGAGAGGGGCAGTAAGGAGTAAGAAGATCTTGCAGATACTGGGGTCCCTGTTCGTGTAGGACTTTATAGGTCACTAATCCGACCTTAAAGGTGATCCGCCACTGAACAGGCAGCCAGTGCAGTCCATGCAGCACAGGCGTACTATGACTAGTTCTAGATGTACCAGTCAAAACCCTGGCTGCTGCGTTCTGCACTAGCTGCAAGCAGTGGATATCAACCCCTGGTAGCCCTAGGTACAGGGCATTGCAGTAATCAAGGCGGGTGGTCACAAAGGCGTGAACCAATGTAGGAAGGTCAGCCAGAGGAACCAGGTGTTTCAACAAGATGATTTTCCAAAGGTGATAAAAGGAAGATTTGACAACGGCAGATACCTGTAATTTCAGGGTCAAACTGTCATAAATAATAATGCCTAGGTTACATACCTGGTCTGAGATCAAGAGCGGGACACCATCAAGCCATTTTCCTGATGGAAGCCCAGTCCTGCGACCCACCTTGAGGCGACCCGGGTCCACAACCAACACTTCGGTCTTATCCGGATTTAACCTCAGCCAGCTGACACTCATCCAGTCTCTGATTTCAACTAGACAGCCATTAAGCATGGCAATCACATCATCCTGTCTGGGTAAAAAGGACAAATACAGTTGGGTATCATCTGCATAGCAGTGAAAACCCAAATTGTATTGCCTAATGATCTCTCCTAATGGCAGCATATAAACTGCAAACAACATGGGTGCCAAAATGGAGCACTGCAGCACCCCAAAGGACAGGGGGATGGTGTCAGAAGAATAAATTCTGGTGACAACCCTCTGTGTCCTGCCTATGAGGAAAGATCGAAACCAATGTAGAACTGTACCAGACAGCCCACAGAGAAGCCGCAGGCACTCCAAAAGCACACCATGGTCCACAGTATCAAATGCTGCAGAGAGATCAAGAGGGACTAGAATAGTACGAGCCTCCTTTCAACTGCCGTCGTAGACGACAGGTGATGCTGAAGTCCCTTTAAATCAGAGCCATTATACCTCAAAGCACATGTACATAAGTATTTTGTGAATTAGCAGCTAGCACCCCATCCTTTATGCTAATGTCTACGTGCATCTTCAACTTGTCCTCTCTGCTGGTTATGGGGCCTCCTTCAGCTTTCCTGGTCTCAGTGCTGTAGCACATTTCCGCCATTACCTTTGCCTGTAGCACTTCTCCTCCCCATACTACCTGTAGGGGTCTGACTTGTTGCTCCCCTTCGCTGACCTACGTGGGGTCTGGCGTTTTCTGCTGGCAACACTGAGGCCAGCCTGGTTGAACATCACTGACCTTGCAGCCCCACGTGTGAGTTTGCGTTGGCTTGCCTTCATGGGTCTAGCTTGTCACTCTCACACATTCCTCAGCTGACCTAGTGTGGTCGAGCTCCCATCTACCCCATGTTAGAGGCCTAGCTGGTTGCTTTGTCCAGGATACCTGCCATGCGCTAGCTGCCCTCTATCATGGCATTCAGCGCCTGCTCATCGGACCTTCATTTGCTAGAAACCTTCATTCCATGTCACTTACCTGTCTCACTTCCATCAGAATTGGTCATTGCCTGGACATCTTGTCTTCACTTGTCCTACTTGAGTCTGGCCACTGCAGCCCTCACATTGCCTACTCAAATTTATTCCACTTGTACAAAACAACCTCCTTCGCTCTATTGTGGACTTCCATCTCACCTGTGTCTCAGGATATTCGCAATCCATTCCCTAGTATCCTTCTTGCCCTGCTACTTAAGTTCACTCGTATTACTATGACTGCTGTTTCTTGCCAAGCCTCTCAGCTGAGCTATTATGCCATCCTACCTCATGGTTTAGACCTCAGACATTAACTTGCTCCATGCCCAGAGGATTCCTAAAGTTAGTTGAGCTGCTGGCTCTTCTGACTCAGTTCTACTGCATTCTCCTGCTATGCTTGCTCATCAGGAACACAACACCTACTGGACTTCATACTGCTCTTATAAGTTTGCCCTTGCCACTGCACCTGCCTTACAAATTCTGGGCATTGCAATTGAATATTATTGCTACTCTCTTATGTAGATCTCACGTATGGGTCCACTTATTCTTACTCCATTTACTGACCTCTGTGCAGGTCCATGCTTGTTCTACATCATTGCTCATTGCTGCCGCGATTTGTCACTTCATGTTATGCCATCCCCTCTGCTCTGCCTCGGGACTGCACACTCAGTACTGCATTCCTCTTCCGGGCAGTACCTTGCAAAGCTCTCTCTGTTCTCAGCACTCTAGTGCTCATTCAGCTGCTAACCTGCTTAGCTACTAACCCTGCCTCACCCAGCATCGGGTCCTGGAGGTTCAACTTTTCTGCCTTGTACCTGCCTCTCCCAGCATCGGGACCTGGAGGTTTGAATATTTTACTCTATATCTGCCTTGCCCAGTTCACAACATGCAGTTTCTGTTCCTTACCATATTTACTTCACAGGTTGATTTGAGGATTCTGAGCTATCCAACCTATTGTCCACTTCTAGCTTGTCCAAGTACTGCTTCACCCATTCAGGACCAGGGGTTCATTTGCTCCACTGTCTTCAGCTGCACAACTTGCATCCAGCTTATTCGCCTCGCCTTCCGGGACTCTATGCTTCTATAACTTATATATCGGAACTTGGACCGCTACTCCAAGATGGACTTTGCATTCAACTGGATTCTAATGACTTTCTATCCAATAGTGTGCCTTGGACATTGATGGCTCGGTCTGGGAACATGCTCAGGATATGCTACCATCTTACAGTACCATATACAATCTATTCTTTACTCCTTCACTACTACTTCTTCATTGCAAGGGGGTTCGTCACTTACAACTACTACTAACATACGTGCAGGTCTACTTTTGCTTATGCAACAATTGCTCATACCTACCTCCATCCTCGGCTTTGGTTTCTGGGATGACTGCTGCACTCTGTACCGCTGCTCTACACTCTGTCCTGCCCTGCAGGGCTGGAGGTATCACCGCTTTGCACTTCGAATGACCTGAGCCCTTACGGGGCCCAGAGGTCTACTGAACTTCTATTACTAACGCGAACCTGCTTCTCCCTCAGGGCCTGGAGGTTCATCGAAAGTATCTCACCTGCCTAGAAGACCTGCTTCACCCATTCAGGCCTGAAGGTCTCTCGAGCTCTCCATTAACTCATATCTCGAATTTTATTGCAAAACTCTACTCCTATCTGCTTACCCCACTCAGGACTGGAGGCTCCAACCACTGCCCCCAGCATCATAGCCTGCATTTAGCTTCCTTGCTTCACCAAGGACCTTATCCTTGCATAGCTTGCCATCGAATCCAGGACCACAACTCCTCCTATTTTGGATCATAGAGTCTTTCGTTCAAGCTGAAGTCCTCCCAGAAAGAATTCCTCACCTGCTGGATTCTTTGATCAGTACAGTTCGACCCTTTCAGATTGTTTATGCTCAACTGTGGATTTGAACTTCCTCATATCAGATTCTTGCCCTGGACATAGATATCCATTGGACTTGGACTTCGCTCTAAGGATGTGTTGCCATCTCTCAACAGACTCTCTTCATCACGGTTCCAATTCCAGATTCCCTGTTTATTGGATTCAGGATTTACAATTTATTGGACCTCAGATTGGACCTCAGATTAGCTGACAACCTAATATGTTTAATTTAGGATTACTCTCCTGTAGTATGCCCAAAAGGATGGGCAGGTCAGTAGCCGTGGGTCCTCAGAGGTTTCCCCCAAGGATTTTTTTCCTCTACTGCATGCTACTGGCCACACTTTCCAGAGTTGGAGGAGATAAGCGTACTGATAATCATTATTTCTTTTGGGGGTCTCATCCTACTTGTCTAAGCATCCTTCCTATGGTGGGATACAGAGAAAGGCCAAAACATCAAGTCATAACAAGCTACTCATCGGTTCAAGCATCAAATCACTAACTTGCTCATGTCTATGTTGAAGTACCTAAGCACTAATCATTTCATACAACTAATACCTTGTAAGCATTGTCCTACTTACTGGTCTGGCCTCTGAATCCAAGCACAACCTACATTATTCAGCTACAGTAAAGTAGTAGCCACAGACACTGCTAGCTATTTCCCAAAATTTCTGTGATATTTCCAGAAGCAAATGATTTGACACCTTTTATCTGATGCTTTTTGCATTTAAACAGTAGGGGTAGCAGAGAGAAACTCTTCAGAAATTTCACGAAATATCTGGAAATAGCTGGCAATGTCTGTGGCTACCACCGTAAGTAGCACAAGCACTGCGCTATGAACCACACGTAATTGAAAGGCACATGCCTGTAGTTATGTGGGGGAAGAGCTCCTCCCCCACATCCTACTTAAACAAGCAAGCTACCTTCGCTCTGCTTAGACTGAGTCACACTTGCCCTCCATCCTCCCCTTACACCTCCTCCTTCTTCAGCACTCTTATCCCACCTGGGGGGTCTCATCGTACTCATCTAAGCATCCTTCCTATGGTGAGATACAGAGAAAGGCCAAAACATCAAGTCATAACAAGCTACTTATCAGTTCAAGCATCTAAGCACCTTGCATATACTATCCAGCTCACACGTACTATAATCACTGACTTGCTCATGTCTATGCTGAAGTACCTAAGCACTAATCATTTCACACAACTAATACCTTGTAAGCATTGTCCTACTTACTGGTCTGGCCTCTCTATCCAAGCATAACATACATTATTCAGCTACAGTAAGTAGCACATGCACTGAGCTAGGAACCACACATAATTAGGAGTTAATGTGATCAAATTGGCCAAGTTGGGGAAATAGAATAAAATACTTCAGCACTGGGATTATATAAGGGGAAGAAAATAGAAGCTATAAATCTTTAGCACTAGAGTATTTTCAGTGAGGTTCAATCACAGTAAAGAAGTGGCCCTCTGGTGGCCAGATTGTATAACTTGCTAAGGTGAAGTCTGGCACTTCGTTATTCATAGCGAATCATGTAACTTCTCTGGGCTATAAAGCAAACTGCTCAGATAGGGCAGGAGGGTGAGGGGTGGGGAGCCGGTGTGTGGCGCTGACGGGTTAAGGCTTGAAGGCTGTGTTAGCCCAAATAATAGATTAAAACAGGAGCACAATTAAATGAAAAAAAGTTTCTCTTTTAAAGGCAGTGATTAGCCTAAACAAAATGCAGTTTAGCAGAACTTTCCATAAAAAGCAGTGCATAAATTCATGGAAGGGAACAGGCTCACTGAATAGTTATAGGCTGGCTGTGACTAGGCTGCACAAAAAAGAGTGCCAAATTCAAAAGGGAGAGGAGCTCTGAATCAGGCTTATGCAAATCGGGCAGCTTCTCCATAGTGACTTGTGGCTGACTTCAGCTCCTGGGGTAGTCAGGCGATGTCAAGAGAATCCCCCGGAGAGAGTGAGAGAGAGAGAGAGGTTCCTTAGCAGGGAGCCTGATTAGGGCAGTGGCAACTTGTGTGAGAAGAGAGATATCTGTTAACCCTTTATGTACTATGTGTTGCTCAATGTTTTCTTTTACAAATCCTTCCATGATTTTTTCTGTAATAGATGTCAAACTAATAGGAAGATAGTTCCTGACATCTAATTTATCTCCTTTTTAGGGCTGAAGTGAGTTTAGCCCTGCAGATCTATTGCATTGACAAAATGACTCTTGTGAATGAACAGCTTGATAAGGTGATGTTAGGGCTGCAGTGGGTGGAGCCCTGCAGACTTACTGCATTGACAAAATGACTCTTGCTAATAAACAACTTTTTTTTATTTTCTGCAGTCTGCCATGACCACTGATTTCTTTTATATAAAACTTATACAAAACCCCCCATCCAACCCTCCTCTCAGAACCCTCCACCCCACTCCC